>CAJQZJ010005020.1:8313578-8351389 GCA_907164525.1 Lophiomys imhausi
ATGGTTTTTCGAGACAGGGTTTCTCTGTTTAACAGCTCTGGCTGTCCTGGACTCGCTTTGTAGACCAGGCTGGCCTCGAATTCGCAAAGATCCGCCTGCCTCTGCCTCCCAAGTGCTGGGATTAAAGGCGTGCGCCACCACCGCCCGGCTTCTGTTTGTTTCTTTTGTCAGCTGACCTTGGTGCTCAGGAAAACTCCCTGCCCTGGGGGTTGGCTGATCCTGAGATCCTGGTGTTTACCTCCAGATGTCAGGCAGGTTCCTGTAATAGACTGACTGGCTCTTGGAGAGGAGGGTGGCTGCTGCTCTCCTCAACTCCTTGTGACCCAATTGGACTAATATAGAGGGGATTGGAGTGGGGATAGGGCTAGCCTCTGAGAACCTGGGAGCTGACAGGTCTCTTCAGAAAGGCAGGTAGAGCTGTGGTTGGGTCTGTGTTCTCCTCTCACTGACCCAGTCATTCTGGCTCCCCAGCTATTCTGACTACGCAGGTAGGGAGCTCCATCCACAACAGATGCCGGCCTCAGTGTGGCTGTTGCTGACTGCCTCAGATGCTTGGGTGCTAGGGTGAGTGACCCACCCGCCCCAGTATTTGTGGAGAACACACTGTCGTGGGCTCTGTTTGCAGGCAGTCTTGGCTCCTAATTGGTTTGCTGTGACTGGGTTAGGTCTCTGCCTCTCCGCTACAGTGCACACTATGCTGCCATGTTGGAAACTCCAGGAAAAATAATCTCACTTACCTTTGCTCTTGTGGTGCAGCTGTTTTTCCCTCTTGGGTGTACATGTCCGAGTGCAGGCTGGCTACTTCTAAATTATTAAGAAGCCCAAACAAGCCTATAACCTGCCTGGTGGATCCAACGGGACCCACGTGGTGGAAGGAAAGAACCAACTTGTTGAGGGAAGGTCTAATATTGTTTCTGATACATTGAATTCAATGCTGAGATCTGGTTACTGCCCCTTCTGAGGCATTCTCTTGATTGGTTAATAAAAGTCGCTTATGGCCAATTAGCTGGGCAGAAAGAGTATAGGAAGGAAGGACTTCCTCAGATCAGCAGGAATTCCACACACACAGAAACTCTCTCTTCCCGCCAGGAGACACAGAAGGAGACAGACGTCTGGAGAAGTCTGGAAGGTACTCACAGGCACATGTTGGTTTGGTGTTAACTTAGAGTAGCTAATTGAGAGTCTGCCCAGCTAAGGGCTAAGCGTTAAAATATTAAAAGGTCTTGGTGTGTTTAATTATTGGGGAAAAGACTGAGGTGGCTTATAGGCCCTCAGTCCAAGCAGTCCCGGGCTTTGGATTCCCAGACTCCCCTTGAGCCCAGGCGAATCTCCCGCCAAGCCGCCGGTAATTCTACCGGCCTAATATAACAACTTATATTAATTAACAGAGTTTAGGTTATAGGTGGTGTAGGCCACCCTTGGTCCCAGGGCTCTTTCTCCAGGATAAGTTAGGCAACTGGTTAAGGCACTCAGGCCAAGCTGCCTGCTCCTCTGCCAAGCCACTGGCTACTCTGCCGGCTACTCTGCTGGCCTAATATTACAGTTTATACTTACTAATAATTACATTAATTAATTAATTTGCAGTTTTCAGGTGGCGCCCAGCGTGAGGCTGATGGTGCTGATGATGCCAGTGGTGCTGGTGGTACTGATGATGCCGGTGGTGCTGGTGGTGCTGGTGGGGCTGGTGGGTCTGGTGGGGCTGGTGGGTCTGGTGGGTCTGGTGGGTGTTAGTGTGCTGTTTGGCTATTTTATTTGTGTTCTTTTATCTCTACCTCCTTTCCTACTTTTATCCACCCTAATTCCTTCCACTCCCCCAACACTAGGTAGGAGAGAAAGAAGGTTAGAGGGAAAGGGGGGTGTAGACCCCTATAGGCTACTTCTTGCTGAACAAGGTCATAGTTCCTTGGGGCAAATCTGAAAACTGCAAATTAATTAATTTGTAAATTGTCCTCTGGCTCACAGGATACACACCCTGTGAGTACACTTACCTCTTCTCTGCAAGTAGATTTACAATGTTTAAAGATAAATAGAGCCTACTTTATAGTTACCAATTCAGCCATGTTAGGAAAACTCTGGAGTCAGGGGCCACATCTGGAATTGCAGACGCTGAAAGAGTGAGGAGGGGTGCTCCATGCCAGGACAGGGCCTGGGGGAGATAGCTGAGGAGGATGGGACCAACAGACTGCTCAAACTATGCTAAGCCCTTGTCCCAGCATCCCTGTGTGTTTGGGATACTGTTCCAGGTTTGCACATGGAAGAGAGGCTCAGCTAACTCTAACTTAAGTACATCCTGTGGTAAGAGCATCACTTGTCACACACTTGTGCACCCTATTCCTGTGACCCTCACTTCAGACACCCCCTTTTTCTTTCTTCTCTCATTTTCTATACTGGGACTCCATTTACACTAGTCCCTCTTTGCCCAAGAAATTTTTGCTTGACCCCCAGGTATATAGATCTATAAAATAAGTATGCAAATCAAACATTGACTCATAATAAATCATAAAGAAGTTTATTTTAAAACAGTTCTTTGATACACACATAATTTTACCATTTATTTAAAAATCAAAGTAAATTTGTATACCAGTAAGATGAATGCTTGTTTATTTGTTGTTGTTTTTGTTTTGGTTTGGTTTTTCGAGACAGGGTTTCTCTGTGTATCCTTGGCTGTCCTGGACTCACTCTGTAGACCAGGCTAGCCTTGAACTCACAGAGATCCACCTGGCTCTGCCTCCCAAGTGCTGGGATTAAAGGTGTGTGCCACCACACCTGGATTGTTTTCTATTTTTTACTTATTTATCTTATGTGTATGAAAGTTTTGCATGAACGTAGATATGTACACTACATGTGTGCTTGGTGCCCATGGAGGCCAGATGTTATCAGATCCTGAGACTGGAGTTACAGACACTTGTAAGCTATCCTGTGGGTGCTAGGACTTGAATCCAGGTCCTCTGGAAGAGCAGCCAGTGCTCTTAACCACTAAACATCTCTCTAGCCTCTCATTTAACTTTATTTTTTAGTTTGTTTTGTTTTTTGAGACAGGGTTTCTGTGAATAACAGCTGTGGCTGTCATGGACTCACTTTGTAGACCAGGCTGGTCTACAGAGATCCACCTGGCTCTGCCTGCCCTGTGCTGGGATTAAAGGTGTGTATCACCCCCCCAAAAAAAAATTCAGTAAAAAGCTGGGTGTGGTGGCGCATGCCTTTAATCTCGGCACTTGGGAAGCAGAGGCAGGCAGATCTCTGTGAGTTCGAGGCCAGCCTGGTCTACAAAGTGAGTCCAGGACAGCCAGAGATAAACAGCGAAACCCTATCTCAAAAAACCAAAAAAAAAAAAAATGTGTGTATCACCACTGCCCAACTTCATTTAACATTTTTAAAATGAAATTCAAGTTAGCAAACCAACAGAATTTTAAAATATTTTATGTTTATTTATTTTGAGACAGGGTCTCTCTGTGTAGCCCTGCCTGGCATCCTGGATCTCTTTTTATAGACCAGGCTGGCCTCGAACTCACAGAGATCCTCCTGCCTCTTGCCTCCCACGTTCTGGGATTAAAGGTGTGTGACACCACCACCACCCGGTTTGTTTTGTTTTAAGACAAGGTCTTATTCTGTGACCTAGTCTGGTCTGGAACTCATTGTGGAGGTCAGAACTGCCTCAAACTTGGACATCCCTCCTGTTTAGCCTTCCAAACCCTGGGGTTACAGGCATGAGTCCCCACACACCAGCAACAAGCAGCAGTTTTTGAAGCTGTGCATCCTAACACAATGTAACTTGAAGATGTATTATGCTGACAGCGAGGAATGATGGTAGGAAATCATGAAAGTCGTTGTTTGGGGAGCTATGTGGATGCTCGTGAATAAGTGAGTCTGCTGTTTGAGCTTGAGGGGCTGAGTTTGAATCCAGAACCAGGTGTGGCTGCACATGCCTGGAGCTCCAGTGCTGAAGGCTGAGGATGAATGGATCCCAGGAGCTTAGGATGAGCCAGCCAGCCCCATTCAATGAGAGTGGGGGCCAGGCTCAATGAGAGACCCTGTTTCAAAGCAGGAAGTTGGAGAGAGAGGGAGGAAGACACCAGGCGACCAGTGTCCACCTGTGTACACACCTTGGATTTCACGATTAGCTCATTATATTTCTGTAACAGCAGAGAACCTTTTGTGCACTGCAGGAGCACTGAATCACATGGGTGCGACAGCGAGGTGTGTGTGTGCTCAGAGCCAGGGCTGCGGTGAAATCACGTGGTGCAGCACGGCCAAGTACTGCCAGAAACACCTTGGATTCACGACAGATTTGATTTTGAATTAATTTTTTGGTTGTTATGCATTCATAAACCTTTTATTGTTGCCAGAAATGTTGCAACCCTCACATTCAGTTATGTAACTCCATATGGGAGTGACAGCCTACAGGTCAAGGTGTGCTCTGTGGTGGAAGGAGAGACCCAGCTCCTGCAGATTGCCCTCTGACCACCACATGAGTGTGTGTGCATGCACACACACACACTCTCTCTCTCTCTCTATATATACACACACACACACACACACACACACACACACACACGATTTTTTTTAAGATTTATTTATTTTTACGTATATGGATATTCTGTCTGCAAGTACACCTGATTTCCAGAAGAGGGCATCCGATCATATTATAGATGGTTATGAGCCACCACCATGTGGTTGCTGGGAATTGAACTCAGGACCTTTGGAAGGGCAACCAGTGCTCTTAACCGCTGAGTCATCTCTCCAGCCCCACATATATAATATTTAAAATTCAAAAAGCTGTGTTCTGAAGGATAAGGAATCAAGTTCTGAGTTTAAGCTATGACTAGATCATGACCCAAACCTCAGCCTTCTCATCTGTAGGCTGGGAGGCAGCGCCACTCACTACAGGCATCACAAATCAGGAATCAGGTGTCCTAGCAGGTGAGGAAGGGACTGGGACTAGGGAAGCTCTGTTAGTCCTCCAGGCTGCACTGTTGGTTCAAGGTGGGGCTAAGCATGTGATCCGAGTTGGGTCACCTTGGCTGGGAGGAAGAAGCAATGATGGGTTGAAGCTGAGCCAGAACTCTGGAGGAATACCTTGGGGGCACCCCGCTGATGATGGTGGGCCTAGCCAGTGCTCTGACTCACCGGACAGATGCCCGGGTCCAGCCTTGGGAGCAGAACTCTGACTCTGCTGCTGACCTTGCTCAACTGTTTTTATCTGTCAAATGCAGAGAAGAGCAGAATCCAGTGTCCACCCCAGGCACCAGCACGGCTCCACACTGCACGCCAGGCCCTCTTCATCTCTGTGTGTGCGCACAAAATCTTACTGCTCACAGTGAAGTAGATAGGATTATTTCCATTTTTTCCTCTGCAGAAACTGAGGGTCACAGAGCAGTTAAAAGTGAAAATTAGGTAAGATTACCCTGTGCACCCACCACCACTTGTGGCTTGTAAGTGGTCTTCAACACAAGTCATCCATTGCTAAGCTAATTCCCTCAGAGGGTGCTTTTACCTCCCTGAACCCAGTGTTCATGGTCAGCATCGACGGGCACAGAGACACAGTGATGTTCTGACCAGACCCTGCCTTGAGAGATGTCCAAGAGAGTCACTAACAAGCCTCCCTTCTTCCTCCCTCCCTTACCTCACACACGGTGTCACCCAGAGGGGTTAGGGCTGGTCAATGGAGGTAAGTGATGAGGGCCGAGGACACTGCCAGAAACTTCCTGAGAGAGATGACATCTGAATTGATGAAAGTTCTTAATAAAAAAAATAAACTGCCTAAATAGAATCAGAACTAATGGAGCTTAGAGCTTCAGGACCCCTTATCCACCTGGCCTCTTGTGGCTGGCTCTAAGAAGACCCTGAATTTTTTACATTAACAACCTGTTGTGTCTACTTATCTCCTGTGCTCTCTTTTATGGTGTGTGTGTGTGTGTATCTGTCTGTTACTTTGTCTTGTATAACCTAGCTGGCCTGGAAGCCCTTTAGTAGCCGAGGGTGACCTTGAACTCCTGAGCTTCCTGCCTCTACTTCCCAACTGTTGAATTATAAGTGTGTACTCTAATGATTGTCTCTGTCTTTTCTTTTGAAAAGAGACCTCCCAATGATAAGCTTCTGGGTCCATCCCTGGTTACAAGGATGAATTATGAGACTAGGAAAGAGTGTGTCTCCTAGGCAAAAGGAACAGCATGTGCAAATGCCTGGGGGCGTGACCGTGCAGGGCATGTGGCAGGTTTCAGCCTCATCACCAATTCTGATCTCTCCAGAATGATGAACTCCAGTAATCATCAGCTCACTCCACTGCCTTTGTCTATACCGGTCCCTTATCGAGCGCACCTGCTCCCAACTTCATTAATAACACACTTCTCAAGGCTCAGCTCTGTTTCCCATTTGCCCCAGACAGACCCTTGCCCCCACACACATACTCACCTTCATCTACATATTACATATGTAATAGTCGCTGGTAGATGTCCTCATGGTCAGCTTCCCATAGTTAAATATCTTTTCAAACCCATGCTTGAGGCTACCAGGGCTGGGATGATTTTCACATAACAGCGTCCGCCAGCCAGGGAGATGGCTCAGCAGGTAAGAGCAGTTGCTCTTCCAGAGGACCAGGGTTCAATTCCCAGCACCCACATGGCAGCTCTCCACTATCTGCAACTCTAGCTCCAGGGGATCTGACAGTTTCACGGGCATAACGCAGGCAAAACACCAATACACATAATTTGAAAAAGGCAAACAACTCACCGCCTTTCCAGACAGCCTGCTTTGATGTGAGCAGCAATCCCCCCAGATACTTCTAAGTTCCATTTGCATCGCTCCTCCTCTGGGATCCGGTCCAAGTCCTTCCCACCATAGCTGGTTCTGCAGGCTGCCCTGTCTCGCTTCCTCTTCTGACATCCTGGAGCTCAGGGCCAAACCCTGCCAGTTGAAATCCTCCTGTCCCTTGCCTTTGTAAAGGGACAGCTCTAATCTAATGGCAGCCACGTG
This sequence comes from Lophiomys imhausi, assembly GCA_907164525.1. Taxonomy (NCBI): domain Eukaryota; kingdom Metazoa; phylum Chordata; class Mammalia; order Rodentia; family Muridae; genus Lophiomys; species Lophiomys imhausi. The sequence continues at coordinate 8,320,551 of CAJQZJ010005020.1, forward strand.
TTATGATGAGTCACAGTTAGGAGCATCTGGGGCCCAGAGGGAGTGGCCAGTTAACTCTTAATGGACCAGGGCTCTCTTAGATCATGTGGGCTTCTTCACAGGTGTCAGTGCACCGTGGGCACAGTGGGGACTTGACCCCTCACTCTGAGAGGGGAGGGGACCAAATGGAGAAAAGGGACTGAATGTGAGCTTTGGAGTTAGGAGGATTGAGCTGTAGTTCCTGCTTGCCACTTACTGGAGTGGCTCAGTGCAGGTCACATGGACTTAACCTCTCCAGTTTCCACGGCTGAGAAATGGCAAGTGTAGGAATTGTTTGAGAGGGCAAGTGTGAGCTGCCTGTTAGCGGTGTGCGGTGTGCGTGCTAACCCGCGTGATTTCCCGCCTTCTGGTCTCTTGCAAAACACTGTCTCCCGCTGGGCAACTGGTTAGAATGAATGTCCACGCCCGAGTGCAGAAGCTAGCCTTTCTCTGCTCAGATGGCCCGGTAATGAGGCTGGACCCCGAGAGCTCAGGTGCGGGGGCCTGGAGCTGTGGCCTAGGGGAGGTGGAGAATTTCCCAACCCGAGAGGGTGGAAGTGTCTGCAGCTCCGGTAGGTGTCGTCTGCCCGGGTCTTGCGGACCTTGAGCGCCGCCGGGGTCTTACCTGGCTAGCGCCAGGGGCGGGCGCTGCGCAGCGCGGGTGCGGCCATGGCCCCACTGCGCGGTGGGCAGCCCGAGACCGGCCCGGCCCCGTCGCCTTCCCCGCCCCCCCCCCGCCCCGGCGCGCCCCTCCCCGGCCGCCGCGTCGCGGGGATCCGGCCGCAGCATCTGGGCTGCGCTTGGTGTCCGGCTTGCACAGCGATGACCACGGCCGGAGGCCCCGGCGAGCTGCCCGCAGGGTGAGTGGTGGAGGCCGCCTCCGGGCGCAGGCCGTGCGGGGCGGATGCTGTGGGGCCTCCCAGGAGGAGCCCCGGGACCGCACTGCGGCTCCAGCCGCTGCGCAGCCCGCGCCCCGCGGCCTCCCGGGGACCCTGACTCAGTCACCGTCCCTCTGGGTCCCAACTTTCTCTCCCTCTTCATGGAGTGTGTACCGGTGGGGTTGGCCTTGTTAAGAAAACCCCTCCTTACAAATGAGGAAACTCAGGCATACCTCTTAAGTGACTTGCCTTCGATTATCCAGGAGGTAAGAGTGGAGAGTGAGATTTGAACACAGTCTTGTCTGCCAGCATCCCCCTTTAGGGATATTTTGGGTGTTTGAAGGACTCCAAGTATGCTCCGGGCTGGGATATTGTGTGTAGAAGGAACCTCAGTTGCTAAGGTGGGTGTTGTCACTATCAACATGGCTGTCTTGGCCAGACCTACCCCCACACCACCGAAGTCACTGCCAGACCCCCTGGATTGTCCCAGGCTCTGCCAGCTGCTGTCTAGAGACCACCAGCAGCTCTGTTGTGCCTAGGCCTCAGTGCTTGGGGGCAGTTGCTGGGATCCCAGGCTGCTGGGAGGTTGCTGAGTGATCCTGCTCAGGTGAGCTGGGAGGGGTGCTGGCCCTACCTGGAGTCTCAGACCGGTGACAATATTTGCCAAGGGCCTGAGGCCTGACAGATGAACAGGGAGGAGAGAAGCCTGGTGACGCCAGACAGCTGGAAGCTTTCCCAGGGCCTGTGAATGTACCATGGGTCTGACAGTGGAAGCTTCGTGCTGGGGGACACCAGGACCCGGAGGATGGTCACCTGTTAAGTTGTCCCTTAACATTTTCTGTTGTATGACTTTGGTCCCTAATTTCTAATTCCTCCTTTGGAAAAGACAGAGGCTGGGCTAGCTTTGCCCTTCCTGCTGAGGGTTGAAAGCTCACATATGGAGCTTGGCTGGGTACTTTTCTGCACAACCCTGACTGAGCACCACTCCCCAGTGCTAGGACAGTGGTTTTTCAGAAGAAAAGGCAGGCACAGAGCAGGACTTCCATCTACAAATCCAGACTTACTGGCTAAAAGCCAAACTCATCCCTCTTGTTAACACACCCAAGTATGTGCCTGAGTCCCTGGAATGACCCTGGGCTCCTCTAACCCTGCTCCAAGCCTCCAGGCCAGTAGCACAAATTTCTAGCACAAACAGAATACCTGTTTTCTTGTATGCCTAAGAGGCCCCACTCTTCCAGGCCACGCAGGTCCATCTGTCCATTCCCATGTTCCCAGGGTCATCCTTATGGGATTCGAGCAGAGGAAGACCAAAGTAGAAACAACTCCTGCCTCCACCATAGACACTTACTTAGTCACTCAGAAAACACTCAGATATTGTCTGGACCTAACTCTAAGAAAGTTTTATCTACCATATAGTTACCATATAACAATTAATAATTTCTTGGCAGTGAATATGGGATGAGTTGACACAGGGTCTTAGGTACCCAGGCTGCTGTTCCATTTTCTGTGTAGCCAAGGATGACCTTGAATTCCTGATGTTCTAATCTCTACTTCCCACCAGCTGGGACTACAGGCATGTGCCACCATGCCCGGCTAAAAATTATGAAATGTTTTTAATGCTTCAGAAGAATATGGTAAATGATCCTAAGGCATTTTTATTTTTAAATTATGTATATATGAGGAGTCCAGAAGAGGGCATGAGATGCCCTGTAGCTAGAGTTATAGGCAGTTGTGAGCCACCAATGTGGGTCCTGGGAACCAACTCTGGCCCTCTGTGAGAGCGGCACATATTGGTAACCACTAAGCCATCTCTCCAGCTCCCATGGTAAATAAAATGGAGCCCCGTGTTCTTGCCAGCCTGTGTTGCCAGGTGTACTGTGCCCCATGTACTTCATTCTCTTTTTAAGAGAGAAGGCCTGTTAGAGTCGGAAGGCCCTCGTGAAGTCTCTCCCCTCTGCCCTCCCTCTCCAGAGACAATTGCTGCTCTGAGTCTTGGGTCTATTGTCTTTATTCTGCTGCTTAGTGTAGGAAAATCTAAAAACAGCTTGGAGGGTGGTGGTAGTTTGTTCTTACTATCAAGTGTTCTGTAACCGGAACCTGCAGCATGAGGCTTTGCCTCCTTGGTCCCGCATGCTGGTCCCCCTCACCCTGACACCTGCTTCACTAACCTGTGTAAAGACTCCGTTTATTTACTCATCCTTGTTAGACAGTGAGGTAGTTTCCTGTGTCCTGCTATTCAAACACAGACTATTCCCCTATGGCTGTCTTTTGTACATAAGGAGTGTGCCTCTGTGGTCCGCACCCCCCCACCTTGGGTTACTGATGTGCGCTCAATCCTTCTCTTCCATCTCTTCCTTTTTTCTATTCCCCCCTCCCCACCCCGCCACACACACTTTTTTCTTTTTGACAGGATCTCACTATGTTAACCTTGTCTGGCCTCAGATTCAAGATCTTCCTACCTCAACCTTCCTGAGTGCTGGGACTGTAGGAGTGTCCCACCAAGCCTGGCTTGTTCTGTCCCTAAATCAGTCCTGCCTGTTGAGGGTAATGAAGAGAATGGACAATGCATGAGACTGGAAATGAATAACTTCATGGGTACCTCCTGCCTCAGTCCTTTCTTCACAAACCTGGGGTGTAGGTACCATTAGACCCATTGTGCTGGTGGGGAAATAGAGCCTTATCATGGTTGAAGAACTTTGTCCAGGCTTGGTTTGGGAAGGTGCTTATCTAGCATGTGCAGAGTCCCAGGTTTGATCCCTAGCACTGAGTAAAGCTGGGCATGGTGGAGCACACCTGGAATCCCAGCACGTGGGAGGTGGAGGCAAGAGGATCAGAAATTCAAGTTCATTCTTGGTTACATGGGGAGTTCCAGGCCAGCCTTGGATATAAGAGACCCAGTCTAGTCTCAAAAGGCAAAACCAAAAAGTCTTTACCAACTGTAGCTCAGCCCAAGACTGTCTTCTTTCAAAACTCTGAAAAGCCATGTGTGTTAAGTCACGCTGTGTAGTATTATGTGTGGCTAAGGGCCACAGGAGCTGGGGGGCTTTGAGTGACATATCTTGACCATATTTGAAACCTAGAAAGGTCAATTCAGAAGCCACAACTCCCCATAGGTACACACTGAATTCCTAGAGATAGAGTCCCTCACCCCTAAAGAGCAGAGCAGGGATTAAAATCCAGGACTGGCTCCAATCTGATCCCTGAGTGAATTCAGTCTCCTGGCTGAGGTTAGAGTAAGGGGGGTCTCCTAGTCACCTTGTCCACAGCCCCACCCATAGGACAACAAAGTATCAGCCCAAACCCCATGACACAGAGAGATGAAAAGGAAAGGAGAATGGCTCTCTAGCTGCATGGCACGCCTCCTACCCTCCAACTTGCTTCTTACAATGGCCTCCTGTGTGCATGTATGAGGGGGTGAGTGCATATGTGTCTTAAGGGACAGTCCTTTACCACTATGCCTAAACCCTTATGTAGGTCACCAGCCATGGTCCATCCAGCTCAGCGCCTGCACGTCCTCATCCCTTACCCATGCCTTAGTGTCCTTAAGGCACAGCAGAGAGGCCACCATCACAAGAATGCAAGTTGGACAGAACAAGGTACTTTAGAACAGAAAGGCCTGGATGACAAGGAGACAGTGACGAGATGTAGGCCCTCCCTTATAGCCGGGGCAGGAGAAGCCTGAGGAAAGTCCTGTGCTTTGTTTGCTCCAGCAGAAAGCCCCTGGGAGGGGTCTGCACACAGCCATGCCTTCACTCCCTTATCTGTCAAATGCAGATAAGAGCTCAGTTGGGAGGAAGATTGAGCAAAATAATACCATGGCCAATTTAGATAAAGCCTGAGCCATCTCTTGGTGGAGGGAGTGGTTGTTAATGTCATTAGTCCTATCAGGCCAATGTCCCCAGTCTTCCTGGGCTCCCTGGCCATCCCCTGCCTCATCTCTCCTTCCCGCCGACTTTCTGGAGCCTGTCTTCAGCCTGTCCAGACTGCAGTGCCTCTGAACCACCTTGTGGCACCCTTTGCACACTCTGTTCCCTTTTCAGACTTCTTTCTCCACTTTTAGTTCAGTGCCATCTGGCTCAGGTGCCTTCCTTGAGTACCCAGGCTGAGTTACAGCCTCCTCACCCCCTTGACTTTTACAGTCACAACCCTGTTAACTATGACTGTCATTGCTCTGCCTGCTCTGGGGCTTCAGAACACTGAGCTCCTCAAGGGCAGGTTCCAGTTGGGACCACACTCTTCCAGAGCCCAGGTTGAACATCAACCAACAGAGAGAGTTTAGTAGGTGTGGTAGGAGGGAAGACAGAGGGAAATAGAGTTCAGGACTATCTCTAGTGTAAGGGGAGCTCTCTGTAGCCGTACCTCACTTCAGTTAAACCAAAGAGGTACTGGGGCCCCAGGGGAACAAGCCCATCAGGCTGTGTGTCTTTAATACCTCTCTGTGGGATAGGAGAAGGGGTAGGGTATCTGCAAAAGTGGGAGGCAGGCTTTTGCCTTTGAACTTGATGGATGTGAGCTGCTTGATCCCTTGAAGCTGAGCCCGTGGAAGCCAACATAGGCCGAAATTCAGATTAAAGCCCAACACTTGACTCTGTGGTCTTGGCCAAGTCCCTTCACTTCTATGTCACTGCTTTCTTATCTGCAGTGGGTATCACCCCATGTCACAAAACGCTTTGAGGGTATAAGTTAAGGATATCATTGAGGGGCTAGAGAGGTGGCTCAGCAGTTAAGAGCACTGGCTGCTCTTCCATAGAATCCGGGTTCAATTCCCAGCACCCACATGACAGCTCACAACTGTCTGTAACTCTAGTTCCAGGGCTCCAAACTCCAAGGCACATGAAATAAATATAAATAAATCATTTTTTAAAAAAATATCATTGCGTGCCCATGGCACTATGTTTGAAGCTAATTCACACCACAAATATGAATGAGTTGGACACCATTCGCTAAGCTGGGCCATGAACACAAAGGAAGGCAGACATGCTAGGCCTCATGAGAAGAAAGAGGGCCAGCCAGCTTTGGGTGGGAACTTTATGACCCCACAGTGGAAAGGAAGTGGGTCTTTGCTCTTACAGGCAAGGGAAGCCATGATGGATTTGAAGTAACATGTTCTGATCTGGGCTTTCAAAAGATAACTGTGCCTATTAAGATGGGGATGAGTTGAGGATTAGTGTTTCCAATAGTCTGCCTTCAGAACGATTACCTGGAGGCTGAGTGGGTTACACCAGGAACCCTCTAAAAGATGCTCCTTGATATGGGGAGGTCCTCTCTAGCCATGGGAGCTAGAGTGTGGCTGGAAACAAGCAGCAGCGTAGGAGCTTTCAGATCCAGAAACCTCCAGCCACTCAAGACAGGGGAAACGGGGTTTGGAGCTTAAACTGTGTAAAGACTCAGAACACAACCTCCTTGCCCTCCACTTAATTGAGGGTCCTGGAGGGTTCTAGCATCAGAGACTTGGAAGAATCTGCCAGTGGAAAGAGTGGCTCCCTAAAAATGACAAATACCAGTTGGTTTTCCTGCAAGAGCTGTGTTGTTGTTTCTTAAAATACATACTACCTTTGAGGACCTACAATCCATAAAGTGAAATAATGATTTTTACAGCTTCAGGGTGGTAGTGCCCAGGGAACCTGGCCTCAACACAGTCCTTTCTGAAGGGATGGGTCCTCATCTCAAGCCCCCTTTGGGATTACTCCGATGTAAATTAGCGATGAAAGTATAAAACACACAAGGAAACAAGCCACTGTGAGTGGCAGGCACCAGAAACAATAAATAGAAGAATTGTTTCTTTGAGGATCTAAAATGGTAAAATAATATATTATTAATTGTATTTAGGATGTGTGAAGAAGTTGAGGCTGACTCTGAAACAAAAAGGAGGGAACCAGACACTGTCTAAAATAACCAACCACATTTGAAAGAAGAATCCAGTGGAATCCCTAGAAATGAAAACCGCAACCAACATGAAAAACCCAGTAACTAGCACATCCCACACCAAAGAGGAACTAGTGCAATGAAAGCCCAAAAAGGAAGCGGAGAGCAAGGAGCTAGGGCAGGGGAAGATCCCTAAAGGAAGTTCTCAGCCTGTAACTCCGGCACTTGGGATGCTGGGAGGACTGAGCTGAGCATTTGAGGCCAGCTCGGATTGCTGTCTTAGTCCCCTCCTTTTATAATTATTTATTGTATATGTGTGCGCCACAGGTGTGCCTGGTTCCTGCAGAAGTCAGAAGGGGATGTCCTATCCCTGGAAGGAGAGTTATGACTGGTTGTGAGCCACCATGCGGTGCTGGAAATTGGACCGTGGTTCTCTGCAAGTGCAACAAGTACTCTAAAGCGCTGAGCCATCTCTCCAGGCACTGTCTTAGTTTATTTTACTATTCTTGTAATAAAACAACTCTGCGTAATGTAAGAAAGGAAGGGACTATTCTGGGCTTACAGGTCCTGGGGGCTACTGTCCATCATGCTAGGGAAAGTGTGGGAGCAGGAGCAGGAAGCTCACATTACAATGTCTACTTAGGAAGCAAAGAACAAAGAGGATGGAGAGCTGGACTATAAAGCCTCAGGGCTCACCTCTAGTGGTCCACTTCCCTTAGGAAGACCCCACCTCCTAAAGGTTCCACAGCCTCACCACTAACCAACACTAGCCAGCGGAGGATTGAGTGTCATACAGGGGCCTGTAGGGGACATTTCAATTCAAACCACAATAGCTGCATAGTAAGTCCCTGTTTTAAAAGATAAAAAGTACAGCCATAGTGTGAGCACTGGGTGTTAGGCGTAGCTTTTTTAAAAATTTGTGCCGCTGGGCCTGGTGGCGCATGCCTTTAATCCCAGCATTTGGGAGGCAGAGGGAAGTGGATCTCTGTGAGTTCAAGGCCAGCCTGGTCTACAAAGCGAGTCCAGGACAGCCAGAGCTGTTACACAGAGAAACCCTGTCTCAAAAACCAAAAACAAACAAAAAAAAAGATAAACAAAGGCAGGCAAGATGGCTCAGCAGGTAAAGATGCTTGCTGACAAACCTGACCATCTAAATTCAATCCCTGTGGCAAACATGGTGGAAGACTCCTGACTCCCACAAGTTGTCAGGTGATCTCCATACATGTGCAGCATGCTCTGCATTGGTGTATCTCTCTGTCAACTTGGAAACAGTCTTTATTATTTAAAACATGAGTACAAAAAAAACCCCAAAAAACCAAAAAACCCCACCACCAATAAAGGAGCACAGAACCTAAGAGATATAGAAGAAGGGCATCTTATAGGACATGAAATTCACTATTAAAGCAGCTAAGAGACTGGTTAGGAGGCTGCAGAAGAGGAGAAAGGGGGAGTTTCCCATCAGACTTGGGTTACCATGACAGCAGCTTGGCCCAGAGGCCTACAGACATGGAGGCAGGTGGTTCAGACATGTTTCAGAACTGATGGTGTTTGGTGATAGAGCCCAGTGAGAGAGGTGGGTAAAAGATGGCTGTCAGACTTCTGTTTTGAGAAAATGGGTGGAGATGTGTTACTCATTAAAATGGCAAAGCTGAGCAGGAGCAGACCTGGAAGAATGTGCAAGAGGTAAGTTTTAAATATTTCTCATTTTGCCTGGGAAGATCTGCTCACCAGCCTCAGGGTGTGTGTAGGAGCTGGCCTAGTGGAACACTTTTTCTCCTCACTGTGGTCTGAGGATGAGGATTTTCTTCAGCAGTATATAAATTGTCCATAAGAACCTTCTTTCAGGTGCACACCTTTAATCCCAGCACCCAGGCAGGTGGATTTCTGTGAGTTCTGATCTACATAAAGGGTTCCAGGATAGCTCCGGAAGACCTTGTCTCAAAAAACTAAACAAAACAACACCTTCTTTCATTTAATGAGGCCCCTGGAGAAGAGTCATTTTAGTTTTTTCAGAAGGGAAAGTTGAGACCCAGGGAAGCCCAAGCCTTAGACTTTGTTTATTCACTCACTCACTCCTGTATTGGTTAGAAGCTTGCTTTGTGCCAGATGCTAGGGCTGGGGATGCAAAAGTGATAGAAACAAAATTCCTGTGTTTTAGAAGCTTGTATTTTAGTGGTGGGACACAGATGATAATTTAAATATATAGATAGGATGCTAAGAGCTGGAGAGGAACTTGAGGACCAGAAGAGGGCCAAGTATGTAGGAGATATCATCGGAAGGTGACTGGAGTATGGAAGGCTCTGGAATGCTCATACAGGACCACTGGCTTCCATGGCCCATTGTGACAGTGTCAGTTCTAGAGTGTAGACCTGAGGTCAGTAGGAACCCAGAGAAGAAATACCCAGAGAGGGACGAAGTGGAATCAGTCTTGGGCAGTGCCCCCCAGGGGCCCAGCAAAGCCCAATGGGTCAGAAGGGCCACAAGGATTCCCTTTACGCTTGTAAAGGGTAAGAAAATTCACTCTTATGGCTTCCTTGCTCCCCCCTCCTCAGCCCTGTCCCCACCCTGCCATTGAGTCTCAGGTGACACTCTCCCTTCTTCCACTGTTGGGAACACTGAGAAGTGGGTGTAAACCATCTCTGTGTCTCAGTATAGCATGGACAGCCCAGAGGAGGCCCAGTTGTCAAGTTGACCAGGCCAGTGAGGCTCTGTCCTGGCCACGGGAGGCCAAAGACTCCAGCGTCAGGTGCATGTCTGTCTGTCCCCTCAGGTCTCCTGTGAGCAGCCTCCATGAGGCCCTGGAGCAGTGCATGACAGCCCTAGACCTCTTCCTCACCAACCAGTTCTCAGAAGCACTCAGCTACCTCAAGCCCAGGTGAGCTTCAATCCCCAAAGGTGGCTGTGCACACATGCAAGTGCCCACGTAGGGAGAGACGTGGATTAGAGGAGGTCTGGGACCTCATTACACTTTTGGGTCATCATGACTGCCGAGAAGTCTCATCCAAATGGCCCAGACACTCTCCCACAGCCTGTGAACACCCAGGTGCTTTCCACAGTAACAGGGACCTGGTGATTTCCTATTCCCGTTGAATCCACTGGCAGGAGATGACAGGGGAGGGCAGGGTGGGATGGCTGCCAGTTCATTCTAGACTGTTCCTCCCCCTTTAGGACCATTCACTGAGCCTTTGGGTAGTAATGAGGATGGGGCTCAAAGGCGGTGTTTGCTGTTGGGGTCTTTGTTTAGTTTGAGACAGACTCTCCAAGCCGACCTTTGACTCGACACCGCATGTCTCCACCACCCAAGTTCTGGGGTTCCGAACACAACACCAGCCTGGGTGCCATTTCTAAATAATATGCACATGCAGCCTTTTCTTTCCCAACATCCCAGACCCCATTTCTTTTCAGTTTTTAGAACTCAGGTATAATTCACATACCATAAAATTCACTTTTAATAAAAATTTTAGTGTGTATGTGTGTGTGTGTAAATTAGAGGACAACTCTAGGGAGTCAGATCTGTCCTGTCACCTGTCACCTTGTCTGATCTTGGGATCAAACTTGGACTGTTAGGTCTGTGCACAGCTGAGTCATCTCATTAGCCCAAAAGTCACTATTTTGTCACTTTAAAAAATTTATCTTGGCCAGGCAGTGGTGATGCATGCCTTTAATCCCAGCACTCAGGAGGTAGAGGCAGTCAGATCTCTGTGAGTTCAAGGCCAGCCTCATCTACAAAGCAAGTTCCAGGACAGCCAGAGAAACTCTGTCTCGAAAAACCAAAAAAACAAACCAAAAAAACCAAACAAAAACCAACCAACCAAACAAACCAAAAAACCTCATTTCTTAGTAGATAAGAATGTAGCTTTCACTGGACTTGGTGGCATACATCTATAATCCCAGCACTTGGGAGGCAGAGGCAGATGGATCTCTGTGAGTTCAAGGCCAGTCTGGTCTATAGAGGGAGTCCAGGACAGCCAGAATGACATAAAAAGATCCTTCCTAAAAAGAAAAGGATCTAGCGTTCTCACCTGGATATGATGGCACACATTCTTAACCCCAGTGCTTGGAAGGTAGAGGTAGAAAGTTCAGGAGTTCAGAGTCATCCTCTGCTGCATAGCAAATTCAAGGTCAGCCTGGGCCACATGAGATCTTATCTTGAAAAGCAAAAACAAAAGCAAAAGAACTTAGCTTTCTTAACCATGTGCTTCTTGTTTCTTCCCACATCTTCCTCTTACAGTATTGACAATATTTAACCAAATCACTAATTGATATTGTTATATCTTCGTCATTATTCCATCACTTATGCCTTTTGTCAGTGCAAAGACTCCCCCCCCCCCCAGCTCTCAACCTAAAGGGAACAAGAGCGAGTTTATTCTGGAGCCATTTTGAGTGACCATGTCCTGGGAACACAGATTTAGGTTATCCCAAATTCCATGTTCCAGTGTGGAAGCAATCTTATGAAGTTTTTATAGTTTTGCAGAACTGAGAAAGTCATAACTCGAGGCAAGTGGGTGGGTGGGTCCATCAGAGAGGCGGCACAGCCAGATGAGGGAGGCCCTGCTATAGTCTCGGATGCTTTCTTGGCACTCATAGCTTCTGGATTGGTGCAAGTTAGTAGTCCACTGAGTTAGTAGGGTCCAAGAAGCTCTGTCTGTTGGTCACAGGATATGAGTTCCCACACAGAGGTGGGCAAAGAATGGCTGTTCCGGAGGGCTAGAACTAGCTTGAGATATGGTAACTTAAGCCCCTGAGCTGCAACATCCCAGTCTCCCTACAGCACTAAAATTCCAATCAGCTGCAAACACAGCTTCGTTTCGTGAGTTTTTCTTCACACCTTACTAATTCTTGCTCATTGCCAAGGTGAGCTGCGCGTTGGAGGACGTGGATGGCATCTCCTTGCTGGAATTGTCAGTGGCCTGTTTCTTCATCTCCTAATTTGCTTTACATTTAGCTCTTTGTGACCTTCCACAGGATGACCCTGTCACAAGGTCTCCCCAGACATTGAAACACACCAAGTGAGCCGTGAGGAGATAGGTGTCTCCAGGCGCATTCAGCTCTCCCTTTCCTCCCTGGCCCCTTATGCCCTGTTCTCATGCCTCCATTTTAGCAGAGCATGTTTCCCAGAGGCTTCCTAACAAGGAGCTGCATAGAGATTTTTTTTCCTGTCAAAAGTTTGAAGACATCACTCACGTACTTCCCAAAATCTACTGTAGCTACTGTGCTCTCTAGGTTTATGTCAACTGGACACAAGCTAGGGTCTTCTGAAAGGAGAGAGCCTCAGCCGAGAAGGTGCCCCATAAGATCAAGCTGCACTCAAACCTACAGAACATTTTTAAAATTAGAGATTGATGTGGGAGAGCCTAGTCCTTTGTAGGTTGGGCCATCTCTGGGCAGGTGGTCCTGGGTTCTATAAGAAAGCAGGCTGAGCAAGCCATGGGGAGCAAGCCAGGAAGCAGCACCCCTCCATGGCCTCTGCATCAGCTCCTGCCTCCAGGATCCTGCCCTGTCTGAGTTCCTATCATGACTTCTTTCAGTGATGAGCAGTGATGTGGAAATCTCAGCCAAATAAACCCTCTCCTCCCCAACTTTTTCTTGGCTATAGCGTTTTCAGCATAGCAATAATATCTATGATTAAGACAGCTGGGTCCTAGTTTGTACTCCATGTGTGATTTTTTTTGTCCCCATCTCAGAAATGTTTCAGATCTTCTCTTATTCCTGTATGTCCCAGGTCTCATAGCAATGGACTGGGGCAAAGGTGTCTTTCATTCTGTAGTTTTGTAATCAACTCTTTCTGTTCTAGGACGTTTCTTTAATCTTCTGTTTCCTTTTCCTTAAGCCAAGTGTAGGGCTTCCCAGGGCAACCTTCTCTGAGCTTCTCATTTCCTCTCCTCTCCTTTCCATTTCTTTTTTAAAATGTCTGTGTGTGTGCGCACATGTGTGTATGTGCGTATGTGCATGAGTGTGTACATGTGTGTATGCATGCATCATGTGTGCATTGCATATGTGTAACCATGTGAACATATGTGTGCATGTGCGTGTGTGTGTGTATGACTACTGCATACATGTTGAGGTGAGTAGACAAGTTTTAGGAGTCAGTTCTCTTCTTCCACTGTGTGGATTCTGGGGATTGAACTCAGGTTGTCAGGCTTGGCAGCAAGCCCCCTTACATGCTGAGCCGTCTTGCTGCCTCCTGCCCCCACTTGCACATCTACTTGTCCCTCTGAGTGTCATTAAGTCCTTCCCTTGACTTCTCTTTACTTCCATGATCATGTGACTAATTTCCTAGCACTCATTATTGTTCCTTTTTTGGCCTTAATATCTTATTTTTTCTTTCTTTTTCCACTTTACTGTATGTGTGCATCTGTGTGAGGCACATGTGTCAGAGTGTGTGAATGTGGTGTCTAGAGTGGTGGTCAACAATAACAACAGCCCCTTGGCCCCATTCATAGCCACTGAAACTTCAGAGAAGGTTGGGTTCACAGTCGTTCATGACTATATTTTACACAGGTTTTCTTGGCTGTCCTGACCCTAGCGAGGGGATAGTACCCCTTCTATGCTCTTTGGGCTTAACATTTGGGTTTGCCACATTCCCTTCCTGCCTCCAAATCTGCTGTCTGGGAGCCATGTCTCTGAAAAGCACTGTCTGCACTGCTGGTTCATGATCTCAGCATGCTGTCTCTAGGAACTGTCAGGAACACAGAGGCAGCTCCAGTAATTCTTCCTGTTGAATAAATGAGCATGCTCTTGTCAGTGGCAGAGTTTATATTAAATCCAGGTCCACCCTGTGCCCCAAGCTGCATTCTGACTGCTGAGCTCTCCCAAGTCTCCTGCAGGGTGGATGGACAGCTGGCACGAAAGGGCCTCATATGGCCTCCTCTCAAAGAGGAGGGAGGCAGCAGAAAGGGGCATGTGCAGAGATGAGTGAGTTCCAGGGGCAGGAAGTTCAGGGTATACCTGAGTTTCTTTGTTGATGTGGAATTTCTTGGATGGAAGCAGCTGGGCCCCTGCTAAGCATTAGGGGCCAGGCAGTCCTGGTGGGATGACAAGGAGAGGAACATTGTTTCAGCAGGATGAGGGGCTTAGCTGAGGCTGACCCCCAGCTCAGAAATCACCTGTCTGCAGGTTCCTTGCAACCTTGCTCAGTGTTAGCTTGGGGGACGGGGCAGTTGTGTAGACCTGGCCTAGGGTTCATAACTAGGTACAGCAGAAGGTCAGAGTGCTCAGGGTGAGGAGGCCAGATGTTGAGGCTGAGGCAGGAAAGGAGGGCTGCTGAGGATTTGACAAAGCCTGAACCTTGCACTGCTAGTGGAGGAAGAGATGGGAGGGCTTAAGGCCATCTTCTGCTCCAGTGACGGGTCTTCCAGCACTTTCTTCTGTCATGGCAGTGGATCTGGACCCTAGGACTCCACGGGTATACTTTGACAGAGCTGGGTTCACCTTAGGGGTCCAAGTGCCACATGTCCACTCAAGAACTTGTGGGGCATACATAAAACTCTGGGTGTCTAAGTTTGGTGGTCACCATAACTCTGTATTCCATTTCCCACACCAGGTTGGAGTCTTCCAGGTGGTGGGCTGGTGAGGGCCAGGATGTTGGGCCTTGGGTGTCAAACTAGAAATTCCACTTTGTCTGCCAGCTGCCTGGGCGGGTTTCCTTCCTTGGGGGGGGGGGCAGCAGGTGCGGCTAAGTGGGTAGGGCTAAGTCCTGGGGCTCAGGACTCATGGAAGCGGAAGCGAGAAACAGGTCTGGAAAGACCTTAGAGAAGAGGCTGGGAATGTTCTGAGGGATGCTATGCTGTTGGTCCTATTAGGAAAGACCCTCAGAGAAATGACTCTGGGTGTTGGTGGGACAGAGGGACTCACATTTACTGAGCAGGGCTGATGTGGCCAGAGATCTGGTAGAACAATTTTAGTCACTTTAGAAGCTCCAGGAGAGAAAGAGTTTTCTGTTATATCCCCCCCTCTTTTATCCTTCCTTCCTTCCTTTTTTTGTGGGGGGTCTCCAGCAGACCCGGAATTTGCCATGTAGACCAGGGTAGCCTCGAACTACAGAGATCTGCCTACCTCTGCATCCTAAGTGTGCTCCAGCATACCTGGCTGTGTTCGTTTTCTATAGAGGGAATTCTGAGACTCAGAGCCCCGTAGACCTGCCATAGGCACAGAGCAAGTGACTGGCAAAGCCAAGATTCCAGCCTGTGTCTGAAGGACTCAAAGTTCAAGTTCAGCACAGACAGCTGCCGTTCAGCACCAGCACAGACAGCTGCCCTTTCTGCAGGCAGGTCTTTGTCCCTATGCAGAGTAGTCATGGCACAGGCTGGAAGGGATCTGGGAACTGGCAGGGAGAAGTCTACCAGATTTTTGGTCTTTTGGTCCTCGAGAATCTTGACCAGTTGCTGGTACAGCCTGGTAGAGTAGCCCATACCTGTAATCCCAGAAACTTGGCAGATAGAGGGAAAAGCTGCCTGAAAAAAAAAATCGTAATCTCCGAGGACCACCCAAAAGAAAAAGAGTAACTCGTCCACAGCCTTTGCTTTAATAAGAAAGGAAGATAGCTGAAGTCACATGATGTAATAATAAAACCCTTTATAAAACTGAGTCATCTCTGCCTCTCCTCTGATGTTCCCAGTACTAGCCTGGTGCCGAGGAGTTTTGTAAATAACTGACAGAGGCTCTTGGGGAAGGGAACTGCGCAGGCTCCTGCCACGTCAGGCAGGCTGTTCCCCTAGCCAGCCTCAGTGGCCTCAGTTATCCAATGGAATCACCCCCTGTTGGTGGGGTAACAGCCAAGTTCCTTTTTCTGGCCATTATTGTCCTCTGCCCTCTCTACATTGGGCTAAATACTGCCCCTGAACCCCGAGACACCCTTCAGTCCAGAAGTTGGGGTGTGTGGAGGCACCTGGAGGCAGGAGATGAAGGCTTTCTGAGGCTGCCCTGGCTCAGCCCTGTCAGATCAGGCCACAGAGATGAGTCATACCCAAGCCCTGCCCTGAGGTGCCCGTAGTCTGCAGAGACTTAAGCTTGTGCTCTTAAGGGCTCAGCGTGGTCTGTGCCTTGTCATTGGTTGTCATTGACATGTGGTCCCCAAGGAAGAGCCTGAATTCCCAAGGGTCTTGAAGGCTATGTGACTGAGGCAGACGATGTGGGCAGGAGAAAGACATCAGGCTGGGGGGTAAGCTTGGGCAAGGGCCTGGAGGAGGGGAGTGTGGGGGTTCCTTGCAAAAAGTGTGGGTGCTGAGGTTGTCAGGCTGGGTGGTAAGCACCTCTCCCTGTTGAGCCATCTTGCTGGGCCCAGGCTTATAGTCTTGAGCGCCAGGTGCTGGATCTAAGTCAGATGAGGTGGGGGAAGCAATAGTGACAGAAGGTCCAGGAGGGCGGTGCTGGAGAGGTTAGCCTGCTAGAGGAGGGGCAGAGGCAAGAGGCAGGCACTGTGTGGCAAGAGCAGCTCAGCTCCAGTAGAGAGCAGCTGAGGCTTAGACCCGGAAGGTTGCTTGAGGTCACTCAGCAGAAAGAAGAGGAGCTAGAAACTGGATCAAGATCTTTTGTTTTTTAATGACTTTTTAAACTTTCAGCAGTTTCTTACTTGTCTGCAATGCATTGTTACAAGATTGCCCTCCCACCCCCATTACCCTCTCTATCCCACTCCCATTCCTGCTCTCCCCTTCCTCCTTGGATGGAGGTCATTTGAGATGCCATGAAAGGGTTAGACTTTGGAAGTATGTCCCCAGGCAAAACCGGGTGAGCTGGCAGGTGACCTGTGGCCATCCGGCCATCTCTTGCTCTCAATGTCCACTTTGTCCCACAGAACCAAAGAGAGCATGTACCACTCACTGACGTATGCCACCATCCTGGAGATGCAGGCCATGATGACCTTCGACCCCCAGGACATCTTGCTTGCTGGCAACATGATGAAGGAAGCACAGTCACTGTGTCAGAGGTCAGAGCCATGGACCCACCCTTGTCTCCTTGTCCTAACCAAGTGCCTGGTGTGTCGCTAAATGCTGCTGCTGCTGGCTAAGAAGGCTTGCATCCTCCAGTGCTGAGAGCTGTCCCCGTTGGCATGGCTGTAGAGCTCTATCTGAGCCAGTCACTGGGGAGAAAATGGATTCTGTCTCTGCCACTTTTTAGGTCTGTCTTGGGCAGGTCCCTCTCAGGACTCAACTTTCTTCATTTACAAAAGAGGTGTGATGATGTATGAGCCACAGACTGCCCTGGGGGCCGGGCAGTAGGGCCTGGTATGTGCTTGAGTGAGTTTACTGCGCGGTCTATGAATGAACCGTTCATTCATAGTGTTTGTGTACTGGTGGCATCATTGGCCACTGGGCATGCACTCACACCTACTCTGGCCCAAGCCCTGGTGATCAGTAAATCATTAGGCCTAGGCAGTTCTGATTTTCACACTATCTGGCAGGGGACTCAGTCCCACCATGACATCTAATATGAAGCAGGCAAGGTGGAGGCACTATAAAGCTTCATCCCATAGTGGGGACAGCTCTTCGGGGAGTTGATGCCTGAGCATGGTCCAGGAGGGTGACCAGAGACAGTGGCAAGGCCAAAAGATTAGAAGGCCCTGGATTAGGGGTTGGGGGTGTGACTCAGTTCAGTACTGGTCTAGCATGTGGGGTGCTCTGAGTTTGAACCCCAGAACAGTGAAGAAAGGAATCCAGCAAACCAGCCCTGGACTGGAAGAGCTGTGGACCTTGAGTCTGGAGAATCCAGTGGGAGGTGCTCACAAACTTCAAATATTTAAAAGTATAGCAAAGAGTGTGTGTGTGTGTGTCTGTCTGTCTGTCAGTCCAAAGACAAATGTGATCCAGGCTGGTCCCTCTTTCAACCTCATGGAATCACCAGAGGCCTTTTTCCTTCTCCAGGCACCGAAAGAAGTCTTCTATGACGGACTCCATCAGCAACCTGGTGCACCGTCCCACCATGGACCAGTTCACAGAAGGTGTGGCATCTAAGATGTCCTCGACAGCATGGACTCTGGTGGTTCCAGGCCCAGAGAAGGGAGGGGAGGAGAGAAAAGTTACTCATTCTAGTGTCCCCAAGGGGGGTGTGCTATGGCCTGATGCTGGGACACAGGTGGCTTTGGCCTGTGGCCTTTGAAGGAGGGTTAGAACAGAAGAGGCCCACCCAACAGCAGTACTGCCTAAGCACCTGGAAGTCTGAAAAAGTGGCTTTGCTCCTCAGGCCCAGGGGTGTTTACAATGTGCAGCTTTGTGGCCTCCTCCCCTCCACCCCCCAGGGAGTGTGGCTTTGCTTGAGCCTCCTGCCTAGAACCCCAGGCTTTGTTTTTTGTTTTGTTTTGTTTTGTTTTTTTTTTTTGTTTTTTTTTTCCCTGCAGAGGAAATCCACGCAGAGGTCTGTTATGCAGAGTGCCTACTGCAGAGAGCAGCCCTGACCTTTCTGCAGGTAGGAGCTCTCCCCACCCCCCCGTTCACCCATCACATCTCACATATGTGCTGAGAACCTTGGGATTCTGGATCAGTCACCAAGTCCAAGCATGACCTGCCCCCCTGAGAAGTGGCAAAGCCTAGGGCTCAGGTTGGGCTAACTCCCAACCCTGGCCAAGCAGGATGAGGAGAGGTGGGTGTTTCTACCTCACACCCGGTGTTCTCATGGTCGCTTCCTTTTGGTCATCACTGCTGTTGCTCCTGTCAAGAGTCACATGGACATGGGCCTCTCCACAGATCTGCTTTACTTGATTCACGCAGCAAACACTTGTAGCAAATAACATAAGAGGCTTTTGCGGGTATATAGATGTGACATTTTGCATACACTTGTGTTTGTATATGTGTGTGAACCGCAGAGGTTGATATCGGATGTCTTCCATCCCTCTCCACCTTTTACAATGTTTATTTAGC
Source organism: Lophiomys imhausi (assembly GCA_907164525.1). Lineage (NCBI taxonomy): Eukaryota > Metazoa > Chordata > Mammalia > Rodentia > Muridae > Lophiomys > Lophiomys imhausi. Next base: position 8,339,164 of record CAJQZJ010005020.1, read on the forward strand.
GCATGCGCGTGTGTGCATATGTGCCTGTGATGGACAGGGGAAAGGCATGCCGTGATCTGTGGAGGGCAGAGGAAGAGTGTTTTGGGAATTGGTTCTCTCCCTCTTTGTTTCTGAGGTATAGTCTCTCTCATTTCTGCTGCTAAGCTGTGCACTCTAGACTAGCTGGCCTGAAGGCCTCAGGATGATCCCCCTGTCTCTGCCTCCTTTCTCTGGGAGGGATTACAGATGAACTCCACTGCCTCTGGCTCAGTACATGGTTTCCAGGGATCGAATTCTGTGCTTAGGATTGTGTGGCAAGCGCTTTACATTGTAAGGCATTTCCCCAGCCCCTGGATACGTTGTTTGTGTTCCTCCTACAACTCCAGGTCCTTTGGACCTGTTTACATTTGTTGCAGCAAAGCAGAGTCTTAGGGAGCAGGTTCCTAAGGTCACGTGATTAGCAAATTGTTTTTTTTTTTTTTTTTTTCTTTTTGGTTTTTCGAGACAGGGTTTCTCAGAATATCCCTGGCTGTCCTGGACTCGCTTTGTGAACTACGATTTGAATTTGGGTCTGGCCAAGTCAGAGACAGGTCTCCCTATCACAGTGGGAATTGTGCACATGGTCAGTGCACAGTTTTATTAGAACTCCTTTGTTAGAGTATGACATCATGCATATGCATGTTCTATGTGTATTGGAGGAGGGCAGATGCATTTTAGTGTTGGGTGCTATTTATTTTCTTTAGCTCCTGTTTTTTGTTTTTTAGATAAGGTGTCATTATGCAGCTCTAACTGACCTGAAACTCACTGTACACCAGGCTGGGCTTGAACTCACAGTGATCAACCTGACTCTGCCTTCTAAGTGCTAAGATTAAAGGTGTGTGCTACCATACCTGGTTTCATTAGCTCTTTTTAATTTTTAAAAAAATATGTTATTATTATATTTGCAGGAATTTTGCCTGCATATATTCCTGTGTACTATATGCATGTCTGGTATCCTTGGAGGCCAGAATAGGGCATTGGACTCTCCAGAAGAGAGCAACTGGAGTTACAGATAGTTGTGAACCACCATGTGGGTGCTGGGAATTTAACCCAGGCCTTCTGGAAGAAAAGTCAATGAGCCAATATAATATCACTTGTATGCATGTTTTTAGGGCTGATACTTTGGTACTGGAAAACCAACTGGTATACTCTCTAGCCCCTCCTTAGCTCTTTATTATTATTATTATTATTAATTTTTTTTGGTGTTTTGAGACAGGATTTCTCTTGTAGCTTTGGCTGTTCTGAAACTCTATAGACCAGGGTGGCCTTTAACTCACAAAGATCTGCCTGCCTCTGCTTCCCGAGTGCTGGGATTAAAGATGTGTGCCACAACCACCCAGCTAATTTTAATTTTTAAAAATTATTTATGTATTTAATGTATATTAGTGCTCTATTTTCATGTATGCCTGCATGACAGAAGAGGGCCTCAAACAGAAGAGGGCACCAGATTCCATTATAGATGGTTATGAGCCACCATGTGGTTGCTGGGAATGGAAGTCAAAACCTTTGGAAGAGCAGCCAGTGCTCTTAACCTCTGAGTCATTTCTCCAGCCCCTTAAATTGTTATTTAATTACAACATTTCTCCCTTTTCTTTTTTTTTTTTTTTCAAGACAGGGTTTCTCTGTGTATCCTTGGCTGTCCTGGACTCACTTTGTAGACCAGGCTGGCCTCGAACTCACAAAGATCCGCCTGCCTCTGCCTCCCAAGTGCTGGGATTAAAGGCGTGCGCCACCACCGCCCGGCTTATTTCTCCCTTTTCTTTCCTACCTCCAAAACCTCCCTTATACCTCTCCCCACTCTCCTTCAAATTTATGGACTCTTTTTTTCACTAATTTTTATTGTATGCAAATATTTATATGCATATATATATTTAATGTAACTCATTCAGTCCATATAGTGTTACTTGTATGTATGTTTTCAGGGCTGACAGTTTGGCACTGGGCAACCAACTGATATGCTCTTCTCAGGAGAAGACCACCTCTCCCACTGTCAGCTTCCCTAAGTTGTCTGTAGTTCTCTGTGTAGGGTTGAGGCCTCATTGGCTTTTCTCTGTCCACTTTGGCGCTGTCCATTGTTTTCATCCTTTTTCAGCTCACAATTGGGCAGTCATTTTGGTGAGACTTTATGGATGTAGCTTCAGACATTCCAGGATATATAATCGCATAGCAGACTCCATGATCCTCTGGCTCTTACAATCTTTGTCCTCTTTTCTGCAGTGCTCCCTGAGCCTTAGGTGTGGGAATGTTTTATAGCTGTATCCACTGGGACTAGACTCCACAACTCTGTGTTTTGATTGATTGTGGTTTTCTGTGGTGGTCTCCATTTGTTACAAAGCGAAGTTTCTTTGGTGAGGAATGAAGACTACACTTACCTGTGGGTATAAGGACAAATGTTTGTAGGCTATTGTTAGGGCTTGTGCTGCTATAGTAAATTAGTGGTTGTAGATTTTCCTCCAATAACCACAATTTCACTAGCACTAGTAGTTTCCAATATTAGACATCGTTTCCCCCTTACTGTGCAACTCTTAAATCCAATTAGAGAGCATTGGTTACTCCCAAGATATCCACGTCACTAGTGCATACTTAGGATTATAATGCCATGCTGATGATCATTGATGTGGTTCATAGGTGTCATAGGAAGGTATCCTTAGCTCTTTTTTTTTTTTTAAAGATTTATTTTATTTATTTTATGCATGTGTGCTCTATCTGCATGTACACCTGCATTCCAGAAGAGGGCACCAGATCACATTGTGGATGGTTGTGAGCCACCATGTGGTTGCTGGGAATTGAACTGAGAATCTTTGGAAGAGCACTAGGCAGTGCTCTTAACCGCTGAGCCATCTCTCCAGCCCCCCCTTAGCTCTTTTTTAAATAAATCTTTTTGACCCCTGAGTGATTAGAGCTGAACTAATCCTAATCCTCAGTTTAGGACTCACTGAAGCAAGAATAACATTTTATTTTATTTGTTTTTTTGTGTGTTTTATTATTACACACATACTCTGATTCAGCTGGAGGCTAAAGTCTACATAGCAGGACTCATGTCTCTACCCCTGATCTACTCTCCCAGCCTCCTTCACGGGGGGAGTCATTACCTTCCTCATCATTCCCACCTTATTGTTTCCCATTTGTGTCTCAACAGCATGTTGTATACTTTGGTTGATTTTGTGTGTCACAAAGGCTTCCAGTTGTGTGGGACTTGCATCCTCCATTGTCTTTGTGTGGCTGGGTAAAAGCTATTTACATATCTCTTATGTAAACATCCTTCAGTTACCTAGCTTTCCATGGGTGAGCCTTGGTTGCTTTTGGGTTTTGCTTTCATGAACACTGATGCTGTGGATATTCCTGATAATGCTTTGCAAGCCATGTCCGTTCATTTTCTGTGAGTGGACACCCGGGAATGGGGTTCCCAGCCAAACTGAGAGGACTGCTGGGACTTTTAATAATAAATTACAATAACTTTCTTCAACATTCCAAAAATGAGCACCTCCTCATCTCACATGACCCTTCAACCCCGAGGGAGACACTGTTGCCTGTGTATGTGTCCGTCTGTCTGAGAAAGGGGGTTGTGGCAGTCTGCTTTGAGTGACTCTGACCACTTCCACTTCATTGTGTGTGGGACCGGTGGCTTATGTCTCTAGGTAAAAAGGCTTGAGACCCAGGGTGGCTTTTATTTCCACAAAATAAATAAACCAGAGCCTTCTAATGTTTTAATGCTTAGCTCTTAGCTGGGCAGACTCTCAACTAGCTCACCTAAGTTAACCCAACCACCTAGCCCCAACCAGCCATGTGTACCTTCCAAGTCCACAGTCATCTCTCTCTCCTCTAGTGTCTCCTGGTGAAAGGGCTTTCCTCTTTCTTCTTCTCAGAGTTAGAGTTCTTTTCTCTCTCTCAGGAAATCCTGCCTAGCTATAGACTGTCAGCCTTTTTATTAAAGCCAACCAGAGAATGCCTCATGTAGGGCAGTAACCATTTCGCAGGGCACTGAAATCCGCATCTGAAAACCATGCACAAGACCTTTCTCCCAACACTTTGTCCCACTCCCACCTCATCCATCACAGAGCTGGGTTGTCAAGGCCTACAGCTTTGTATGACCCTCCAGTTACCTGCCCTGGACCCAGTTTTCTTCATCTCTCCCTACCACAGGACGAGAACATGGTGAGCTTCATCAAGGGTGGCATCAAAGTTCGAAACAGCTACCAGACTTACAAGTAAGTGGAGTGAGCCAGTGGAGAACTGGGAGCCTGGGGTTACAGGCTATTTCCTGTCCCCTTAGACTGCATTGTGGGAGGCCAGAAGTCTAGAAAACTGAAAGCTCAGACAGATTTCTGTACTCCCAGAACCTCCATTTTCTGGGATAATGTCCTCCTGGTTTTCTGGCTATACTTGTGTGTTTGGTTTCTTGAGTGCCTTGTCTACTAGGGAAAAAGAAGAACCAGGTTCTACACAAACAGCCTGGGCTGGTGGGCAGGGAGACAGATGAACAGAGAGGTTTAAGGAACAGCAGCAGGACTACACATTCCTAAAGATCCAGTCCAAATCCTACTTTTCCTATAAAGTCTTCCTTGACCTTTCAGCATACAGGGATAGCATGTGTATACACAGACACTCAGGGACACACATGACATGGACATACACAGGCACACACATGGACACACATGACATGGACACAGACACAGACACACACGTGACACACATGACATGGACAGACATACACGGACACAGACACACATACACATAGACAGACAACATGACAAGACATACACACAAACACCCACACAGGGACACACATGACACGGACATCCACAGGCACACAGACACACACACTCACATGAACACTCACATGGAAACACACACAGACAACTGCACATACACACACAGGCACATATACATACACACAGATGCATGCTTTCCAAGGGCTAGAATCATTCCCCCACTATGTCTGGGTCCCTAACACAAGTCCTCTGGGCCAGGGACAAGCTGTGCTGATGGAAGCCTGAAGACTTATCCCGGAACCCTTTTACCCAGTGTGGCACTGCATCCCTCATCTATAAGTTTGAAATCAGATGAAGCTCTGAAAATCCAGCCCCCAGTCCCCTAAGTTATACACTAGAACTTACACTCTTTCCACTTTGAGAACACTTGCTGTCTTTATTATTACTATTATTATATTATTATTACATTTGTTTATTACTTCAAGTTACATCTCCACAGCCCCCTCCCTTCACCCCTCTTGGTCCCACCCTTCCACCCTCTACCCCCTCTCCCACCTATCCTTCTCCTGTGGTGTTGGAAGCCTCCACTTCTCAGCCCCCTCAGTTCATCAGTCTTGTGAGGGCTAAGAGCTTCCTCTTGCACTGGGGCCTCATGGCAGCTCCACTAGGGTACTTGCTGTCTTTAACATCCTCCACCCACCAGGGTGACTGTTCCCTGCACAGGACACCTAAAGGCCTGTGTTGGCATTCTCCAGGGACAAGGAGACACGTGTCCTTGCCAGCTTCCAGAATGGTGACTGCAAAACACAAGCCTGGTCAAGCCATCCCTTTCCATCCTTTCACTTGTAGACTGGAGCCCTGAGTCCGACCATCCCATGAGCTCCCCTCCCCAGTCTTTGCTGCCTCTCCCAAGTCTCTCTGTTGCAGACCCTTAAGCCTGCCCTCAAATCTGTAATTCAGATCCGCCAGGCTCATCCTGCCTCACAGGTCTTGGATGTGTTATCTAGCAGAAAACTGCCCAGATTAGCTGCAACTCCCCTCCCAGGTCATCTCTCCACTTAAATACCATCTCAAGAAATTCTCCTTATGCCCAGACTAAGTGCAGTCCCAGGGGTCTTCTCCTTTCAAATGATAGGTGGGGACTGTTTCCTAAAGGGTGAGCTGTGGGGGACAGGGTGGCGCTGCTGTGCTCACTGCTGCCCTCTAGTGCCTGGCACAGAGAAGCCCGGGCGTGATCTCTGACTGGAAAGCCTCTGTGCTGGTAACTAGGAGATAGACGGTTGGATTCCAGTCAAGAACTCCAAGGAAGCTTCCTGAGGGACAGGAGTTTGCATCTGCCCAGTGCGTGCTGCAGCCCCTTATCTACACGTCTGAAATCAGTCACCCAAGATGTCTCACAGTCCCCGTGTGAGAGACATTGTTCCAAAGACATCCTGGCTGTCCCACTGAGGAGAGGCTCCCACTCACATGTAGAGGAAGGAGGCCAGGGATGTCTTAAACAACCTATACTGTGGACAGGCTCCTTCTTTTCCCCCAGCAAAGAATTATCCAACCTACGATGGCAGTTGAGGCTGATGGAGTGTATTGTACCACTAGGGCCAATGTGGTGCTGTTTTAGGGGGGAGAAGTGTACATCTGTGGTAGAAGACAAGATGAGAATTCATTGAGCATCACCTCTCTGGGTCTGCAGAACTCTAAATCCACCACTGTTGAGTTCTGAGCCTACCCTGACAGGGAGGTCAGGGAAGGATCCCAGCCTGGCTTCATCATGTGACTAAGCAGCACCCTTCCCACAGGGAACTGGACAGCCTTGTCCAGTCCTCGCAATACAGTAAAGGAGAGAGCCATAGGCACTTTGAAGGAGGGGTGAAGCTCGGCATAGGAGCCTTCAACCTGGTGAGTGTGAGCCCTTCATTTCTTCAGTTTCTGGGCCCCAGATGTAGCTCCCCTGTATGTCCTTGTCCCTCACAATGACACCTTTGTGTGCCACTGTGCCTAGCCATGTGATAGACATGGGGCCCAGAGATGATTCTTTTTTTTTTTTGGAGACAGGGTTTCTCTGTGTTTCTCTGGCTGTCCTGAACTCACTTTGTAGACCAGACTGGCCTCGAACTCCCAGAGATCCACCTGCCTCTGCCTCCCAAGTGTTGGGATTAAAGGCATGAGCCAGCATGCCCAGAGAGATGATTCTTAAATATCACCAGCCTTAAGGGACTCAAACTGGGTTGTCATGGAGGGTGACCATCTCTAGAGAGTCCACATATGCCTACTTGGTAGCTTGGACACCTTCGAGGGGGGTATTTATAACCATAGAAATTGGTAACCCCGGGAAACCAGACTGCTTCTGCCCCAGAGAGCTGGCTGTTAAACACTTACCAGGGCTAGGGAAGGAGACAGGCCTGAAAGCAGCTGTGACCTACAGGGGACAAGTTCTCTTCAGGGTTACTGGAGAGGGTTACTAGGGGAGGAAGATAACCAAGCATGTGAGGTGGCTCTTAAAAGATCCACCAGGAGCTTCAAGCAGGGAAGCGTGTTCCAGGCAGAGGGGGCAGTATGGGCTGGGTCAGAGAGACATGGAAATGGCTGAGCCTGCTTGTGGAGGAAGAAGCTGGTCCAGGGAGATGGTGCAAAGGCTGGTATGAGTCTGAAAGAGGTGGCCGCTGTCTCTTTACCTGGGTGAAGGGCAAGCCGTGGGTGGATTCCTCTGACTTCTCCTAGGATGCCCTCCACACACCCACTGCCTCTGATCCCACAGACGCTGTCCATGCTTCCCACTAGGATCCTGAGGCTGCTGGAGTTTGTTGGGTTTTCAGGAAACAAGGTAAATGTCCACCTGTGGGCACCCTCCATCTGCCCAGTCCAGGGCTGGAGCTGGGCTAGACAGAGTGGGGCTGAGGGGCCATGGGGCCTGGTGCCAACCCTGGCTCAGATCCCTCTCCATGTGTAGCCCTGGAGCCAGTCTAGACCTCTCTGAGCCCCAGGCTTCTGTCAGAGTTTGTGAGGCCACAGATATCTCCCTGCCTGGAGTCTCGCAGGGACCTTGTGATAAGGGTAGATGTGACGGGAGCCCCATAGGGACCTAAGGCCACACTGTCTTTCCATGGCATATATCAGGAGCCCGGTCACCTGCTTGATTTAAGGCCTTGATCTAGTCCTTTTGTCCAAGGTCAGCTTTTGGTACCCTATGTCATCTGTGAGTTGTGCAGGAAGCCTTCCTGTGCATCAGACCTTGAGAGGAGCCAGGGGACTCACTGAGGGCAAGACCTTGCACACCAGCAGGGCTTGGAGGAAGCAGACCAGGGAGCTTCCTGGGTTCAAGAGACCCCTTGAGGAGGTGGCCAGTGTGGTAAAGGGAGCACTGTCCTGGAAGTTAGGAGCCATCCCCAGCCTCCTCCCCTTCTCTCCATGACACTAGACAACTCCCCTTTTCCCATGAGCCTCCTTTCTGTAAAATAAAAGGCTTCACATTGTCCTGAAGATACTAGGATATCTTCATATGATACAAGAGAACATAAGATGTTCTCTCTAGCCCTTCCTGACATCTGACACATATATGGACCACTACTTACCTGTCATGTTCCCCAAAATATCATTTTTACCTAAATTTATTTAAAGGTAATGTTATTATACAAAATCTATCTTATTTGATCATGAAAAAAGTCATCAAAAGTGTCATATAAAGCTAGGCATGATGGTTCACAGCCTTAATATTAGCACTTAGGCAGAGGCAGAGGCAGGTGGATCTCTGAGTTCGAGGCCAGCTTGGTCTGCAAAGCGAGTCCAGGACAGCCAGAGCTGTTATACAGAGAAACCCTGTCTCAAAAAAACAAAAACAAAACAAAACAAAACAAAAAAACCCCAAAGAAACCAAAGACATAGTAGTCTTTAGAAATAGATGTGTGGTCCGCCTATCAGCTTCTCTTTGTGGGTGAGAGGTGAGCTATGTGAGCCCAGATCTGGGGTTTCCTGGGTGCCCTCAAAAGGACAGAAACAGGCTGCAAGGCTCAGGGCCTCCTCAGGCCCATCCGTGGCCCTGGGAAATGCTGTTGGTGGTCCACAGCCAGAGGCTCCAGGGACTGCTGGGTTGCTCCCTAGAGCAGGCAGTTGGGTAGGGGGTGTCAAGAAGGCTGAGGTGGGAAGGTCAGCCCTAACCCACAGCTGCAGCTTGGGCAGAGCCTGTTCCACAGCAGAGCAGCTGTGGAGGGTTTGAGGCAGGCCAGGCCTATATTTGAGAAAGCATATGAATGCTGAGGAAAGTAGATGGAGACTACACACACGGATTGGGTCTGGTCCTGGAGGCGTTCTGGAGCATTCTCCCCGGGGGAAGCCTTTCTGGACCCCAGGCTTCCTGGTACCATCAGTACCAGCACGTTGTTAGGATTACTTTCCTCAGGCCATTGCTGTTCCCAAGCAGACTGGGCAGCAGGTGCAGATGGACAGATGGGGAGGGGCAGGCAGCCCTTCGCTCCGGGTCACAGTTCTGGTGCCACCGCTCCTGCCTCCAGAGAACAGACTCTCTCCTAGCTGCACATCTACCCCCCCCCCCCCAAAGGTTCTCTAGGAACCCCAGCCTGTCCTCTTGTCCCCGCAGGACTACGGACTTGTGCAGCTGGAGGAGGGCGCGACGGGGTACAGCTTCCGTGCGGTGCTGTGCGTCATGCTGCTGTTGTGTTACCACACCTTCCTCACCTTCGTGCTCGGTAGGAGGCTGGGTGTGCAGGGTGGCGGCTGCCGGGTGAGAGGCCGCAGACCCTTCTCAGGTGCCCAGGACTGGGGCAGGGCCAGGCCAGCGGCCGGCACCTGGCCTGCTGAACATCACTTCCTTGCTGCATAGACTCCATCTGTGAAATGCAGGTGATTGTGCCACCTTGTGGAAGGTGTGAAGATGCTGTCCCTTGCTCTGGGTGCAGGCTCAGAAACGGTCTCCGGGGTTATTGAGCCTGTCAGTATCCACACTAGCTTTGTTCAAGCCTCCTGTTTCTCTGGAGGCAGAGAGAATCATTGTGCCATTTCACAAGGGAAAGACAGAGGCCACAAGAAGGCCTTAGCAGGTTGCCAGGGGAAGCACAGGCCCCAGCAGGTAACCTGAGCAATGTCCCTCCCTGCCACCTCCAGGGACAGGGAATGTCAACATTGAGGAGGCAGAGAGGCTGCTGAAGCCCTACCTGAACCGGTACCCCAAGGTGAGACCAACCCCTGCTGGGCACCCCATCCCACCAGTGCCCAGTGGACTCACGTGGATCCTCACGTGTGTCATTGCAGGGCGCCATCTTCCTGTTCTTTGCCGGGCGGATTGAAGCTATCAAAGGAAACATTGATGCTGTGAGTGATGTGGGGTCTCTTGGAGTGTTCCAGCCCAGCAAGAAGTTAGCCCCATAGAGGCACCCTCAGGGATAGGCTGAGCCCATGAAAGGACAGGCAGGGGCGGGAGAGGCACTTCTGACGAAAGTGGTCTGGGAAGAGGGAGGCTTTGGCATTTGTGCTGCAGACTTTTGATAGGGAGATTATGGCATTCCTGGTCAGGAAAAGCTGTGGTCCAGGGCAGGGTGACTAGGCTGGATGTGGTGAATAGGGTGGGGGTTGGGGGTTGGGGGGAGTGAGGAGGAAGGGGAAAGAGCCATAGGAAGCACTAGAACAGCATTTCTCAACCTGTGGGTCGCGACTCCTTTGGGGAGGTGGTGTCAAACAACCCTTTCACAGGGGTCACCTAAAACTACCGGAAAAGAGAGCTATTTACATTACAATTCATAACAGTAGCAAAAGTACAGTTATGAAGTAGCAACGAAAGTAATGGTGTGGATGGGGTCACCACAACATGAGGAACTCTAGTAAAGGGCCTGAGCGTTTGGGAGGTTGAGGACCACCTGGCTAGAGACAGGAAGGCCACAGTCATGCCAAGATCCATGACTACATGGCACTATGCCACTGTATATCACACTGTAGAGTCCCCAGCAGCCCTAGCAGGATAAATTCCAGGTGTGAGCAAGTATGGAAACTACTAGACTCTCTGGCATTTCCTCTGAGGCACAGACATTATTTTACCCATATAATATTATCACCCTCTGGGGCTGTGTAGATGGCTCAGTTGGTAGATTGCTTGGCACAAAAAACCTGAGTTTAGTCCACAGCACCCATGTGAAAACACCAGGCACAGTGGCACATGCTTATAATCCCAGTCCTGGGGGCTGGGCAGGTGAATGTCTGAGGTTTGCTGACCGGCAGTCTAGCCTAATAGGGGAACCCCGGGTCCTAGTAAGAAACCTTGTCTCAAAACAAAGATGGAGAGCTCTGAGGAAAGATGCTTGAAGTTGGCTCCACCCATATCCATTCACATGAACACACAGCATTGGAAATGTCACAGTAACACCTTGTGCTTCCTGTCTCCCCTCCCCACCAGTGTGCTCTGTTCCCTGCTTTTATTTAGTGACCAAGTCTCTAGAATCAAAATGAGAGACAACCATGGGCCTATGGCCCATAGGCTTAGTGTAGAGCCAGGACAGAAAGCCATGTTCCCTGGCTCCCTAGACCCCATTTTGGCCCAGCACAGTTCTGGACCACTGTGCCCAAGGGAAGGCCATCCCTGCTGTGGAGTTAAAGGGTACGGAGGGTGTGCTGGGGCCAGGCGGGGCCCGCACTAGGCTGACCTCCAGCTGCCCACAGGCCGTCCGGCGGTTTGAGGAATGCTGTGAGGCCCAGCAGCACTGGAAGCAATTTCACCACATGTGCTACTGGGAGCTGATGTGGTGCTTTACCTACAAGGGCCAGTGGAAGATGGCCTACTTCTATGCCGACCTGCTGAGCAAGGAGAACTCCTGGTCCAAGGTGGGCTGACACGGGGGTCGGGGCACCGGGTGGCCAGGGGTCACCCAGATGGACCCAGGAGCCCCTGACTAAGGGCCAGACTCCTGACTGAACACGGATGTGTCCACTGGGATCTAAATAGAACCAGACGTTTGAACAGGACTTGGGGTTGGGAGGAGCTAAAAGCTGTTGACAAGCAGAGAAACTTGATTTGGTGCTGGGGATTGAATCCAGGGCCCTGTCTGTCCGTGCTAAGCATCCCCCCTCTCCTGAGCTACATCCCTTCAACTCTAACGTGTCAGCATAGCTATGTAGTCACAAGGAATAGAGACATGTCTCACATGTCTGGCATGTGCTCTCTAATTGAACTATCTTCTTTGACAGGGTTGTTTTTCTTCTGCACCACCCCAAGTATGGTAGCCACCAGCCATATGGACACACAAAACATGGAACAAACTCTAAAACAAGAGTCCCCGATGTCCAGTCTGGTAGATAACACTCCCATACCAATGACTATTCCTTGCCCATAGCAGACATTGCTAATCGATCCTGGCATCCTCCCGTGACCTTTGAAGCCTCTCGGAGAACTCCAGGCAGTTAGAACATGCACTGGCACATCCTATGAGATGTTTGTCATCTGCACCTCATTTCTTTCCCACCCTGCCTATATATGAATGTTCTTCTATACTCTTTAC
>CAJQZJ010005020.1:8361389-8385291 GCA_907164525.1 Lophiomys imhausi
CTTTACCAGGAACCAAGCTGAAGAGAAATCCTGGGGCAGATAGAGTTTGGGGTGGAGCAGGTTCCCCTGAGTAATCCCTCTAGCCTGTCTTCCTTTCTCACTGTACCCAGTAAGGCAGAGGTGATCAACTCCATTAAGCCCTTGTGGAATTCTGGGGTTTGGGGGTCGTTCCCATGAGACTGCTTTTCTCTTCTTGCTCCAGTCCTCCTGAGGAGGCTGGGTTTACCTTGAGACCTCCCTATTGTTGAAGGTGCTTCCGTGGGCCTGGCTCTGGGACCGCATCCCTTCCTCAGTGCTTCCCACTCCCAACAAAAAGAAAGCCTTGAGGAACCTTTTTGAATTAAATACGACTGCTGAATTTTCCTATGCAGTGAGTCCAGGCAGCAAGGTCCACTCATATGGGGACAGGGAGGCCTGGAGTGACCACACATCTACAGTGAGGTGCAGAGGACAGGCTTTGTAGGTGTGGGGAGATCTGCTGTGAGAAACAGCTCACTGAGTGAGACTTTGGGGCAGTATGTTTTCCTGTCTGCAATACTTTCCTCAGATAGGTGTCCTGTGAAAAATGGCCTCAGCTCCAGGGCCTCATCCCGTGCTACTCTCCAGCATCAGACCACCACAGCTTCCAACTCTAGAGACACATTTGCCTGTGAACATGGCTATGTACACCAGCTCCTGTAATCAGGTCTTTCTCTGCCTGAACCAGTTCACCCTGTGGAGACCTTGAGTTTGCCCAGAGCTTGCAGCCTAGTGCTAAGACGGTAGGAATTTGGTGTTGACACTGTTCAGCCCTACAAAGGTAGAAGGCTGGGAGCCCAGAGGCAGCCCTGGGAGATCCAGCCAAGAGGACAGAGGGGGCTTCAGGAAGGCAAACCTTTGGATAGTCAGGGAGGAGTTAGGGAAAGAGGAAAGAAAGTGAGAGGACAGTCCAAACCCAGCGCAAGAAACACAAGGGCTCAGGGTGAGGGCACTGCTAAGGGGCTTTATGTCCACTGAGTGAGGGCCACACTTGCTGGAGGCTTACAGGTAGGCACTGTCTGCCTGGCACAGCCTGGGTGTCCTACTCTGGTGAGGTTGAACACGTGTGGAATTAGAGGGCAAACAGCTGACCCCAAGGGGAAGGGCCTTGGTTTAAAAAGGTGACTGTGGCCCACCGGAGGTCCCTGGATGACTTGACTTTGCAGGTCACTGCATACCCAAGCCTGACTCCTGGTCGTACAGTGAGGGTAAGAGGTCTGTTAGGGTGGGGATAGGGAGGCCCTTAGAGGAAAGAGCCTAAGAGAGAAAGAGTTATCACAGGCAAAGACCCGCGGGGCTGTGGAGAGTGGGAAAGAAATGGCATTGGATGATCCTGAGGAGTTAGAGGCAGGTTGTGGAAAGCCCAGGCAGCTCTTTGAGCTTTATTAGGACTGTGGAGCAGAGAGGGCCTAGAATTCTTTTGCTTGCTGGGACTGCCAGTGCCAGGCCCTAGTCTACGCCAGGAACGCAGAGGGTCCAAAGTGAAGACCCTTCTGAAGGCCCCCTCCTGGAGAGACATGAAGCACACAAAATGTATAGTGTTCTATGTTGGCTTGCAGTGAAGAGTCCCTAGTCAAGGACAACATTGGGGTGGAGTTAGGGGATGGGCCACGTGTGCCTTGGAGGAGGGCTGTTCAGGCTGTAGTGGGTTGCAGGAGGGAGCCCCTCTGGTCTGGAGGACAATGACTGGAATTAAAGGCATATGGCAGGCACCATGCCTGGCTGTCACACTGCTGTCACAGGGCTTTAAAAACCTTTTTCCAACACCCTTTTTTAGCTCCTCCCATGGCTTACTGGTTTCCATCTGTCTCTGACCCCCTCATATAACTTATGGACTATGCGTTCCCCTTGACTATATGAGACCACATATTAGTTACCTTTCATATGTGGTAGTTACTACTCAATAACTCATTTTTGTGTACTAGAACATGTATCTGGCACATGGATCTTTGAAGGAGGCCAGAGGTTGGCTTCCAGATGTCATTCTCTATTGCCCTCCACTTTATTTTTTGAGGTGATGTCTCCAGTGAACATGAACCTTGGCATTTCAGCTATGTGGGCTTGCGAGAAAACTCTAGGGATCTGCCTGTGTATGCCCTGCCCCAATTCCATGCCACTCCCCCAGTCCCAAACTGGGCTTACAGACACCTGCAACACCTGGCTTTATGTATGTGCTGAAGATCTCATGCTTGTGCATCGAATATCTGACCCACTGAGACATCTCCCAGCCCTGTCCTGGCTGATTTTATGTCAGCTTGACATAAGCTGGAGTCATCTGAGAGGAGGGAGCTTCAATTGAGAAAATACCTCCAAGAGATCAAGCTGTAGGCAAGCCTGTAGAAAATCTTTTTAAAATAGTGATTGATGTGGGAGGGTCCAGCCTATTGTGGGTGGGGCAACCCTGGGCTGGTGGTCCTGGATTCTATAAGCAGGCTGAGTAAGCCACGATGAGCAAGCTAGTAAGCAGCACTCCTTCATGGCTTCTAAGTCAGCTCCCACCTTCAGGTTCCTGCCCTGTTTGACTTCCTGCCTTCACTGCTTTTGATGACAAACTGCTATGTGGAGTGAAATAAATCCTTTCCTCCCCAAGTTGCTTTTGGTCATGATGTTTCATCACAGCAATGGTAACTCCAACTAAGATAAAGTGTTACCAGGATCATGGAGTATGTTTTGAGGAGGATAGTGGAAGGACTTTGGAATTTTGGGCTAGAAAAGCCATTGAGTGTTCAAAGCTTTGGTGAGCTGTTCTGTGGAGCTTGGAAGATAAAGATTTTGAGAGCATGCAGATGAGAGTCCTGGCTTATGAAGTTCCAAAGGGAAGTTAAAGAGTCACTTAAAGACTATCAGGGCTGTTTGCTATTTTGGGTTGAAAATCTGTGATTCTGGTTAGAGGGGACTGAAGAACCAACTGTGACTAGCAAGAGGCCAGACCCCTGAAGTTAAACCTTTGCTTTACTGGGACAATTGATGCTGGTCAGCTGAAGCTAAGAAATTAGCAGTGAATTAAGAAGAGGCCAGAATGCCATGCGCACACCTTTATTCCCAGCACTCAGGAGGCAGAGGCAGGTGGATCTCTGTGAGTTCAAGGCGAGTTTGGTCTACAAAGTGAGTCCAGGACAGTCAAGGATACATGGAGAAACTGTCTCAAAAAACCGTGAGAGAGAGAGAGAGAGAGAGAGAGAGAGAGAGAGAGAGAGAGAGAGAGAGAAAGGAGAGAGACCAATATCATTGAGATGAAGCCCCTTCTGGGAAGTGTTTCCTCAGAGTCAGCACATAGAAGCCCTGCTCTAGAGATGGTCAACATATGGTACCTTGCATGCAAAGCTGGTAATGTGTAAGAAACTCAGGTGGCACTGGCATGAAGGGCCCATGAAAAGCAGCTGAGGCTTGGCACTGTGAGAGGCCAGAATAGACTAATGGAGAAGGTGCAGCCTCCGTGGCAGCTGAAGCTTACTCCTTTAGTTATACATTCGGAAGTGGTACAGCTCAACTGTATAATAGCGCTGTTTTTATATTTGTGAAGACTGTCCATACTGACTTCCATACTGGATGTACAAGTTTACACTCAGCAGTTTATAAGGCTCCTCTTTTCCCACATCCTCACTACTATTTGTTGTTGTTGGGTTTCTTGAATGTAGTTTTGAGTTTCTTTTATGACTAAGGATATTGAACATTTTCCCAAATATTTGTCTATTTGTATCTCATTCTGAAAACTGTCTTGTATTTACTAATTCTTATTGTATATATGATAGTGGGCAGGTGTGCCAGTGTGTGTGGAGGTCAGCTTGTGGACTCTGTTCTCCCCTTCCTCTCTCACGCGGGTCCCTGGGATTGAACTCAGGTCACTAAGCTTGTGTAGCAACTACTTTACCTGCTGAGCCATCGAGATGACCTTTTATTTTATATCTTTCACTTTTCTTTTCTTTCCTCCCCCTCCCCTTTCTTTCTTTTTGAGATATGGTCTCACTTAGCCCAGGATGGCCTCAAACATAAAATGAAGCTAAGGATGAACTTGAACTCATGATCTACCTGCCCCCACTTCCCACAGACATCACAAAGTTTTTGACCTGGTTATTTCATGCTAATTAGAGGTCCTAGTGTTAGCTTTAAATTCTTAGCTTAAAAACCCAAATAAACTGTGTCTGGGGGCAGTGTTCCAGAGAGAAAGATGGTCCTGGCCTGGGGGGAGGGGGGAATGTGGACCCTGTCTCCATTGCTTATGAAACTGATTTTGAATTAGTGTATATGTACTACAGCCATGTATTTATTAAATTCAGGAGATATCATAGGTATTCAATCTAGAAGAACAAAGCTAGACAAGAGGTACAGCCCCTGGAATGTAGTGCACCCATGTCAGGGACAGGGGAGAGGTAGTGGACAAAGGTGACACCATATTAAACATTCCATGAGGGGACTCCATTACACGCCCACAAAGACCAGCTTGACCCTGGTCTGAAGGGTGGACCAAATGAGGGTCTGTGCTCCAATGTGGATGGTGCCAGTAGAGATTTCAGATGTCCTGATCCCTTTTCTTCTCCACCCATTTCTATCTTGGCAGTTGCCCTGGGAGGCACCTGTTTTGAAACTCCACCACTTGAGGGCAGCACAGAGCCAAACACCTCTAACCCTGACCCCAGTGCCTTTCTTGTGGGATTTGTGCTGATGGCATAAGGTGTGCAGATCACTCTGCAGACGAAGCAGGGCTCCCCACTTTCCCTGACAGGTGGCCTATGGGTCTAGCAGGCAAGGTCCTTTCAGATGCTTTCTTTAGATGGATTGAGATGAAGGTGTAAAAGTGAGTGATGTACGTCTGCCACAGTCCCGTTCACTGTTCTGGACCTATACCTCCTTCATACAGTCCCTGCTGTGAGCTGCCTGTGCTCCATGCACACTCTGCCTACTTCCACTCAGATGGGTACCCTTGAGTCTCTGACACTTCCCATCATCCTTCGTGGGCCATCTGCAGTCACTGCTTCCCAAAAGCACCCCTCCATGTTGCTCAGGTCTTTCTCTTGATGGGGTCAGGGTGGAGGAGCATGTAACTCCCAGCTCAAACCTCCTCAGTTGCTTCAGTGTCCTCCCCTAGGGGCGAGGTGACTGTAAATCTCTGCGGGTTGAACATGGTACTTGGGACAGTGTGGAGTTGTGATGAGAGGGAGCCTCACCCACTCACATCACACTGCTGCTGTCTCCCACAGGCCACCTACATCTACATGAAGGCTGCCTACCTCAGCATGTTTGGGAAGGAAGACTACAAGCCATTCGGGGATGATGAAGTGGAGTTATTCAGGTGGGCCCCACTACGGCACTCCTGTTATAGGCCTTACTGTGGACACACCTCTCAGGCTCTGCTCACAGCTACCCAAGCTGTAGTGATGGGATAGGTATTCCCAGCTATAAGCTGTCTGTCCCAAAGTGCCCTTAACTCTCCTCTGGCCACCACTCCATGCCAGTGCTGCGGGTGGTTAGAATCCTTTGAATGTGTTCTGTCGGGCTGTTCTAGCACGGGTCCTCTTTCATCTGGTCACTAGGACAGACTCGGTGTATTACTTTTCCAACGCTGGGATAAAGCACCACAACCAAGGCAAACTATGGAAAAAGTTTATTTTGGCTTATGGTTCCAGAGGATGAGTTCATTATGGCAGGGTGATGGCAGGGGAGTGGTGCTAAAGAGGTGGGCATGGTAACAGCTGAGAGGTCATATCTTCAACTGCAAACGCAAAGCAGAGAGCAAAATTGGAAGTAGGGTGAGGCTATGAACTTTCAAAGCTTGTCCTCAATGACAGACTTCCTCTAGCACAGCCATATCTCCTAAACCTCTGCCTAAAATAGCACCACCTGGGAACCAAGTGTTCAAATGCCTATAGGGGACATTTTTTCATTTAAACCTCCAGACTCAGAGGTCCAGAGAGGAAGATCTCTCCATCAGCTGAGTTAGCCAGAGCCCAAGTCATTGAATCAACCCAACAGAATTAAATTTGTTTCCCACCTAGGACACATTGGACAATTCCTGTAAGATAGGAATAAGCAGGATAGTTTTGCAACTGTAAAATGTATTTGAAGACCCTGGAACCAAGTGGGCTGATGTTTTCATTATTCTCTTTTATCACTTTGCCTTTTGTGGAGAGTCAAAGGCGAGCCCAGGCTGGAGTTGGAAGATGGAGTCTAGAGCCTTCCTCCCATGGTCAAGATGAGGCTAGTTGGCTTCATTAGCTGACCTTGGTTAATACTGTAACAGCACGTGCAGTGTCTGCTGCTACAGCAAACTATGGTCCTGGCTCACAGAAACTCCCCGGAAAGCTTGAGAGGTGGTGATACAATCTACATTTTTAGGATTAGAAGACAGACACAGAGAGGTTCTGCAATGAATAAGCAGCAAGGAATCTGGAATGGACTCGCCTGTCCAGTTGTTTCCTGAGTCCATACGGCTAGGGGTCTGAGATCCCAGCCACATCCAGTGGCTAGACAGCTGGTAGTGGGCAAGGCTCCAGCCAAGGCATGCCCAGCAGTGTGCATTTTATTCTATCCTTCAAACAGCTGAGGAAGCCACAGCTCAGGAGGCTGGAGTTAATTAAGGGTTCAAGCTGTTTGTGCAGGCCCCTTCCTTTCTCCGGGTGTTGGTCTTGCCTGTGAAACTGGGATTAGGTTTTTGTGGGCCCTCCCAGGAAGGCCTGGGCGTGAAAGGGAGATAACTTGGAGGCAGGCCTAGGAGCTATTTAGTTAGGTACATTCTTACACTGCCAGCTCTGGACCCTGTGCTCAGCCACCCTTGAAAGCAATCAGGTCATGCAGGGACTGTGAGGTAGACCATAACCACAGGTGGCTTGCACCCTGAAATGCTTTTGAGAGTCAAGCTCTCTCATAAAAGTGTGGAAACTGAGGTCTAGACAGGCCAAGCAGAGGCTGGAGACCTGTTCTCATTCTAACTCCTGCTCCTTTTGTTGCTGGGGAATTGATAAGCAGGAGCTCTCCCACTGAAGTGCATCTTCAACCCTTCTATTCCATTCTTCTTCAGGGCTGTGCCAGGCCTGAAGCTCAAGATTGCTGGGAAATCTCTACCCACAGAGAAGTTTGCCATCCGGAAGTCCAGGCGCTACCTCTCCCCCAACCCCATCTCATTGCCAATCCCTGCTCTGGTGGGTAGGAAGACAGCCTCTGGGACAGGAGGTGGATGAAGGGACTAGAGAGGGTTTCACAAGTCCCCCGGGCCGGGAGACAGGTCAGCAGGCTGCAGATGCCTCAAGGCAGGAAGAACAGCTCTCCCAGACACTAGAAAACACCACTGCCCCAGGCAGAGGGACCACCTGGCTGCCTTGTTCCTAGAATGACTGCTTTGTTGTCAGGATTCTGCTATTTACATGGCAGTCCTCATTAGATCAACCTTTTCTGAGATGAGGGTTGGGGGTCTCAAGTCAGGTTATGTTGGACTCTGAACAAAACCTGCATGGTAGGGGGTGCAAGGCCTACAGCAGAATCAGCTTGTCTAGTCCACACAGATGGAGTAAAAAACTTGAATTTAGCTGTGAGGCTCCAGAGCCTTAATCCAGGGCCGCTGTTAGGCTAATTCCATGCATGACTGGAGCTGGCATCAGATAAACTGAGTCCAGAAAAGTAGGAGCCCTGCTCTGCTCTTGGTCCCAATTGTCCCATTCAGTAGTGTGTAACCTTAGGATTCTTCTACCTACTGTAAAGTCAGCATCTTCACTGGCTCACAGCCCAGTTCATGCAGAGGTGTGAAAATCCACTGATGACATTAGAGGTTGTTTCATGAATATTTGTACATAAGTTTTTAAGTATTTTATAGACTGAGTATGGTAGCACATGCCTGTAATCTCAGCACTTGGAAGGTAGAAAGAAGCCGGAGTTTGAGTTTGAGGCCAGTTTGGGACAGGAGACCCTATCTCAAAAAAAATTAGTTTAACATGTACAATAAAGTTATTACTATCAAAACGAGGAAGGGGACATTATGAGAAGGGCAGGAGAGGTGACTATACCCACAATTTATGTAGAAAGTGACCTGTGATTAAGCACACTAGGAAGGATGGGCCTAACCCAGGCTATACACTGCAGATTCTTCTAGAGCCTTTACAGCCAGTTTTCTATCTTGAGACCACAGAGCAACTTATGGATTACTGATCTAAATCTACATTCATAACAATCTTTTAGGGTTTTATATAAACTGCACTCATATCCACTACCTGGCTTAATTTAAGAAATGTGACTCTAAGCTGTTACTGAAAATGAAAATTTAATGAGTTTCCTGCCAGTCAAGGCAGAAAAAAGGAATCAGGATGTTTTCTAATTTCCATGGAGAGGCAGAGAGAGAGAGAGAGAGAGAGAGAGAGACAGACTTAGGGTTCACTGTCCTGAGATGCTTAATAGCTTCCTGCAAAAGGGAGACCCTGCCAGCTGGAGCACAGAGGGCTTCCTGGACAGTATTAGGCATGGCCTAGACCTCAAGAGGGGTGGAGTTTGGATAAAGAGAGGTCATGATAGTATTCACAAAAGCTACAGTAGGGGAGTAGCTGAAACCTGTTGGCAGTTGGGCCAGCCTAAATCCTAAAGGAATAGATAAGCTCTCAATAACAAATCCCTGGTAAGGCTACCTGTACAATACTCTCAACCATACAGCTTTATAGGCTGGGCGCAGACCTGGAAGATCAGGGATCCAAAGGCCTCAAGACCTTTTGAACTGAGCTGCCTGCTTTACAGAAGGGAAAACTCAGGCCTTGCTGAGGCAGAGACCTTGGAATGACTTGCTCCACTCCCACTCAGGAAATGATGTACATCTGGAATGGCTACGCTGTGATTGGGAAGCAGCCGAAACTCACTGACGGGATGCTTGAGGTCATCATCAAGGCTGAAAAGAGGCTGGCAATGGGCCCAGGTGATTACTCTCAGGCTTCTAACCCTGCCAGGCTAGGTCAGGTCTTCAGAGTTGAAGGTTCTTCTGCCAAAAATGTCCTTTCTCATCCCTCTATCCCAGTTCCAGTCTTTTAGAAGACCAGTGTTGGCTCATCTGGCCAGCGTCCCTTGTCTCCTTGTACAGGACCTTCTCTTGAGCTTCCTCCAGTCACACCTAACTCATTCCAAGCCTACCTTCTTCCCCAAACCCCTGTTCTCAGAGAATGAGTACTCAGGAGATGACGACTGCTTGGTCAAATTGCTGAAAGGCCTGTGTCTGAAATACCTGGGCCGCATCCAGGAGGCGGAGGAGAATTTCAGGAGCATCTCTGCCAAGTAAGTGCCTTTGGCTGCTCCTGCTGGGCTTGGCTTCTCCATCCTTCCACTCCACTACAGTGGTTGTCTCCAGCTGACTGACTCACCACATATGTGCCGATGCCTATTCTGTGCCAGGACAAGAGATTCCACTAAAGCCTATCAGGGCTGATGTTTAATTTGGATGTTTATGGCTCTCAGTTGTAATCTCAGCACATGGGAGGCCAAGGCAAGAGGATGTCTATGAGGTTAAGGCCAAGACATAGTGAGACCTTGTTTTAATGAATAAATAGGTAAATAAGTAAATAAATAAAGGATGTTTAGTCAGTAGACAAAAGCACACACACCTGAACCTGGTGACAACAGTGAGGACCTTCCCTATCTAAAACTATAGAGCAAGGCCAGACTCAGAAGGGCCTTGTCTTCACAGAGCTAAGCTACCTGCAGACTGACAGAAGGAAGACTGTGTCTCCAGGGCAGCATGGATGGAGCATGAGTAAGAGGATGCCAGATAGGGAACAGGCTTCCCAGTTTGACAGACCATTCAACCTGGAGAAATAGTGTTGAGACTGAAACAGGGAGGTGAGCTAAGGACACGATCGGACCCATAGGATGCCAGGATGCTCTGCTGAGAATCCCAGCTTTTGTAAGGTAAGGATATGAAGCTCTGAGAAGGCTGTGGAGAGGACCTGAAGGAAGGGCCATGTCTGCTTCTGTTCTGCAGTGAAAAGAAGATTAAATATGACCACTATTTGATTCCAAATGCCCTACTGGAGCTGGCCCTGCTGTTTATGGAGCAAGGCAGAAATGAAGAAGCCATCAAACTTCTAGACTCTGCGAAGTAAGGCTTAGTCAACCCCCATATTTCCTATCTGTGTTCCCTTTGAGTTGAGGTGCCTGGGCAACAGTGAGGTGCCGGCAAAGGCAATGTTCTAGGAACACAGCTCTGACCTGCCACAAGAGAGCTTTTTCCTCAGTTTACAAAATATCTGATTGGAACTCTTGAGATAGGACTTCCAATGGCCCACTCTAAGGCAGCTACAGAGCTGGTATAAAGACCCAACTCCCCAATGGGATCAGGAGTGGCCTTCCATTGGGGAGGGCTCAGCTCTTAGCCTTGAATCCTTTCAGTAGCATTAAAAACTTAAGTTTTCAGGTCGTAGATGGATGAGGGTGGTAACGGTGGTGGTGTCTCACATAGCTCAAATGGGGGTTTGGGGTATGACACACCTCCCAGAACAACCAAGCTTCACCTGACACTCTGCTCCCCTTTAGGCAAAACTACAAGAATTACTCCATGGAGTCAAGGACACACTTTCGAATCCAGGCAGCCACACTCCAGGCCCGCTCTTCCCTAGAGGATGGCAACAGATCTATAGTCTCATCAGTGTCCTTGTAGCTTTTTGCAGCACTCCTGGGCTGGAAGATGAACTGCTAGCTGGACAGAGCTCCTGGAAACATTTCAAAAGATCCCCTCCCTCTGCCCTGCCCTTCCTTGGGGTCCACCTGGTGCTCCAGTGGGATGGTGCAAGAATATCTGTGCAGAAGCAAAGACAGCATTTTTACCAGTGTGCCCAAGGCCTTTGCCATGGGCAGAGCAGGTGGAGCCCTATGCCTGCCCGATCACACATACGGGTACTTGTTTTACACTGTGATGTTTAAGAGAATGTATGAACAGTTTACATTTCTTTAGAAATACATTGATGAGATTATAGTTGGTGTTAAAAAAAAACTAGAACAAAAAAAACTTCCCCCTCCAAACAAAAACAAACCCAAAAAACCCACAACTGCCTGTAAATCTGTTTTCACCCAGACACTGATCTGGAAGTAAATCTCTCTACATGCTGCCAGAAACCATACTGCTTTGCAAACCTGAGCAATGTCTTAGCTTTTGAGGATAGGGCAAGTTCCTAGCATCTGAGATTTTTTTTTCTTTCTCTTTTTGGTTTTTCACAGGGTTTCTCTGTGTGTGTGTATTCCTGGGTGTCCTGGACTTGATTTGTAGACGAGAATGGCCTCGAACTCAGAGATCTGCCTGCCTCAGCCTCCCAAGTGCTGGGATTAAAGGCATGCGCCACTACACCCAGCTATGTCTGAGGTTTTGGCTTCAAAGTTCTATATAGAAAACTCCATGACAGCTGGGACTACAGTGAGATACTGTCTAAAAAAGTAAAATAAAAATAAACCAAATTAAGTTGCTAGCATTTAAAACAAGTTTTCATATATGAATTTGAACTTCTGTCCTCTAATTGGAAAAAAAAAGGCAGGGGCTGGGTGTGGTGGCACAGGCCTTTAATCCCAGCATTCCGGAGGCAGAGGCAGGCGGATCTCTGTGAGTTCAAGGCCAGCTTCATCTACAGACTGAGTTCCAGGACAGCCAAGGCTGCATAGAGACCCTGTCTGGAAACCTCCATGGGTCCCTGCACTCCTGTGTAATACCCACAAACAGACATATTAAAAAAAATTGTGCTGGTCCTCATAGCACACACCTTTAATCCCAGCACTTGGGAGGCAGAGGCAGGTGTATCTCTGTAAGTTCAAGGCCAGACTGATCTACAAAGTTCAGGACAGCCAGGGTTGTTACATAGAGAAACTCTGTCTCATAGAACCAACCAACCAACCAACCAAACAGAAAAAAGAAAGAAAAGAAAAGAAAAGAAAAGAAAGAAAGAAAGAAAGAAAGAAAGAAAGAAAGAAAGAAAGAAAGAAAGAAAAAAGGCAGGAGAATCAGAAGTTCAAGTCATTCTTGGAGAATTTGAAGTCAGAATGAGATACATTAAGATGCTGGTCTCTAAAACATACACAGAAAAGATCTGGCATCAATGAACCTTAAACAGAAGACAGACAGGAGTTAGAGGCTGCCGTACAGCCCGTTACTTTTCTGTGGGATTATGGCCACATTCTAATGTCAGCCAAAACAAAACCCTTTATTAATGAACCCCTTTCTCGATTAAATCTTTTTTTTCGAGAAGTACACAAAAGAATCTTTTCTACAGACAAGTCCTTTACAAGTGTGTTCTTTTTCTAAAGCCTAGATGCTAGGAGACCAACCTGGGCATGACAGGGTAAGGAATGATTAGAGAGCAGCTGCTGAGTGGGGGTGAGCCCTAGAGGCCCTGCCACTGTGCTAAAGCAGCAGCACACATCAGTCACATGATTTGTAAAACTGCAGCTTACCAAACTGAGCATTTCAGTGCTCTTGCTTCCATTTTAAAATGTCAGGATGATGATGTTGCCAGGCTCCCTGCTGCTTTCTTACTGGACTTCATTAACTAGCCAGCTTTGACCTCAGCTGCCCTGACTGCAGTCTGGGTAATGACAGTTCAGTAGATTAGGCCCTTGTACTCCACCTGTAGCTTCGGAGCTAGTCAGTGAAAGAGAACACTGGGTTTCTAAATCCTATCCAGCAGGAGATTTTCAAAGTGGGATCCTATCCTAGGCTCCATGTCCTGAGTCATTCTAGGCCACCCCTTCTCTGGTGCAGACTTTCACAGCACCTCTGCCTTGGAGGAGACTGTGATAGCTGGGAAGCCCAGAGGGCAAGTGATCCTCAAAATCCAAATCCTGTGCCACAGATGGAACAGTTGCCAGGGAAGCAGCAATCGTGCTATAGGATCTGACAGGCCCTTGGCTGTGCAGCCTAGCTCAGATGCTCACAAGTCTCAGGGTGCTGGCAGTATGCTGGTCCCTATCAGCTCTCCCACACCTTGGCAGGTCCCCATTTCCTATCTCTTGCGTCAGAATGGGAGTGTTTCCAAGACAGTTATCACCATTCACAGTGAAAAGCCACAAACTGACACCAAAGCTAGGCCCCTAAAAGGTCAACCTCAACTGAGGCTTGGCTCAGGTCCAGATGGAAGATTCCCAGCAAGAATGACATGAGGAGAAGCCTTCAGAAGGTCTCAGCAGGCTAGGACCATTTAACAAAGGAATCAAATCCACTTTTCTCTGCAATTACTGAGGTTCTTTAATTCTAAGATGATGGGAACCAACAATCTCCTCTTTTACTTCAAATGCACAGCCTTTCAGAGCGCCTCTTCAATGTCCTCAGATTCATCATGGTTATTTATGTTAGATGAGAAGGCTGGATTCTGAAATCAAAGCAGTAAATTGGAATATCTCATACCTCTGTCAGCTACAGCTTTTAAAGGTTACAAGGTGCTGTTCTGCTGGGGTTAGCACAGTTTCTCTAAAATCAGGTGAAAAGTTCAATATGACCAACCTCATTTGGAAACTTGAGAATCCATTCCTAAATAAGCAATTAAAATTGTTTCCATTGCATAAAGACACTTTAAGAAAAGAAATAGAAAGCCAGGCGTTGGTGGCGCACGCCTTTAATCCCAGCCCTCGGGAGGCAGAGGCAAGTGGATCTCTGAGTTTGAGGCCAGCCTGGTCTACAAAGTGAGTCCAGGACAGCCAGGCTGTTACACAGAGAAACCCTGTCTCGAAAAACCAAAAAAAAAAAAAAAAGGAAAGAAGAGAAGAAATAGAGTTTTATGGAGGCATACAGACTGTGAGTGTGAAGTAGACTTCCAGTCGGAGGCATCACACTTAACACCTTGCAAATGACTGTAAAGGGCTGTTTTCCTTCACAGGAACATTACACAATTTTGGACATCTAGCTGGACACAGTGACATGACCTGTAATCCCTGTAATCCACTAATGTGCTTGAGTAGTGGAGGTTGAAGATTTAAGAATTCAATGCTGGGCAGTTGGTGGCTTAATCACAGCACTTGGGAGACAGATCTCATGAGTTCAAGGCCAGCCAGCCAGCCAGCTCTACAAAGTGAGTTCCAGGGCAGCCAGGGCTACACAGAGAAACTGTCTCCA
The DNA here is from genome assembly GCA_907164525.1 of Lophiomys imhausi. Lineage (NCBI taxonomy): Eukaryota > Metazoa > Chordata > Mammalia > Rodentia > Muridae > Lophiomys > Lophiomys imhausi. The sequence continues at coordinate 8,375,458 of CAJQZJ010005020.1, forward strand.
AAACAAAACAAAACAAATATTCTAGGACATCTGCAACACTACTACATAATGAGTTCAAGGTCAACATGGGCTATGAGTCCTGCCTCAACAAATCAATGAAACAAAAAAGGCTATGTTCTATGGAAAATAATAGCTAGTAATAAGTGCTCACTATCTGCTAGTTACTATCAAACGAGTTATAACCCTTATAACCACCCTATGAGGTAGGGACTGATTGCTTTAAAGATGTGAAAACACAGGTTAGATAACTTGCCTAGGATCACAGAGCCATCATGCATCACAAAGATTTGAAGCCAGGAAGCTGAATTCTGAAGCCCTTACTTGGCGAAATTGGCCAACTGATTATCAGTTTCAATCCTGACTTACACTGAATCCTGGGGCACTGTTAAAGATAGAAGAGGTGCCAACTAATTCCACCTTTGGAAATCTTCATAATACTTGTTACATATGAAATGGGTCCCTATACTGCATGTTACCATTGAATACTGAGAGGGTAGAATCTAAATCCAACAAAGCCAAAAGGAAAAAACAAAACAAAACAAAAAACAATCTAAACAAAAACAACAAAAGTGGGGCTAAGGAGAAGGCTCAGTGGGTAAGTTGCTTGCTGACAAGTATGAGGACCTAAATTCAGATCCTAAGCACCCATGTTAAAAAAAAAAAAAAAGTCAGGTCTGGTGACACACGCCTTTAATCCCAGCACTCAGGAGGCAGAGGCAAGTGGATCTCTCTGAGTTCGAGGCCAGGCTGATCTACAAAGTGAGTCCAGGACAGCCAGGGATACAGAGAAACCATGTCAAAAAAAGCCCTCCCGCCAAAAAAAAAAAACCTAGATGAAGAAGTGCACACCTGAACTCCAGCACTGTGGAGGTAGAGACAGGTGGATCCCTGGAGATCTCTTTCTCTCTCACAAAGATTAAAAAAACATTTTTTTACAGTCAGTTTTATTTTGTATGGTTGTGTTTGCTTGCATGTATATGAGGGCATGTAGAAGCCCACAATAAGACAGTTGATGCCCTGGAGCTGTAGTTACAGGTCACCTGTCAGTGAGCTGTCTGAACTGGATGCTGGAATATTTTTTCTCTCTGTAGACCAAGCTGGCCTTGAACTCAGCAATCCACCTACTTATTCCTCCTGGGATTAAGGGGATATATTACCATACCCAGTGGATGCTGGGATTTTAATTTGGGTTCTCTGCTCTTAACAGCTGAGCTATCTCTCCAGGTTCCAATTATAATTATGTTTCTTAGTTGGGTGTGGTGGCTCATGCCTTTAATTCCAGCATTTGGGAGGCCAAAGCATGATCGCTCAGGAGTACAAAGCCATCCTGGGCTAGAGTAAGACTGCTTAAAAAAACTAAGCAATTTTTGTTTTTAGGTTTTTTTTTTTCTTTTTTGAGACAGGATCTCACTATGTAGCCTTGGCTGGCCTCAAACTCAGAGATCAAAATGCTTCTGAGTGCTGGGATTAAAGTTGTGCACTACCAGGCCCAGACTCAATCAGTGTTTTAAAAATGCTAATAAATACCACCTGCTCATTGGGCACACCCCTATTTCAGTTGTTAAAACACTCAAACACTTAGGAATGCTTGCTCAAACAGACACATAACACTTACCAGTTCAAATGATCCATGTGTCAGAATCTTGCCAAAAACAAAAAACAAACCCGGGGGTGGGGGTGGGCAACAAGATGGTTCAGTGGTTGATATGTAGGCCTGTTCACTTGAGTTTGATCCTTGGAATCACAAGTGGAAAAGAATTAATTCCCAAAAGTTATCCTCTGACCTCCACATACCTGTGAAGTGCTTCATAATGTTACCAAGTATTAAAATTATAAAAATGGCAGCACAGTACCCTTAGAGAAGGCAGGGCCTGACCTTTGGTATGATTAAATTGGGCCATCTCTAGTCCTACCATTAAAGCCACTATAGTTTCTGGCTTTGCTCCTGTATTAGGCATTCTCTTCAAGTGGCTTCTTTACATGACAGGGTACATGGCACTGAGGCCTCCTGTTCTTAACAGTTTATGACTAGTGGCACAAAGGGTTTCTTCTAACTCTAGTATGCAAAATGCAGGGTAGGGACAAAATTTGGCCTGGCTCAGCATCTATCACTCAGGCAAAAAGTTCAAAGTGTAAGTCTCAGACCACTATGAGCATTGTTTGTGAAGCACATTTTCAGAGTAGAAACTGTATGCTAAAAGCCCAGAGTCTTCCAGATGAATATGATGCACAATCAAGTTCCTGAGGCACTGGCTAGAGAGTGGGCTCATGAGAAAGCTGCCAATTCAAGACATCTGCTGCCATTCCTTCTTGCCACCTCCCAAATCCCTTCTGAAACTGGGTCTCCTTATGAAGTTTTGGCTAGCCTAGAACTGAGAGAGTCACCTGCCTTTGGCTTCCAACTCCATGACACCTCTGTCCCCACCAGACATGGTCAGATTCCTTAAGATTCCTCTATTTATAAAACAAGTGTCATACTTCTGTGGGGGCTTATTCTGATAAGGAAGAGATATAAGCACATAAAGAATTAGAGTAAAAATAAATGGGTTCTGATTAGTTCAGATTAGTAGTCAGCTCTAAACAAGAAGCAAGCTAGGGGGAAGATAACAATAATGTGAAAAGGCGAAGGGATTTTACAAAGCTAGATGGCAGAGTCCTGTGAAGAGACAGAAAGCCATTCCATCCCAGTTTGGTTTTATTTTCAGCCCAACAGGAAGCTATGAGAGTTTTAAGCGGGGAATGACATCATTCAACTGATTTATAACATTATTTTAGCTGCTATGTGAAGAATGGATTATCTGAAGTTAAACATGGCCTACAGGTCCAACTGTTTCTGGTTTATTTGAAACACTAACAAAAATATTTTGTACCATCCTTCACCAGAACCAGACTCTTAGACAATAGTGTTTTCAATACGGTAAGTAAACACTGGTCACTTGGTAAAAGTCGGCATTTCACAATCATGTGGAAATAGAGAATCAACTGTACAAAATTATCCCTGGCCCACACATGATGGCACCTACTCTCTCTCTCTCTCTCTCTCTCTCTCTCTCTCTCTCTCTCTCTCTCTCTCCCCTCCCCACCCCAACACCAGAGCCCAGCTGAGGACACAAGCTGCTGCTGATGTTCTAGACTGAGGACCTAAGGCCAACCTACACTCAGGAAATGAGGTTTAAGGATGTTACCATCCTCCAAATGGAACCTCTTCAACACCCCAGGTTGCTCTCTGACCTCCATGCATACACACATAACACACACAGATCTTACATAGAGTGTTAACTTTTAGTAAATAATATTAACCATCAGTGCCTTCTGTTCAGTGTTATAAAAAGCAAACTAGCTGGGTGTGGTGGTGCACGCCTTTAATTCAGCACTTGGGAGGCAAAGGCAGACAGATCTCTGAGTTCGAGGCCAGCCTGGTCTACAAAGTCCTGTCAGCGAGTCCAGGACAGCCAGAGCTGTTACACAGAGAAACCCTGTCTCGAACCTCACCCCCCCCCCCCCCCCCCACCGAAGAAAAGCAAACTATTCAAGAATAAAGTGAAAAATTGTGCAGGTAATTCTGAAACTCCTTTTATAAAATTTCACTGCATCTAATAGGAAGGTTATGGTACAGAAAGAAAAGGTAGTAAAATGCCTTATCAAGATTTTCTGTACCCATACTAAACATCAAGGAAAGATAGCAAAGGACACATGGCAAGAAGCCTATGTAACCTTGCCTACAAATGTATTCATATAATGAGCATCCAACACTCTTACTGTCAATCAGCTAAGGAAACAAAACACAATGCACCTAAGCAAACTTTACAGTAGCTTGGGAAGGGATTACCTACCAATTATTCCAAACTCTGCAAGTTCATCAAAATGGCACGGAGACTGTAGTGGTCTGAATAAGAAATGTCCCCCATAGGCTCACACATTTCAGCACCTGGCTCCCTGCTGGCAGCACAGCATGGAGAGCCTTGCTTGTGTTTCACATGAGTAGGTTGAGAGGTTATAGCCTCACTCCACTTGCAGTTTTTGTTCTTTGCTTCCTGTGTGCAGATGAAAGGTGGGATCTCTCCGCTTCCTGCACCTGCTACCATGACTTCCTCACCATTATGTACACCTAGCTCACCATCTGGAACAAGTAAGCCCACATAAATTCTTAAGTAACAGAAAAGTTACTCAAGTCAAGACAGGAGGATCAGCATAAGCTTATCTGGCTTACACAGTGCCAGCCTGGGTTACAGAGAAAGATCCTATCTCATAAAAGAACAGATTGTACCTACTGCTCTTTTAACCAGTTACCTTTTGTGGTTATTGGTACAATGGCTGTACTTAGGGCCTCTAGTGAGGTATTAGGTGCTCTGTCACCAAGCTTCATATCCCCATCAAGCATATAAAGGTAGTATCATTCTTAAGTGTATCTAAGAAACTTACCTTCTTTCCTTTTTACCACATTCAGTCGAGATCACAGGTAGCTCTGGTCTGACAAGCTGTTTTTTAAAATAATTGCTTCTGTGGCTGGAGAGATGACTCAACACTAGCTCTTCTCCCAAAGGACTGGATTCAATTCTCAACATCCACATGGCAACTCACAACTGTCTAAGTTCTAAGGAATCAGACACCCTCTTCTGGCCTCCATAGGCACCAGGAACACAAGTGTTATACAGACACACAGGCAAAATATTCATCCACATAAATAAAATGTTTTCGAGACAGGGTTTCTCTGTGTATCCCTGGCTGTCCTAGACTCACTCTGTAGACCAGGCTGGCCTTGAACTCACAGAGATCTACCTGCCTCTGCCTCCCGAGTGCTGGAATTAAAGGCGTGCACCACCATACCCAGCAAATGTAAAAAAATTTCTTCCTAATGAAGGAACTTTTAATGTAAAGAAGCCTACTGCTCTCTGTTCTGTGAAATAACACAGACACACAGGGGTGGGGAAAGCCTTCCAATACCAATTTAAGAGATTCCTTGTAAGAATGTAAACAAAATCTAAAGTGTATCCAAGCAGCTCAATTTGTATATATTCCCCTGCTCCCTTGTTCTGGTTAGGCTTTGCAGACATTTCAAATCCTGTAGCCAAGCTGGATGTTTCTTGCCCATTTCTACACAGGTCACAACTATTTGGTTTAGGAAGCTTTAAAGCTATCCAGTTTCTAAGTGTGTGATTAAACCATGTACAAAGCAATGAAAAATATTTCCCTAAGTCTTAAACTGATGTGTGAAGAAAATAATTCAGGATGAAGCATGAATCCTTATTACTATGTAAAGGCTGCCCCTAAGCTGACCTACTTATTTTGCTGGACATACACACAGAAAAACAGAACAGTAAACACTTTTTTGCTAAAGCAAGAAAAAAAAGATATTTCAAACAACATATATATGTATATATGCATATATTTTCAATTATTTCAAAATAATTATTTTCAAGTTCATATATATATATATATGTATAAATTGAATTATTTAGCTTATGTGTGACCTTTTTAAAAAGATTAGGTATTCTGGGGAAAATGTAATTAACTCTTTAAGTCCTTCATGGCTATAACTTTAACAATTTGGTAGATGACAAAATTGATGGTTCTTAATATAATTATGTGCAGAATAAAGTTTTTTTGAGACAGGGTTTCTCTGTGTAGCCCTGGCTGTTCTGGACTCACTCTGTAGACCAGGCTGGCCTCGAACTCTCAGAGATCCACCTGCCTCTGCCTCCCGAGTGCTGAGTGCTGGGATTAAAGGCGTGCACCACCACGCCCGGCCCCAGAATAAAGTTAAAGAACAGGAATCACCCAAGAGCACTCAGTTCGGTACTGGCCTGAGGCAGAAGGGTTTTTTGTTTGTTTGTTTTTACCAAAGACTGCAACATGAAAGATGGGAAAAGTTCATTTACTAATTTTGAGAACCTAGGAAAAAAGTCTGGCTGTAATACTTGACACAGATGTGCATAATTAAAAAAACAAAGATTAAAAAAGAATTATCACTGAAAATATAGCACAACTTCAACTATTTCCTCCAAATTTACTTTATAATTGGGTGGATATAAATTAATGAACAGAAATTAAACAAGATATATGTAACAATTTAACAGAACCTGATAATCTAATTTCAGTATTTTCCAAGTTCATCTTTAAGTCTTTCCATCACGGGGTTCATGGGGAAATTAAGCAACTTATGAATGCTTCATCTGAATGTCAATTAACTATGGCATAATTTCTTCTGTAATGCAATTTTGAAGAACTTTCAAGAAACTTTTGTATGTAAAAAAAGTGTTAGTCAAATATTCAACACAATATAAAAGAAAATTTCTCATTTGTTAAGTGGAGAGGGCTTCACTCATCATTTTAACTATAATATCACTGAGTCAAAGGAAATCACAAATCACCTCGAGAACATAAGGAAAAATAAACACATGCTAAATGGATAAAACGTTACATCTTTACTAGACCGTAGACTGTCTCCCCTCTAACCCTTCAGAAGTGTAGAGACTTAGAGATTCTGACAGTAATTGCAAGGAAAAGGAGAAGCTTCTTTGAGATCACAACTGTGAAGTCATGTGGTTACACAGATCCTGTTGCACTAATATGCGAAAACATGGAACACACTCACCTTTCTTGTCAGTCACCTAGCAAGACTTAACAGACACCTTTCTATAAAACAGACTACATGTGTTTTCTGTAACTTCAATAACCTCAGCACTACAGTAACAAGAGATGCAGTATCCTTTTTCTATGGTTCCAGACAGTGGGGAAAGAGGTCACAGGAAAGAGAATCAAAACTGTTACAGCTGAGAAACTATTTCTTGTTAAGCTTCACCAGAGTGCCACCTTCATTTTTACATAAGCATAGTGGCATAGTTCAAAGATCAATAAATCAGAAATATTAATATTTAAATTTCAACTTGACTTTCAATTATCACCATATTAACAACCAAAACAATAAGATAAGACACACAAGGAAGGGGATATCAAATCCACTTTGCTAGTCTTGTTTTCCTAACATATCAACTCATTTTTAATAGAAAAGGGACAGTGCATCTCCGTTTGCTTACAAGCTAGGAGATCACTTGAATTCTGCATTTCCTAACTGCAAACAGAATATAGCACTTACAACAGGTTATAAATAAACTGGTTTTCAAGCACAGAGCCAGCCCCAACAATAATAATACACTATTTAAAAAGACCTAAGGCAATGAATTCCATTTCCAATGGAAAAAAAGAACTGTGCAAACAAGCTTAAAACTACTTTTTTTTTGTGCCAGTGTTATAAAATGTAGCCTTTAATAAAACCTTGACCCAAATGCCAGTAACTTTTCAGAAAAGAATTTGGGTGGGAGAAGAAACTTATCTCACTTAGGAAAAATAATAACTATCTTTTTCCTAATCTTCAACACACACAATTTAAACATGTATAGTTACTGTAACACTTTACACAATTCCTATGTATTGGAGCAAGAATAAGATCTAATAACATTTACATTTTAAACACTGGGTCAAGGCTTTACATAAAAATACCATCCATCCTACTCCCCCCTAAATTTCTAAAATATCACATACTTTCCTCAACATCTGCAGCCATCCAGGAATTTTTAGGAAACTTTTGTGCAGGATCTCAATTCCTAATCCCTGGCTCTTTGGGCTCAGTGACAAAAGATCAAAACCACCAAAGTGATGGTTCACTTGAAGTCAGACGGAGACCCTGGCTCAATTAGTCTCATAGGATGAAAGCAGTGCTGCATCCACTGGCTCCATGCAGGAGGGGCACGTGAAGGACCTCATCAACCAGTCATCTATACAGTCCAGGTGATAGATGTGCATGCACGGCAGAAATCGGATAGGGTCCCCATACACAAAGTCCATCATACAGATCACACACCTGTGGGAACAAGGAAAAAATTATAAATCTTCACATAAGTGGCCTATCTCAGAATCATGTCAGCCTTGAAAAAATTATGTTTTCACATTATGAAAGATCTCTCATACAACTAAAAACTTAAAACAGTTTTTAAAAATTAAACAGTATTGGGCGGGAGAGGTGGCTCAGAGGTTAAGAGCACTGGCTGCTCTTCCAAAGGTCCTGAGTTCAACTCCCAGCAACCACATGGTGGCTCATAACCATCTATAATGAGATCTGGTGCCCTCTTCTGTCCTACAAGCATACATACAGGCAGAATGCTGTATACATAATAAATAAATAAAACTTAAAAAAAAAAACTTAAACAGTATTGTTTAATATTGGACCCCACTATGACACTGTTTGTCAGGTAAAACCTTTACATGGGCCAGTTACTGACAGGCCTTGAAGGCTATGGCCTAGTTATCTGCACTAGTTAGTTTTTTTTTGAGGGAATCACAACTGAGAAAACTGCTCCAGATTGGCCTGTGGGGATGCATGTTCATAGAGGTTTCTTTTCTTCTGGTTTTTCAAGACAGGGTTTCTCTGTGTAGCCCTAGTTGTCCTGGAGTCACTTTGTAAACCAGGCTGGCCTTGAACTTAGAGTGCTGGGATTAATGCCCAGCTTAATGTTTTGCTTTGTTTTAACTAATGATTATTGTGGGAGAGCCTGGACCATTGTGAGCAGTGCAACCCCTGGGCAAGTGTTCCTGGGTGGTATAAAAGGGCACGTTAAGCAAGCCATATTGGGAGTAAGCAAGGTTTCTCCCTGGCCTCTGCTTCAGTTCTTGTCTTAGATTGCCTGGATGATGGACAGTAACCTGTAAGCCAAATTAATCCTTTTATCTCCAAGTAGCTTTGGTCAATGTTTTATCAGTGCAGCAGAAAGTTACTAACACATTGTTCTTCCAGTCTAGTTCTTGTCTGTTAGCATAGTGTGAGCAGCTACCTCACAGTCCCACCAATATGGACAAGAGTAAGTCTTGTTGCCATGTCTTTCCCACCATGATAGACTGAGGTTCCCTGAACTCATGAGTCAGAATAAAAGCCTTCCTCCCTTAAATTGCTTGTCAGTTGTTTTATTACAACAATGAGAGCCAGGAGTAGGGGCGCACGCCTATAATTCTAGCATTCGGGAGGCAGAGGCAGGAGAATTTCTGAGTTTGAGGCCAGCCTGGTCTACAAAGCAAGTCCAGGACAGCCAGGGCTGTTACACAAAGAAACTCTATCTTGAAAAACAAAACAAAACAAACAAAGATTGCAGTAAACATTTTGTACTTAAAACTCTAGTGTGTGTGTGTATGTTGGGGGTGTAAATGCCTAGGACCTTTAATTAGCTCAGAGTTTAAAAGAGGTTTAACTCCTATCTATTTACAAAGGTTTAAACCCGATAGATCACTTTCATAAAACAAAGCATTTAGAAATATCATATTTGTATAGGTAAATGGTTTTAACTATCATCAACTGGACAAGCAGCAGAAATTTATTTATTCTTGCTACACTTAACTTTATTGCTACATTTATTTTATTTATTTATACATTTACTTGTTTTTTAATTTTTACATTTTGCATTATTGTTTTTCAAAACAGGGTTTCTGTAGTCCTGGCTGTCCTGGAACTCACTCTGTAGACTAGGCTGGCCTTGAACTCCCAGAGATCTGCCTGCCTGTACCCTGCCCCACTCCAGTGCTGGGATTAAAGGTGTGCACCACCATGCCCTGCCTTTATTTTTATTTTTCAATTGTTTTTTTTCTTTTAATTGCAACATTTAACTTGGGTTTTCTAATAAAGAATTCCACAGGCTTCCTAAGTAGATGAGAAAAAACCCAAATTCAAAAGCTAATGCTTATGGTTGGAAATACAGCTTAGTGGTGGAAAAATGGAGCAGTTCAATCTCCAGTTATCATTAGAAGAAGAAGAAGAAGAAGAAGAAGAAGAAGAAGAAGAAGAAGAAG
>CAJQZJ010005020.1:8385301-8413738 GCA_907164525.1 Lophiomys imhausi
AGAAGAAGAAGAAGAAGAAGAAGAAGAAGAAGAAGAAGAAGAAGAAGAAATTACACACAAATCTCTAAAATACATAAAATTACTACTTACTCTCGGATCTTTTTTTCTGATCCATCTCTTCCAGGGTCATAAACTCCTTTAGGCAGATGCTGTATAAGGCCTATTCTTTGAGCTATTCTAATTTGTTCCTCTTCAGTCAGCTGAGTTGCCAGCCGAGTCTGGCTAGGAGTTGGATGATAGACGGGAACAGGAACTTGTTCCTAAATATGAAAGTCCAAGAAAAAAAATTAATTAACAAAATTTATTTAAAAACTCATTTTCTAGAATGTTTTAACTTACTTAGCCAGGGAAGGAAACTGGGCCCTGAGATAAGTGGGAGGTTGGATAATCGTGGAGCAGTAGGACTATATCTCACTTGTCTATATAATCAAAGATAAGAGTGATCCTTTACCACTATAACTGAGAATGTGGGCATCTTCATCTTAGACACACTTCTTCAAAGCATATTCAGTAAGCAAATTTCAATGCAGATAAGTTTCATGGTTTACAGTTTTAAAAAACCTCCCTATCGCCGGGCGGTGGTGGCGCACGCCTTTAATCCCAGCACTTGGTAGGCAGAGGCAGGCGGATCTTTGCGAGTTTGAGGCCAGCCTGGTCTACAAAGTGAGTCCAGGACAGCCAGAGCTGTTACACAGAGAAACCCTGTCTCGAAAAACCAAAACCAAAACAAAAAACCCTCCCTATTATGATACTCATTAATAATGTACAACAATGACCAGTTATTTAGGTATCTAACCCTGAGCGTCAGCTCTTCAAATTGAAGCCGGTCACTGTGAAAGTTAAGTGGGAGTGCATGTGAGTGCTGTCCTGACCACTGTACATTACACAGGGAAGACTAGATACCACAACTCTGCTACTCTATGACAGCATTTCAAAACTAACAACTGTACTGCATCCAGCTGTGGTCTCACACATCTTTAATCCCAACACTGTGAAGGCACAAACTGAAGAATCAAGACCAGACAGGGCTACATGGTGAGTCTGATGCCAGCCTGGGCTACACAGTGAGATCTTGATTCAAAAAATTGAGAACAAAGCTGGGCGGTGGTGGCACACGCCTTTAATCCCAGCACTTGGGAGGCAGAGGCAGGCGGATCTTTGTGAGTTCGAGGCCAGCCTGGTCTACAAAGTGAGTCCAGGACAGCTAGGGCTACACAGAGAAACCCTGTCTCGAAAAAAAAAAAACAAAAAAAAAATTGAGAACAAAAGATTCATCGGACTATACTGAAAGTAGATTTATAAAAACATTATGACAAGGACTATGTAAATATTTGCTCCAGTTTCTTTTTGATTTAAGCCAAGGTCTCTCTATGAAGACCAGGGTATCCACCTGCCTCTGCTGGGATTTGAAGCAAACTACCCTGGCACAGACTCCACTCCTCTATATAAAACATCTCTGGTAGGATGGAAATAGTCTACTAAAATGTTACCTAATAATAACTACAAGTATAGTGACCTGTTTTCCCCAAGGCTTCATTTCAGTTTACTGTATCAAGCATTTCCTGGAATCCTTAGCCCATTGTTAAATACCTAATTAAAGCTTGGATTCTTTTGGTTTTGTTTTGGAAGTATATTTTTAGGAGTGACTGACATTGGTGCTCACTTCTGCCACCTCCTCATACCTCAAAATACAAACCTTAAATGTTTACCAATTAAGCATTTCCTATATACAAGGAAAGAACACAAAATATAAGTCAGTTCATGAAATCTAAACTGTTAATTAACAGAAACACTGGCCTTCAACATGAGCCTGTGTAAGCATAAACACCAGTAGGGACAGAGGCTAAAATATACTTGGAGACTGGCTACTACTGAATGGAAAGGTCCTTAGGTACGTATCTCCACAAGAATAATCTATGACTGGCTGTAACATCTCTATCTATGAATACAAAGACAGTTAATTCTATGCGTCTGGTCTAATACAGTAATTATCTGTGCGCCAGGCACATAATTCCAACTCAAACATTACAAGATACATTATTGAAAAATTAAGGCAATATTTCTGAATCTATCATGTAACATCATAATTTTGCCAACATGTTATGAAAAAAATAATTATTTGGACTAAGGCATAGTAAAAACAAAAGGGGAAACCTGATGCAAATTACAACCAGTATTTCTTCTCCAAGTGACAATACTTGGCTTATTGCTTTAAATTTAACTTGGGTTCAAAACCAAACTACATTTTTGTTTCTTCTACGACCTTCTCAACTGAGAACTTCCATGCTGTCTATGTAGGTTAATAACAAAGAATAATACAAAAAGAAAATGCATTTCATAGAATTTCAGACCTAGTATTTGAACAAATATGATTTTAGCCTATTACTTAATACCTGAGCCTTAAGGTTCCACACCAGCAAACCAGAAGACATACACATACACACATAATTTTTTTTAAACAATGTTATACTGCCAAGTGGTGTGGTACATACCTATAATCCTAGCACAGGGAAGTAGAGACAAGAAGATTGCTTCTAGCTTGAGACCAGCCTGATCTACAAACCAAGCTCTAGGCAAGCCAGGGATGCACAGTATAAAGTCATTTCAAGTAATCAGAAAGTAAGAGGTAAGGAAAGCACATATAATACAAGAGTTCGGTATCTGGGCTACTCCATGATGATCTCAGTTACCCAAGGTGGATGAAGAAACAGAATACTAACTATAGGTTAGTCATTCTCTGATTCCTCTAACCTCCTCCATTCCCTTTATTCTACAGAAGTAATTTTGTTCTTTATTTCTACTTCTGTATTTAGTGTGGTTGCATCTGAGCTCAGAGAATGATTTTCAGTTGGGACTCTCCTTCCACTATAGTCTGGAAGACTGAACTCAGGTCCTCACATCTGGCATACCCATTACTTGCTTATCTCATAACTCCAGCTCCCCTCTTTTTGAAACAGGGTCTTGATATGTAAACACATGCTGGCCTCTTGCTTTAGCTTCCCAAGCACTAGATTATAGTCTTATCCAACCATCATTTCTTCATCATTGATGGGAAACAGATTTGTTCTACAAATCCAAATTTTGAGATAATATGGAATTCATAACTGGAGAAGCGAATATATTTCCAAAAAATATTTTTCTTAATGCTTTGTTCAGTTTCCCACATGAATCTGTATGTGTGGGGAGGGGGGCTGAAAAGTATTTGCCCTAAAGGAATAATTTTAAATTAAAATGTTTCTTGCAGAAAAATGCGACATTGCAGAAAACACAATATACAATAAGCAGAAGACAGTAAAGTATGGTGATTAAATATGCTCAAACAGGGCAAAGGGAAGTAATAGTGTTAGACAGTTACCCCTCAAAAAAGCAAGCTCTGACGCACTAAGAAAATTCACTAAAATATTCTAATTGTTACTATATAATACTTGTGTGAGATCACACCCATGGCCTTATACATGCTAGGTCAAACTACATTCCCAGGTCTTTGTTTTATATATATGTGTGTGTGTGTGTGTGTGTGTGTGTGTGTGTGCGTGCGTGCGTGCGTGCGTGCGTGCGTGCGTATCTATATAAATGACAAATGTGGTCAATCATACTTTGGGTGCTAACCTGTTTTTTTTTAGTTTTTCAAGACAGGGTTTCTCTGTGTTGCCCTGGCTGTCCTGGAACTTATTCTGTAGAACAGGCTGGCTTTGAACTCAGAGATCCACCTGCCTCTGCCTCCCATGTGCTGGGATTAAAGGCATGCACCATCACGCCTGGCTGGCTCCTAACCTTAACCTAAGAAAGAAACAAATGAAAATGTAAAGTGTGCCTTTAATCCTAGCATTTGGGAGGTAGAGGCAGGAGGATTTGTCAATTTGAGGCCAGCCTGGTCTATGGTGAATTCCAGGACAGCCAGGCCTACACAGAGAAACCCTGTCTTAACCCTCATCCCCCTAGCCCTCCAAAAGTAAATGTAAAATATGTTTGCACTGTAAAGCTGGATTCAACACCAGCATGACAGAGTACACCTGTAACCTAATTCAGGTGCAGACAGGAGAATCACACGTTCAAGGTCATCTTTGGCTACACAGCAAATTTGAGGACAACTCATGTTACATAAGACCTTCCAACCCTCAAAAACTGTTTATTCAAGTTAGGGAATGATACAATTTCCGAAACTAAAACAATGCAGTGAGGGACATGCTTAAATAATATTTGAAGCTGGAAATAGTACAACTCTGGCTTGTTGCAAAGGAAAAATAAAGTCACTACTAAAGAATGCAGCCTGTCACCAACAGCTGTATATTTTCAGCCAGTAGGAAATAAGAGCTCACTCTTGATTTTTCTCCTTACAGTCTTTCACACTGCTATTGGCACCACCCCCTTTCCAGCTGCAGTCCCTTATTGAGAATGTTGTCTCTAAATTTTGCCAGACTTACATTTAAGGCCATAAAAAGGAAGATTTGAAATAGCTGGTCTAAGTGTATGTTTTGGTTCTGATGATTCATTAATTTTGACCATAAAAGGGTGGGGGGAGAACCCCAACAAAGTAAGAGTATATTTATCTGTAGTTCCCAAATGATATATGGAGAATCAAAAGCCTATATATCATCTATGATACTGAGACACTATTACTTTATATTTAATGATGGTATAACCCAGAGTGGCTTGCGTGTTTGAAAAAGAGCACTCCAACTAGGGAAGTGGACTGGTATTTTTTGTTTAAGGCAGGGTCTCATGTAGCCTAGACATGTTTTACAGCCAAGGATGAACTTCCAGATCCTCCAGCTTCCACATCTTGACTTGCTGAGATTAGTCATGTGCTACCACATCCTACAAGAATATAATGGGGGCCCAAAACATCTTCATACCCCAAGCTTCACTTAGGTTAAGCAAACAACAACTCTACCAACTGGACCATATCCTCAGCCTCCATTTTATTAAAATTCAGGGGGCTAGAAAGATGGCTCAACAGTTAAAATTTTGATTACAAGTAGATGATATTTCCCAGTATCCATTTTGGGCTGTGGCAGGTGGTGGAGGGGTGAGGGTGGGAGTGTCACAACTCCCTGCAATTCCAGGAGATATGATGCTGACCTCTGTGGGTCCCTGCACTCTTGTGTAATACCCACAGAAGAAAAAAATTGTGGTGGTCCTGGTGGTGCACACCTTTAATATCAGCACTCAGGAGGCAGAGCCAGGTGGATCTCTGTGAATTCAAGGCTAGCCTGGTCTGCAAAGTAAGTCCAGGACAGCCAGATATACAGAGAAACCCTGTCTCAAAAAACAAACAAAAAAAATGTAGCCAGGCATGGTGGTGTATTACTTTAATCCCAGCATTTGGGAGGCAGAGGCAGATAGCTCTTTGTGAGTTTAAGATAAGCCTGATCTATATAGTAAGTTCTAGAACAGATATACACAGTAAGACCCTAAAATTAATTTCAGAGTTAGAAAGATGACTCAACAGGTAAAGGAACTTGTCACTGAGCCTGTCAAACCCAGTCTAACTATCCTGGAACCACATGGTAAAAGGAGAGAATTTATTTCTGAACATTGTCCTCTAATCTCTCTACATATAGGTCATAGGACACCCACTCCCAACTTTATCTCCCATTCACTGTCCACAAAAAAAAATAAAAAATAAAAAAGCAAATGCATACTCAGGCATCTCCCTCCCCTCCAATATACACAATTAAATACTATTTTGTAGGTTTTCATGTTCATAGAATTATACAATCAGTCAATTTTAGAAAAATTTGTCCCCCTTAACAGAAATCCTGCATTCATTACCTGTCTTTATAGATTTCCTATTTTGAGCATTTCCTGTAGACAAATTGTACCATTATATGACCTTTTGCCTGGTATAGTGGCCCATTCCTTTTGTTCCAGTACCCAGAAACCTCAGGCATTAATTCAAGTTTAAGGCCTGCCTGAGCATAGTGAATTCTAGGCTAACTTGGGCTACAGTGTGACATACCTCTTTGAAGAGGTAAAAACAAACAAACAAACAAACAAACAAACATTTTTGTGGCAGGCCTTTCACACAGAATGCTTTCAAAGTTTACCTACGTTCCAGCATGTATTAGAACTGTTTTGTTTTGTTGTTTGCTATTCTATCCTCTGGATATACACAATTTGCATAGTCATTGGTAGACATTTGGGTTGTTTCAATTTAGAGGCTATTATGAAATCACATTACCATGAAAATTCACTTGCAAGGCCTTAGACATTTCTCTGGTATAAACCCAGGAGTGAAACTCTCCATAAGCTTTTGAAGAATTGCCAATTTCCAAAGTACTGGTATCACTTTGAATTTATACTAGCAATGAATGAGTGACAAAAAGTCCCAATTTTATCCCTAGCATCACCAAATGATGCAATTTGGTTTAGCCACTCTAGTAGGTATGAAATGATAAGTAATTGTGAATACTGTTAATCATCTTTTGGTTTGGTTTTGTTTTTTAGGTTTTTCAAGGTTTTTTTGTTTTTTTTTTTGTTTTTTTTTTGGTTTTTGGAGACAGGGTTTCTCTATTTAACAGCCCTGGCTGTCCTGGACTTACTTTGTAGACCAGGCTGGCCTCAAACTCATAGAAATCCACCTGCCTCTGCCTCCTGAGTGCTGGGATTAAAGACATGCATCACCATACCTGGCCATCTTTTGTTTTTTTGAGACAGGATCTGTGTTAATAGCAAACTAGGCTGGTCTCAAACCCACAGAGATCCACCTGCCTCCACCTCCTGAGTGCTGGGACTAAAGGCGTGCACCACCATGCCCCGTGTCCATTTTTTTTTTAATGGGCCAAATACCATTGTCTAGAGAAATGACTTGCAAATATTTTCTTGACTTCTACAGATCTTTTTACTTATTCTTTGAAGTACATGTTCCTTTTTCTTTTGCTGAAAGTGTCAGGGATCTTACCCAGAGTTTTGAACATGCCAGACAAGCACTCTCCAACAGAGCTACATCTCCAGCCCATGGCACAGGTTTTTAATTTTGATGAGACAAACTTAGTTTTTGGTCACTTGAGTGTTTGGCATCAGATCCAAGGAAGTTTTTATCTAACTCAGGTTCATGAGGAGACTGTTATTTTCTGAGTTGTACTGTTTGTTTTCAGTTTGGTTTTGTTTTTCTGTAGCTCAGTCTATATGGGAACACACATTAACAGCACTCCCACCAACCCTCTAAGTTTAGCTTTCACATTTAGGTGTATGAAGCATTAATTTTTGTGTATGGTAGAGAAAAGGAGCCAGTTCCATTTTTTTTTTTTTTTTTTTGAGACAGTGCTCCTCTGTGTAGTCCAGGCTGGCCTTGAACTCAGAGTCTCCTGCCTTGGCCTACTGAGTGCTGAGATTAAAGGTCTGAGTCACTACCACTCGGCTCAGTTTCTTTCACCTTTTATTTGGACGTATGGATATACTACTGCTATCTGTTGGAAAGTTATTAAACAGACATGTTAACATGGAAGGGGAAATTCTCAGCAACCCTCATCACTTGACAAAGAACTGTAGACAACTTATGACAGCTGATAAAGAGACTGTCTTCCCCAAGGATGGCCCCTAATTGGTTATCCAACTCCAAATGGTCAACCCTGAAATTATTTATATATACATGAGCAACACTGAACAGACTCAGAGGGTTGTATTTACATATCTGTATTTATACATGCATATGTTTGTATATTTATAAATGTAACAATAATAATCAAAGAGGCCATGAATTTGAGATTGAGCAGGAGGGAGACATGGAAGAGGCTAGAGGGGAGATATAATTATTTTAATTAAAAATAGTTTTAAGAAGCCAGGCTTGGGGTCAGATGCCTTTAATCTCAGCACTTGGGAGGCAGAGGCAGGCAGATCTGAGTTCAAGGCTAGTCTTGTCTACAGAGTGAGTCCTAGGGCAACCAGGGCTACACAGAGAAACCCTGTCTCAAAAATAAAAAAAAAAAAGAATTTTTGTTTAATTTGACTACTAGCATGTAATCCAGAGTAGTCACAGGCTGATTGAAGTGACCCTTGAACTCCTGATTCTACTACCTTCACCTTTCCAGTCCAGGACTACAGACGCACGTCATCACAAGTGGTGGTTATTTTCAAACGGAAACTGCCTGCAAACCTCATAAAATGTTCCATGGTACAAAAATGAGAAACACATCCCACCATCTTGTCCACCTTTACTACCACTAGTTCCTCCAGTAGACACATACATACAAATTACTTTGAAATAAAACAGCCAAGCAGAGTGTAGTGGTACACACCTTTAATCCCAGCACTGGTAGCCTGGTCTACAGATCCAGTTCCAGGACAGCTAGGGCTATGTACAGAGGCCCTATCTAAAAAACAAAAAACAAAAAATAAAAACACGCCGGGCATGGTGGCACACGCCTTTAATCCCAGCACTCTGGAGGCAGAGGCAGGCGGATCTCTGTCAGTTTGAGACCAGCCTGGTTTACAGAGCGAGTCCAGGACTGCCAGAGCTGTTATACACAAAAACCCTGTCTCGAAAAACCAAAAACCAAAAAATAAAAAAGGGGACTGGAGAGATGGATCAGTGGTTAAAGAACACTGGCTGCTCTTCCAAAGGACCAGGGCTCAAATCCCAACACCCACAGGCAGTTCACAGCTGTCTAATTGCAGGGCACGGTGGCACATGCCTTTAATCCCAGCACTTGGGAGGCAGAGGCAGGTGGATCTCTGTGAGTTCAAGGCTAGCCTGGTCTACAAAGTGAGTCCAGGATAGCCAAGGATACACAAAGAAACCCTAAAAATAAAATTTAAAAATAAAAGATTTTAATGAAATTATGAAAAAGTAATCTTTATTTTGGGGTTAAAGGTGTGTGCCACTACGCCTGACAAAACTAAACTTTTAATGAGGGCTTTGCAGCCCTTGGAACTGGAGTTACAGACAGTAAGTTACCACATAGGTGCTAGGAAGCTAATCCAGGGCCTCTGGAGGAGCAGTCAGGACTAACGGGTGAGCCATCTCTCTAGCCCCAAATTATGAAAATTAAAGAGTGTTTGGCTTCTGGTTAAGACTAGCTTCTAGCCTCACAGGTAAGAAGCTAAACAAACCAACAAGTCAGAAATGATGTCCACAGGGCAATACTGGCCTTCACCATTAAAGAGATAGATGTTGGAATACAAAGAATCAGAATTTATTGAAGCAAAAACTCAGTACCAGGGTAGATAGTGCTACTGATGAAATGCTAGAAGTTCAGTGTGGGTTAAGTCTTACAGTTATAAATTTCACAGGAGCTGAGCTAAGTGGTATATGTGTTTAATCCCAGCACTTGGGATTCAGACAGATCTCTGAGTACAAGGCCACCCTGGTCTACATATTGAATTCCAGGATAGCTAGTGCTAAATATGAGATCCTGTCTCAACACACCCATGTGCGCACACACGAACGCCTTGGAACCTGAGTTTGCCACCCCAACATTGATGCAATACCCAAATAATAACTTTAAAAACATTAAACATGGCAACAAATATGCAAAGTACAAGTTGCTTAAGTTCTATAAGCCTCAGTTATAAATAAATATATTTACACAATATATAGTAGATATGTTTTAATATATAGTGAGTGCCTTTAAGAGTTTTATTATTGGGCCAGGTGTAGTGGCGCATGCCTTTAATCCCAGCACTAGGGAGGCAGAGGCCAGCCTAGTCTTGTCTACAAAGAGAGTCCACGACAGCCAGGGCTGTTACACAGAGAAACACTGTTATGAAAATCCCAAAAGAAAAAAAAGACAGGGTTTCCCTGGCTGTCCTGGACTTACTTCACAACCAGGCTGGCCTCTGCCTCCTGAGTGCTGGGATGAGAAGTTTAAGCCACCAGGCCCAGCCTGCAGCAGTCAGGCCTACTCTTAATCACAGAGTCATTTCTCCAACCACCTCCCCATTAGTGATACAGGGTCTCACTGTATAACCCTGGCTATATAGACCAGGCTAGTCTGAAACTCAGATCAGCCTGCTTCTGCCTCCCAGACTTAAAGATGTGCATTTTGGCTTAGGCTGGCCTTAAACTCCTGATATGCTAAGATTACTGGCAGAATAATGAAGTCTTAAGCAGTATACTATATATCAGTGTAAGTACTCCCCTATCCATCCAAGGAAACTATTATTCTGTGAAAATATTTTATTCAAGAAAGTGGATCTAATGAAAGAAGTAGAGTCAACATATAATGATTTAATATTTACTTGAAAAAGAAGCCAATTCAGTGAGCTGGCAAGAGATATCCAGTAACTCCAATCAACACTGATTCATTCATTCCATGATTTAAGAAAGCTATAACCTAGTCAACAGAATTATCTATGTATTAACACAAAAGCATTAAAGGAAGTGAGGTTTAGCAATGCCATTTTTAAAGTTGGGCTTTTCAGGCGTGGCTTTACATCCCTGTTATCCCAATACTTTTAAGACTGGAGCAAGAGAATCCCTTAGGAGATTGGGCTATACAGTAAAATTATATATATATAAAGTAGGCTTGTTGTTTTGGGACATACTTATCCATGATTTAAATAAAATTGTTTAAAACTGTACAACTAAGTACAATTGTATATCTTAAATTTTTTCTTTAATTTTTAACTTTTAAAAATTTAGCCAAGGTTTCTCTACATAGCCCTACCTGTCCTGGAATGCAAGATCTGCCTAGCTCTGTCTCCCAAATCCTGGGATTAAAGGTGAATGAACCATGCCTAGCTTTTCTTAAACAACTACCTGAGTTTGAGCTCTAGAACATGTTGGAAAGAGAACTCCAAGTTATTCTGACCTTCACATGTGCACTGTGGTATGTACCACTCTGCCCCCCAAATAAATAAATGTAAAAAAAAAGTTTAAATCCACTCATTCCCAAGAAAATTTATAGTAATAAAATACTTCAAATGTTTAGCTGGGCGGTAGTGGTGCATGCCTTTAATCCCAGCACTTGGGAGACAGAGGCTGGTGGATCTCTGTGAGTTCAAGGCCTGCCTGGTCTACAAAGTGAGTCCAGGACAGCCAGTGCTGTCATACAGAGAAACCCTGTCTCGAAAAACCAAAAAAACAAAACAAAACAAAAAACCTTCAAATGTTTAATGGTATAACAATGGCAGCTTAACAGTATAGTGCTTGCCTAGCATTCAAAGTCCTAGGATTCAATCCTAAGAACCACAAAACAAACAGCCGACAACAAATATTTGATGGATTGAATACATACTATTTAAAATAGCAAAAGAGAAAAAATAAAAGTATCAGCCATATTTACAAACATGCTAAGAGCAGGAAAAGAATTATCTTCATGTTCTAGCAGTTAACATAATCTCAGGTTTTTCTTTTTCTTAGTATTACATGGAGAACAATTAATATTGTTTTTATTAGCAAAACATAACATTTCAAATGCCTACTATATATCATTCATTCATTCATTCATTCATTCATTCATTCATTCATTCATCAGGGTTTCATGTAGTCCAAGCTGGCTTCAAACTTTCTATGTGTCAAAACCAAAGTATGGGTAGTCTGAGCCATACTTTGGATATAACTGAGCCATATCCCCATTTATGTGTTACTTTAACTGTGTACATCATTCAACACCTCCCTGAACTCTAACTCATATGCCTTCCACCTATTGATAATTCTTTCAACTGTAAGCTCGACCATCTAACCAGGGTGCCTCAACTGTTTTTCTTCACTTTTATGGTAACGTTTCATATAAGATTTCATTGAAGCCTTTATCAGCTAAAAGGCAAATTCATGACTCACTATACTATCAGATAGTTATACAGACTTCAAAAGTCTTTATTCGACAGGTGGATCTCTTTGAGTTCGAGGTCAGCATGGTCTACAAAGTGAGTCCAGGACAGCTA
The DNA here is from genome assembly GCA_907164525.1 of Lophiomys imhausi. Lineage (NCBI taxonomy): Eukaryota > Metazoa > Chordata > Mammalia > Rodentia > Muridae > Lophiomys > Lophiomys imhausi. The sequence goes on from CAJQZJ010005020.1 coordinate 8,397,131, forward strand.
GGGCTATTACACAGAGAAACCTTATCTCAAAAAACCAAACAAAACCAAAAAACAAAGATGACTTAGCAGTTAAGAGCATTTGTTGCTCTTGCAAAAGATCTAGGCTCTGTTCCCAGCACCCACATGGTGGCTCACAAACATCTGTAACCCCAGTTCCAGTGGAATACAACAGGTTATGCATGTGATGCACACATATGCATGCAGGCAATATATTCATAAACACAGAATAAAAAATAATCTAAAAAATGTATAAGCTTATATTAAACAATTTAGCACTAATAATTTCATAGGAGTCATCTTTTTCTTTTTTGGTTTTTCCAGACAGGGTTTTTCTATGTATCCTTGACTGTCCTGGATTCGCTTTTGTAGACCAGGCTGGCCTTGAACTCACAGAGATTTGCCTGCCTCTACCTCCCAAGTGCTGGGATTAAAGACATGTGCCACCACGCCTGGTGTGAGTCTTATTTCTTTAACCTTAACTAAAACTAACTAAACAACTAGTTTCTTTTTTTCTTCTTCTTCCTGAGGCAGGGTTTCTCCAGTAATAGCCCTGGCTATCCTGGACTCCCTGGATAGACCAGGCTGGCCTTGAACTCACAGAGATCCACCTGCCTCTGCCTCCTGAGTGCTGGGCTTAAAGCTGTGTGCCACTATGGCCAGCTAGTTTCTTGAAACTAAGTGATGTATCTATCACTTCTCCTTTCTCCTTGGAGCCAAACACATACCTGCTAAGAGAGGATACAGGCGGGCTCAGAGGATAAGAGCATACTGACCTGAGTTTGCCAATACCCACATAGGAGAGAGCCAACTCCCAAGTTTTTTGACATGCATTCCCAAACCACACCAAATAATAAATGTGAAGAATATAACTTCTGGGTTGTTGTTTTGTTTTTCGAGATAGGGTTTCTCTGTGTAACAGTACTGGCTGTCCTGGAACTTGATTTGTAGACCAGACTAGCCTCAAACTCACAGAGATCTGGCCTGCCTCTGCCTCCCGATTGCTGGGATTAAAGGTGTGTGCCACTATGCCAGGCATTAAGTTTTTTTTTAATATTCAGATTTTTAAAAAAATTAAGACATATTTGAAGGGATGTTCTCTTCATTTGTACATTTCCAGATTTTTTTTTTTTAAGGTTTTTCAAGGCAGGGTTTCTCTCTGTGTATCCCTGGCTGTCCTGGAACTCACTCTGTAGACTAAGCTGGACTTGAACTCACAGAGATCCGTCTGCCTCTGCCTCCCGGGTGCTGGGATTAAAGCCGTGCACCACTTTGCCCGGTGACTTCCAGATTCTTTAGTTACTTTACTGTATGTTTTCTAGATCAAGAAATAAGATAATTACCTATCTGGCCCCTGAGAACACAGGTCAGGCTAAGTTTTTAATTAAAAGATATATTTGTAAGATTGGATATGGCTCAGCACTTAAGAGCACGCACATGCTCTTTCAGAAGACTGGAGTTAGGTTCCCAGAACCTAAGTGGGGCAGCTCACAATGAACTAACTTCAGCTATGAGGAATCTTATGTAGATTATATAAGAGGAGATCCTATATAGATTTCCTCTTCTAGACTCCATGGGCACCAACACACATACAGCCACATGAAAAAAAAGAAAAATGAATCTAAAAACACTGTACTTGCTAATTAAATAGCATGGTAAAAAAATTAACTTCTAGACTTTTTACAGCATAATTTTCCCACTTTCTGTTTTCAAATACATGATTGCCACCTTAATATCATTTAAGTTTGTAGTTTAATAATACTACATTTACTCATTACCAGTATCTACCTCTAAAACTTAAACTGTACACCCATTAAATCAGATATGTCCGACCTGCATCTTATGGCCACATTTCATAGGATAGCTGTACCTGATCCAACATATTTGCAGATGACATCATAATGTCAAAAGGCTAAATACACCTGTATAGTAACTCTTCATTTACTTGACTGCTTACTTGAATACAGAATAGAAACCTATCATCTCTAACTCTGTATTTGATGGCAACATTTGGAAGACACATATTCAAAAAACAGCAAGAAATGTATCATTTCTTCCTCCTGCTCCCACTCCCCCGTTCATTTGTATGTGCATGCTCATATGGTATTTGCACAATTTTCTTCCCAGTAGCCAGAAAGGGAAAGGCAGACAGCTCTTTGACTTTACGGCCAGCCTGTCCTACATAGCAAGTTCCAGGTCAGCCTGGACCACAGTGAAACTCAGTCTTGTTTAAACAAACAAAACCCAGAATCATGCTCAGCATATAACCTTAGCATTTGGGAGGTAGAGTCAGGATGACCAGGAGAGTTGGTCATCCCCAGATATATTTCAAGTTCAAGGACAGTGAGCACTTTAGACCTTGTCAAACAGGCAGAGGCAGGTGAACCACTTAATTTGAGGCCAGCCTGGTCTACAAAGTGAGTTCCAGCAGGACTACACAGAGAAACCCTGTGTATGAGGAGACCCTATGTCATGACACAAGTATACTCAAAGCTGCACAGGTACACACACACTTTTTATTAAACAAGACAAAACAAAACAGAGTCATGGTCCAAGTCTTTAATCCCAGAAGAGGCAGGTGAACTTCTGTACCTCTTAGGAGCCAGCCTGGTCTACAGAGTGAGACCCTGACACACATACAACATAACACACACATGCCCCAAACCAAACAAGAGCCAGAGAAGGCATGATGGTTCAGTCTAATTAGAATACAAGAGAAAATACAAGCTACAAAGGGCTGAAAGGCATAGAGTAAAATCACAACTTTGAATGCTTAGACATCAGTGGTAAGTCATGAAGAACCACTAAGGATTAATCCACAAAGAATCTGATCTAGGGCAAGGTATAATAGAAAGGATAGAGAAGACATCAGTTAAGGTATTGTTGCAAGAATTAATGAGGATCGAGTTGATGACAATACAGGAGAATAAGGCATACTTCTATGCTAGTCAGTCAAATATTCACTGGATGTCAATATTTTGATTTGTTTTTTTAAACAAGTCCTGATGTCATACAGGCTGGCCTTGAACTTCTTCCTCCATCTCCTGCATGTCTAAAATATTTACAGTGCTGTACAACAATGAGAACTTTTGAAAAGTTTAATACATCATTCTCATTTGAGGAAGCTGATCAGGAAAACCAAAAATTATGAAATTACCAACAGCTAAATTGGGCATGGTAGTGCCTGGTTTTACATATCTTCTGGACTGCTATCTGTTCTACATAACCAGTTTCAGACAAACAAAGGCAAATTAGCAAAATCTATTTTATGTATGTGCACCACACACATGCAGAAAACCAGAGACTAGAAGAGACGGTTGTGAGCCACACTGTGGGTGGCAGGTATGGAATTTGGGTCTCCTGCTGGAGCTGCAAGTGCTCTTAATTGCTGAGTCATCTCTCCAGTCCTGATAGTCAACATTTTTAAAGACGGGATGTTGCTTTTAGTAAGTGTATAGGACAGACTTGGATATTTCAAAGTACATAGTTTTGGCTGTGTTCGTGTCCCAAGTGCATGCAGGAGCCCATGGAAGCCTGAAAAGGGCACTGGATCTCCTGGAACTGTTGTTACAGGGAATAATTGTGACTAACCACATAGGTGCTGGAAACCAAATCCCAATCTTCTGCAAGATCTGTAAAGGCTTTTAACCACTGAATCATCTTTCCTAACCCCAGACTAAGCCTTTTAATAACAAAAATGTACTTTAAAGAAAACCTTATTGGGGTTGGAGAGATGGCTCAGCGGTTAAAAGCACTGACTGTTCTTCCAAAGGAACGGGGTTCAAATCCCAGCAACCACATGGCAGTTCACACAGCTGTCTAATTGCCCGGCATGGTGGCACACGCCTTTAATCCCTCAGGAGGCAGAGGCAGGTGGATCTCTGTGAGTTCAAGGTGAGTTTGGTCTACAAAGTGAGTTCAGAACAGCCAAGGATACACAGAGAAACCATGTCTCCCCCCCCCACCCCTAAAAGAAAGCCTTATTATTCAGGGCTGTGGGGGCAGTTACTACCATGAGAGTCTGAATTTGGGATTACCAATACACACAAGGCACAGGGAAACACATTACAGGAATGTACAATTGTAACCTCAGTACTAAGAAGATAGGGACAGGTAGATCCTTGGAGCTCTTTGGCCAGGTAGCTCAAACTGATGAGGTCCAGGTTCAGTGAGAGATCCTATCTCAAAAAGTATGGTGGGGGGTTAGAGAGGGCTCAGCAGTTAAGAGCGCTGACTGCTCTTCCAGAGGACCAGGGTTCAATTCCCAGCACCCACATGACAGCTCACAACTGTCTGTAACTCCTGTTTCAAAAGATCCAACAGACAAACATGTAGTCAAAACACAAATGTACATAAAATAAAAATAAATTATATAAAAAAAGTATGGTGGGGCTAGGCATGGTGGCAAACGAACCTTTAATCCCAGCACTAGGAGGCAGAGGCAAAGCTATCTGTTAGTTCAAGACCAGCCTAGACAAAGTGAATCTCAGGACAGCCAGGGTCACAGAGAGAAACCCTATCTCAAAACAGACACTGTTTCAACAAATAAAAAAATGAAGTGAGCATCTCTAGCCTCCATGTGTACACACATGCAAACAATTATACACATACACACAAAGAAAGCCTTATTCAGTCATTATTTAAAATATCCAAAAATATAATTTTCTTGTTTGTGAAAGAAGTTCTTTTTTCATATTTTAATGTGAGTACTAGAGCCAGAATTTGAAAACAGGTCCATATGAATCTAAAGGAAAGATTAGGTAAACTACTAAGCAGACAGGATGACCTGATTTTGGTCTCCAAAATCTATATTAAAAAGCTGACTTTGATAGCACACACTGCTTATAATCCTAGAGCTGGGTAGCTGGAGACAGATCCCTGGGGTTCAGTAGCCAGCCTACCTTGCACCAAGCCAATGAGAACCTACCAACAACAACAACAACAACAACCAGCTAAGGTTGTCCTCCAGCACACATAATGCACACCAATCACACTGTCAAAATAAAATCTGAGTTATACCTGAGGCAACCAGGAAGACTGCTCTGAGTCAGGACCAGCTTAATATTCTATCCGTTCCAATCACCAAAAGTGTAAGTCTAGAGATGACTGGTAAATCTCACACTTAGCTAGACACGATGGCTCTCACTTGAAATTCTAGCACCTGGGAGGGTAAGGCAGGACTGCCTGAAGTTCACGACCAGCCTGGACTATACACTATGAGACCTGTCTCTGAAACAATCTATTTCAAACTAAATATGCTCCTTGGTTTATAGTGGAGTTAACCTTAATAAACCCACTGTAAATTGAAAATATCCTTAGGATGAATATGCATTTAGCAATATAGTACAGTTCAAAAGTATCAGTTCTTTAACTACCCTTGTGATACCCTGACTGAAGAAGAGCTGAAGACTGGTGATGCTTAGTATCACAAAAGAGTAACAAGACAAGGCATGGTGGTGCAAGCCTATCATCTCAGCACTTGGGAAGCTACTGAAAAAGCTTAATGTAAGCCAAGGCTATAGAGTTTATTCTGAGCAGGCTTGGAATACATATAAAGACCTTGTCTCAGAACAAATGAAAATCAAAAATCCCCTAAGATATCTCAATACTCTAGGGGGAAAATCAAAAATCAAAATTCAAAGTATAATCTCTATTGTGCCTGACTTTTACACCATCAAAAGTGTAAGATGACTGGGCATGGCGGTACACACCTTTAATCCCAACAACTGGGAGGCAGAGGCAGGTGGATCTCTGTGAGTTCAAGGCCAGCCTGGGCTACAAAGTGAGTCCAGGACAGCCAGACATACAGAAAGAAACCGTGTCTCGAAAAAAAAAAAAAAGAAATAACAACAACAACAAAACTGTAAGATGAGCCAACACAAGTCAGGGCAATCTATAAATATTCCAAAATTGAGGCACATTAATCTACAGATATTCAGTCACTAATAAGCTCCTAGTGACACTCCTAACAGAGTGTCATCCTCAAATTAACATACTAATACTTTATGCATACATATTTCAAGCATTTTTTAATTAAATATATAGGACAAAAAAACTAAAATTATTTTAATCAATAATTGTTTTAAACCAATTCTTGTATTTAGTATTTTTGGCATTTGGCTTTTCAGGTTTGCTTATTTTTCCCTTGAGACAAGAGTCTCAGGCAGCCTATGCTGGCCCTGGACCCCTAATCTTCTTGCCTCAGCCCCTGGGCCAGAGATTACAGGTGTGTTTCCATGCCTGGCTTGCACTTGATTATCAAGAGCTTAGTGTCATCTTTAGCTATACAGTCAGCTGGAAGCCAGTCTGGGCTAGTGAGACCTTGTCTTAAAAAAACAAAAACAAAAACAAAACCTTTAGGCAGGTAATACAGAGTTTGCCTAGCATTTGTGAGATCCTGTGTTTAATCTCTAATACAGTCCTCCATCCAAACTATCCCTCAGTACCAAAAATAAAAACTTGGAGGAAGCTGAGTGTGGTGCATGCCTTTAGTCTCAACACTTGGGAGGTAAAGGCAGGTGGACCTCAGTGAGTTCAAGGCCAGCCTGGTCTACAGAGTGAGTTCCAGGACAGCCAGGGCTGTTACAGAGAAACCCTGTTTCGAAAAACCTTGGGGGGGGGGGGGAGGGGCCCAGGGGGGGGGGGGGGGGTGGGGAGAGCTGATATAGAAATTTTCTCTAATTAAACATGGTTCCTGAGATCAGTGGAGTACTGCAGTCTCACTATTACTGTAGCTGCCATGTTGAGAACCTGGTACAGAGAAGGATGAAATCAGCTAGGAAGTAGTAAAGAGACCAGACCTAGTTTGATGCTTGCCCTGTAATCGCTATACTCAGGAGGCTGAGTCAGGAGTTTAAGTCTCAGAGAGAGTGAGACCCTGTCTCAAAAAATACAAGAAATCAGCAACAACAACAACAAAAAATGAGAAACACCCAAGAAACCACTTGTTTCAAGTAAACAAGTGGTTTCTTGGGTGTTTGTTATAGTTATAATGATGCATAATTTATTTTGAGCTATGTTCCTTTTGTTCAGTGCACATGTAAAACTCAGGGCCTCACATATTAAACATGCACTTTACACTAAGCTACACTTCCAACCTAGGATGTACTTTTAAGCCCAAATAAAAGTCTGTCAGTTATCGTTAGTAGAAATAACCCAGACCTTTGCTTTAAAGGGCTCTTGGCATACCTGCAAAGTGTACAAGATAAATACAAGAACTGTATTTTAAGCACTTGTCACAGAGAAAAGGAAATAAAAACACATGCTCCTTTAATTTTATAATCAGATATTTTCCATTTAAATCCCTATTACAACTGAGTATATTCTTTATTTTTTTCCTTTTTTGAAACAAGGTCTCACTGTTTATCCCTGATTGGCCTGGAACTCAAGATTCACCACTTCTGCCCAGCCTCCACCTCCTTAGTGCTGGGTTTGAACATGCCCAGCCTGGTTTTTGCTTTGTTTCTCTGTATAGTCTTATGTCCTGGAATACTCTCTGTGGACCAGACTGCCCTTGAACTCAGAGATCAGCTTGCCTCTGCCTCTTGAGTGCTGGGATTAAAGATGTGCAGCACCACCTATTCTTTAAACAAGTCAATACTACTGTAGCTATTATGTTAATTACATCCTATTTCCTTCTTTTTGTTGTTGTTTTATTTTGTTTTTCTAGACAAGGTTTCTCTGTGTAACAAGCCCTGGCTGTCCTGGCCTGGTCTCCAACTCAGAGATCCATCCACCTATCTCTGCCTCCTGAGCACTGGGATTAAAGGCATGCACCACAATGCCCAGCTTACTGTTTCTTTTTAAAAAACCCAAATATTATAAATCATTTACTTTAGACTGATGTTTTCTCAAATCATGTAAAAACAATTATTAGTGATATATTACAGACTTCAGGGGGACATTATTGTTTCTATGTTTCTTTTAAAAATTCTTGAGATTCTATAGTCTTATTCTATAGCCCAGATCAGCACAGAACTCACTATGTAACACTGACCTCAGACTGTCAGTGATCCTCCTGCCTCAGCTTTCCAAGTACTAGGATGACAGGTATGAACCTAACCATAACTCTAACCCTAACCCACCATGCCAGGCTCAAAGTTTTTATATTATCCTTTAAAGTAATCATTTTGGGGGGCTGGAGAGATGGCTCTGTGGTTAAGAGCACTGGCTGCTCTTCCAAAGCACCCGGGTTCAAATCCCAGCACCAACAGGGCAGCTCACAGCTATCTGTAATTGCTGGTAGTACACACCTTTAACCCTAGCACTTGGGAGGCAGAGGAAGGTGGATCTCTGTGAGTTCAAGACTAGCCTGGTCTACAAAGTGAGTCCAGGACAGCCAGAGATACACAGAGAAACCCTGTCTAGAAAAACAACAAAAAAGTAATCATTTTTTGCAATTCATGCTAATTTTGCATATCAGTATCTGGGTCATTCATTTCAGGAAAAGGCAACCACAATACAATTTCCACTGTCAAAAATAACACATTCCAAAAAAGTACTGGTAATATCAAAACCCATCATTACGATCTAGTCCTTTTGGAAAGGACAAATATACAGTTCCCATAAACTCTAAAATTATGGTAAGAATAACAGAGAAAGCAATAAGTCAGATACCTAATTTTCCTTGAAAGAGGCTAAGAGGCATAGATTTTTCTTGTTTTGTTTTGTAAAACAGGGTTTCTCTGTGTATCCTTGGCTGTTCTAGACTCAATTTGTAGACCAGGCTGGCCTTGAACTCTCACAGTGATCCACCTGCCTCTGCCTCTGGAATGCTGGGATTAAAGGCGTGCACCACCATAGCCAGCAATTACAGGCAGCTATAAACTACCATGTGGTTGCTGGGATTTGAACCTGGGTCCTTTGGAAGAGCAGCCAGTGCCCTTAACCGCTGAGCCATCTCTCCAGTCCTGAGGCATAGATTTTTAGGAGAGGAGATTTTGGTTCATGACATCTACATAAATACATTTGTTGAGTAGTTTTCCAGTGGACAGTGAAACAAAATATAGATACCTAAAAGATAGGCCTGGTATAGGCTTCTAATTCCAGTAATTATGGAGGCTAAGGGAGGAGAACAGAAAGTTCAAGGCCTGTCTGAGTGACTTTTTGAGACACTGTCTAACATTAAGTTTTTAAAAAAAGGTGTAATCCCAGCACTGGGGAGGCAGAGGCAGGTGGATCTCTGTGAGCTCAAGGCCAACCTGGTCTACAAAGTGAGTCCAGGACAGCCAGGGCTACACAGAGAAACCCTGTCTCAGGAAAAAAAAAAAGCTGGAGTTATACCTCTGTAGTAGTGTTTTGCTAGCATCTACAGGGTTCTCAGTTAAATTCCTGCTACTGATAAAACATTCAGATTCCATTTAGTATTACAGACTGCTCCTGGAGCAATTTAAGTATGTTGGATGAAATGGGGCACATAAATACTGAATTTTTATGGGACAAAAATTGCATGAAATGTGAGAACAGAGCTTCTATTCTTCATTTATCTGTTATTGAGTATCTACTATGAGTCAGATGCTGGAGTACAAAAGCACCTGGAAAATGTCCCAAATCCAGCTTGTACAAGGGGAGGGCAACTACCTAAACAAAGATACAGCACTAAATTATTACAGGTATGGTATTGCTTATAAGTGTAGAAAGTTCGTGGGGGGCATATCCAGGAATCCAGGGAGGGAAGGCAATGTTAGGACTTTAGATACTTGAGCTGAGTCCTTAAAGAGGATTAGATGTTCTCCTGGAAACCCTTGGCAGGTGGGCTCCTAGCAGAAATATCACCTGGAGGGAAGACAAAAGTGTCAACAGCCTGGTTTGATAAACTTGAAATACGGAGGCTTCTGCAAGACTACAATAAGGATTCAACTTCACTAATGTGCATGAAAGATCCCTGAAGGGGGATTGAAAAATCAACGTATCTGATCACCTTTTTTGGCCTCATGATGAGAAACTGGCTTACAAAGAATTGAGAAAACACTAAACTAGATAATGATGTCACCACATAAAATCAAAGGAGACTGCATAGTTAGGAAACTAAACTCTCCTCAGGAAGATATTAAAGAATTGTATTCAAGCCCACCTTGGAAGTTACTCAGTACATCATTTAGAAAGACCCGTTCAACAGTTTTTGATAAAGAGGACCTTAAGTAACAGATGGCATTTTCCAAGTCAGTCTGAAAGAGGTCTCTAAAGTCAATTTACTTAAAAGGTGTGTCCCAGGGGTGGAGGAAAAACAGGAGGAGCTTTAAGATTACACATATGTATATATAAACAAGTAAAATGACACATATGTATTTATAAACAAGCAACTATGAAGCAGAGGCTAAAATCACCACTTGGTACTCTACCTCCCAAGTAGATAGTAAAAAGACGTTCTACCAGAACCAATTAACAAAAATAGAGTGGGAGTGGGGAGGATCATATACGAAAACCAATATAAGGGGAGGTGACAGCCTACCCACAACCCATAATCCTGTTGGCAGTATGATGAGGAAATCACACAACTCCGACATAAAGGCAGGAAAATCATGTCATCCCCAACTCCACAAGACACCAGCCAAGGGGATATGATCACATACTTTGATTCCTGAACTCAAGGACACAACACTGTCCTCAGATGGTGCCCAAGGGGATGCCAAGAAGGATCCTTCTCTATCCGGGGACTGGGCAGCAGACGCCCTCAATGCCAGCCCTGAAGGGGTCAACAACCCCCCCGAGGCCAGGCCGAGGAGTCAAAGGGCAGAGGGCCTGAGCCACCTCCCCTGGCACGCCGACACACACCCTCCCCTACCTGATATGGCGGCGGCGGCTCCTGATCTGGCTCCGTCCCCTCGCCAAAGCTAGCCCGGTCGGACTGAGACTCGTGAAGCAGGGAGATGTCATCCGAGGTCGGGGATTTGAGGCAGTTCCCCATCTTCCGGGGCTGGGGTGTGTGCGTGAGATCTGGGGGAAGAAGAAAGCTGGGACCCGGTGGTCTCTCGCACACTCCGCGGACAGCTCGCTCGGCGCCGCGGGGTCCGAGGCCACAGGCCCGGGGGACTCAGGCGGCGGCTTCCCCGCGCCCCGGTGGCGCCACCGAGGGGTTGCTCATGCCAGCCCCCGGGAGCAGGGGCCGCGAGGCTAGGCCGCGGGCTGCGCCGGGGTCCCGACTGGAACCTGAGGGGGGCGGGGGCGGGGAGACCGAGCACTTCCCCACCCCGCCCCCCACGGGGCGGCGGCGGCCACGGGGCTGCTGGGCCTAATCCAGGTCAGGAGGGGGCGGCGCGGCCGTCGCGGCTTCCCCAGCGGCTGCGGACTCAGCTGCTGTTGCCCCTGCCGACGCTGGAGCCGCGGCCTGGGGCCTCATCCTACTCCGCCTTTGCGAGGCGGCGGCGGCGGCAGCCAGAACGAGGCCGGCCGGGCCTACGTCATGCGGCCCTGCGTGCCCTGGCCCCGCCCCGGGCGCCGCGCGCTCCGCCCCCCGCCGGGCTAGGCTGCGTGGCTCTGCTCCCAGCCTGTGTCCTGGCTGTGTGGGTGGAGGTTTCCCAACCACCTGTCCCTGGCGCCCCTAGTTATGTATCCCCGCTGCACCCCGCTGGGGGCTTGAGACTGGTACCTTACCCGCACGGCGTCCTCAGATACTGTTCACACGCTGTCTGCCAGGTGATGTCTGTAAACCTGCATCTGAGTGGATCAGGCAGATAGCTGAGGTGTTTAAATAGCTTTCTTCTTTATCCTTTCAGAATAAAGTCCAAACTTTAGTGAGCCCGCCCTACCCTCCCGCATCACAGCCAAGAGATTTTCGGGTTGTTCCATTTCTTCCAATCCCACCACCCTAATCCAAGCCACCGCACCTATCACCTCTCAAACTGAGGTTTGCAGTTGATTCTCAGTCTCCTGTATTCATCATTGTCCCCCTATGACACCTTTTGAAAGGTTGAGGCTTTTTGTAAAATACACACATAAATACACCCATATAGTTGCATTTGAAACCTCCAATGGCTTCCCAATACTCACGAATAATTCTAAGAAATCTCTTATCACAGCCGGGCGTGGTGGTGTACGCCTTTAATCCCAGCACTCGGGAGGCAGAGGCAGGCGTATCTCTGTGAGTTTGAGGCCAGCCTGGTCTACAAAGAAGTCCAGGAAAGCCAGAGCTACCCAGAGAAGCCCTGTATCAAAAAACAAAAAACAAAAAAAAAAAAAAAGAAAAAAGAAATCTCTTACTCGCAGGTGGTGGTAGCACATGCCTTTAATCCCAGCACACATTTAAGCCCAGGCAGAGGCAGGAATCGAAGCCAACCTGGTCTACAGAGTGAGTTCTAGGGCAGCCGGGGCTACAGAGAAGCCCTGTCTTAAAAAGCCAAAAAGGGGGGGGGGAGAAATAACAGAAAAGACGAAGAAATCTATGATTTCATTAACAGTACTGCTCTTCTTTCATAAATTCTAAATTCCCAGGTGGTCAAAGTGCTTTTAGTTATCTCAAAAACTATTCTCTGACTGGGATTTCTACAGACAGACCCTATTCCTGACCTTTTACCTCTTATTGGGCTAATCATTATGCCCACAAGTCCTTCCTGGGTTCAATTCTGTTTCCCTTGGGAAGCATTTTCTGACCCTCCACTCTGGGTTAGTCACCTGCTCTGAGTTCCCAGTTCCTGTGCCTTTCTGTCAGGTTGATCAAGCTAAATTGCCAGTCCCTTCCCTGTGTAGGCCTGGCATGTTGCCTAAGGTAGACTCTTTCTTGGTTGAATAAGCAAATGCTCAAACAGCATATGCAGACAATAAGAGAGTGCTCTCCACAGCCATTCCTTAAACAAGAAGGCAAGACGTTGACTTTAATTCCTGTTTTTGTTTGTTTGGTTTGGCTTGGTTTCGTTTTTCGAGACAGGGTTTCTCTGTGGAATAGCTCTGACTGTCCTGGACTCGCTTTGTAGACCAGGCTGGCCTCGAACTCACAGATTCACCTACCTCTGACTCCCGAGTGCTGGGATTAAAGGCGTGCACCACCACACCTGGCTTGATTCCTGTTTTTATTCACAATTAACTGATTTATTATTACTATTGTCAGGCCCTATGCCAGTGCAACTGATTTATAAAAACTGGCCTGATCCTGAAAAAGCTCATAGTCATCTGGAACAACAGATAAACAGAGCCCATGAACTCCCCTCCACTGATGATTTTAGAAAACTGAGTGGTTATCTCATTTGGGTGAGGGTCAGCGGGTATTTTGAGAGACACTGCTGTGTTTAATAGGTAAGTCTCAAACACTTTTACTTTAAATCCTAACTCTATAAAATCATTATCAAAGTAAGCTCAAATTCTACTTTAAAAGTAGAGGGTGTTAACTGGGCATTTAATTCCAGCAATCTGGAGGTAGAGGCAGTCAGATATCTCTTTGAGTTTGTGGCCAGCCTGGTCTACAAAGCAAGTTCCCCAACAGGCAAGGCTACACAAAGAGAAACCCTGTCTTGAAAAATAAACAAAGAAACAAAAAAAAAAAAAAGCAGAGATGTTGATGAATGGATATATGTAATTGAAGCTCTCAGGGGGCCGAGATAGGAGGATTCATAGCTAGCCAGTGCTACTTAACAAAAAAAATCCTGCCTCAAAAACAAAATCTGTACTCAACTTAACAACAACAACAAAAAGTATTGGAGATAGGATCTCACTACGTAACTCTAGATGTCCTAAAACTCCCTGTGTAGACCAAACTACCTCATACTCAGATCTGTCTGCCTCTGCTTCCCAAGTGGTAGGATTAAAGGTGTGCACCACCATACCCTACTTCTAACCATTTTGTTTTAAAAACTGAACCATGAACTGGACATGGTGACACATGCCTGTTATTCCAGCACCTGGGAGGTGGAAGTGAGATGTTCATCTTCTGATACTTAATGAACTCCAGGCCAGACTGGGCCACATGAGAACCCTTTCTCAATAACTCCTCTCCTTAAATACAGTCTCATTAAGTAGCCAAGGCTGGCCTAGAATTCCACATTATCTTGCCTTTTAGTCTCCCAAATGCTAGGATTATAGAGGTGTTCTCCTACATCCAGCACTCTTTGTATTTATTCTCTATTTGGTTTGTTTTTTTGAGTCAAGGTTTCTCTGCATAACCCTGGCTGTCCTGAAACTTACTCTGTAGACCAGGCTGGCCTGGAACTCAGATATTCACCTGCCTCAGCCTCCTGAGTGCTGAGATTTAAGGCGTGCGGCATCACTTCCTGACTTTGCCTTTATTCTATATTTTTCTTACCTTGTTCCTACAAGTTCATATGTATTTCATATATGTTGCATATAATATATAAATATATACTCCCTTCTTCATAAAGGTACAATTTTAGGCCCATGTGTCTGGTGAGAGAACTGTAGTGTGTTTCCTTGAGCCTACTACCACTTCAATTAGAGAACAATACTAAAATATTAGTCACCCTCTCATTTGGCAGAAATTCAAGACAGGTGGTAGTCATTTGGGTGTTTTTGAGACTGGGTTTCAAGACAGGGTTTCGATACAGCAGCACTGGTTGTGCTGGGCCAGACTGTCAGTTTGTAGACCAGACTGGTCTCAAACTCACAGAGATCCGCCTGCCTCTGCCTCCCAAGTGCTGGGATTAAAGGCGTGCGCCACCACACCCGGCCATTACAAACAGTTTTGAACTGCCATGTGGGTACTGGGATTTGAACCCAGATCCTTTGGAAGAACAGTCAGTGCTCTTAACCGCTGAACCATCTCTCCAGCCACCATGTTAGTCACTTTGTAAATCACATAGAGGATGATTTTTGGGACAGCACCTACAGAAGGAGACAACAGAAGGCAGGTGTAGTGGTACAACCTAAATCCTGATATTCAGTATTGCCATGAGTTCAAGGGAAGCCTGGGCTACATAAGGATACCCAATCTCAGAAAGGATGGGAGAGAGGCTGGGGAGAGGGCTCCTTGGGTAAAAATACTAACTGTACACGCCTGGCAACACATAATTCTGTTTCTGGAGTCCACTTAAAAGTCAGATGTAATGGCTGGAATTTGTAATCGCAGTACTCCTTCAGTGAGATGGGACACAGAGACCGGACAAATGCAAGGAAGCTAAAGAGCTAACTAGCAGGGGTATGCAGCATGCACGGAGATGAGGAGGAACCTGCCTCAACAAGATGTTAAGTTAGGATGGACTCCACAGACTTGTCCTCTGATGTCTGCAAGGGTACTGTGGCATGCACAGACCAGCACTCACACATACACAATTAAAGAAAAAGAGAGGGAGAGAGAGAGGGAAGATAGGAAGGGGAAAAGATGAGACAACATGATGGAAACCAAACATAAAAATAAAGAGATTAAAAGGGAGTGGAAAGCCTGTGGTAGTAGTCATGCCTGCAATCCCAGCACCCAGGAGACAGAACTACTCTAAATGGAACACACTGAGAAGTCAGCTACACAGAGAGACCCTGTATTAAAACCACTGCCACCACCGAGGCAGGAGACTTATTTTAGCAAAAGGTAGGTCAGGGGTGGGGAGATGGATCAGTGGTTAAGCTCATATACTGCTCTTGCAGCGGACTGGTCAGTTCCCACATACCCAAGTCAGTTCTAGCTCCAGGGAATCCAGCACCTTCTACTGGCCTCCATGGGCACTCACATGTGTACATGCATGAACATAATAAAAAATAAATATTTTGTTTTTGAAAAAGGTGAGTGGTTATTGATATTGGTAATCCATAATAATCCCATGGGAACATAATAGGTTGAAAATTCTTGTCACCTCCATGATGTCACAGCCATTGTAAGGTCATAGCACAACACATAAAGGCTGTATTTGTGGTTATGCTAATGTAAACACACCTGCTGAGCTGCCCATCCTCTAGTATAGGACAGGGTTATGTACACTACATGGTACTTCAAAACAGCTATGTTATGGGTGGGTCTATGCATTTATTATATTTTTTTCTTTCTCATTATTTTAGAAAATACTGCTGAGTGGTGGTGAGGCTTCACACACCTTTGATTACCACTTGGGAGGCAGAGGCAGGTGGATCTCTGTGTTCAAGGCCAGCCTAGTCTACAGAGTTAGTTCCAGGACATCCAGGGCTACACAGAGAAAGCCTGTCTCAAAAAACCAAAAACAAAACAAAACAAAAACAAGAAAAAAGAAAATACTTCTTAAAAAGCAGTTAAACTGGGCTTGTCAGTGTTAGATCACAGAAGCTGCCCCATATAGGGCTCACCCACATTCTGCCCTCAAAAGCTAAACTCCCAATGTGGAATAGCCTCCAGGCAGGGAGGGACAACAGGTTAACTCCCTAAGTTAGTGCTTTACATACCATCAATACTTCCTTCACTAAGTTTCTAAACTCAGAGGTCCTAACTCCTCTAAACTCAGAGAACACTACCCTTTGGAGTCTATAAATACAAAGAATTCCCTTTGTTCTACATGTGGATTGTGGTTGGATCTCCTATCCCAGCTTCCACCACTTCCTGCGGTCATCTTTATTAAGGACTCACCTCAGCTGTCTCAGAGCATATCTCTACAGATCTGAAATCTTTATTATTCAAAATAGTTAGACTGGCAAGGTGGTTAAGCTGGTAAGGCACATGCCACCAAGACTGATCCCCAGAGCCCACATGGAAGGAGAAAACCAACTCCC
>CAJQZJ010005020.1:8413748-8423793 GCA_907164525.1 Lophiomys imhausi
ACACACACACACACACACACACACACACACACACACACACACACACACAGAGCAAGCAAACAAACCTGGCATGTGTCCTGGGCCACACCAGCTACAGCTTCATACAGCTCATGATCTCATGCTTTTTACATCTCGCGATTTCATAATTTCCTCTCATTCTTGACTTAACCTCCTGTATTTTGGGTTCATAACCCTAAGCACACAAAACCCATCCCAAAGGTTGCCAACCATCATGTGACTGACCTAGAAATGAAGTTTAACCTGATGAAGGAACTATCCTGCACAAGTGACACACACTTTTAGTTCTAACTACTGGGAAACCTGAGTCAGGAGAATTGCTCAGGCTCCAGAAATCCTGGCCAGCCTCGGAATCAATCATAACAAGGCTTCCACTTAAAAAAAAAATGACTAAGGACTCCAAAGGTGGAAAAGTCAGAGAGCTTATTACTCACCAGTCAAGTCAGTCCTGTTCCAGCACAGCTGCCAGGACAGCTGTGATCTTGGGGAAGAACAAAGTGGTGGAGTCAATTACTGAAGACAATGAGACTTAACAACAACAAAATTAAAGGCTGGGACTGGAGAGATGGGCGCCACAGTTAAGAGCATTGACTGCTCTTCCAAAGCACCCAGGTTCAAATCCCAGCATCCACACGACAGTTCACAGCTGTCTGTAATTGACAGCAGTAGTGATGCATGCCTTTAATCCCAGTATTCATGAGACACATGCAGGCAGATCTCTTGAGTTGGAGGCCAGCCTGGTCTACAGAGTGAGTTCTAGGACAGCCAGGGCTACAATACAAACAAATAAAATAATGGTTTTCTTTTTTTGAGACAGGTTCTCAAAAATAGTTGCCCTGACTGGCCATAAACTTGTTATGTAAGCCAGGCAGTCTTTGCATTTTCAATCCTCCTGCCTCAGTCTCTGGAATAGCTGGAATTACATGCATGTGGCACCAGACCCAACTTGGAAATACTCCTGATGACAGGTATAGAGGGCCAGACACAGAAATTAATCCCTTTCAACACCAAAACCACAACTGTTGTGACTGGGTTTGAGTCCTGGAACCTTGGCTCTAGGGGTGGTGAAGGTGATGAAGACACACACAGACACACACACACACACACACACACACAGACACAGACACACACGCACAGACACAAACACACAGACAAACACACACACACACACACACACACACACACACACACACATATATATAAGCTGGCATCAGGTGGGGGTCTGCTATGTCTGATAGAGGGTACCCAATACCACAGGCCTCTGAGGACCTAAGCACGCTTATTAGGTACTTTATGGCGGTGGTCTTGGTAGGAGGTCTCCTCCATAGGTGAACAGTTTCAGACTGGAAACATAAGGGAGAAAGAAGCTGCAGTCTCTAGTTTTTGTACACAGTGGTCACTTTTTCCTGATGGAACCTGGGAGGAAAGCTTTGTCACCCCTCCTGAGCCTGGCCCATTTGGGGAAACTGCTTTGCCAATTTCCCATGTGTCCAAGGCCTTAGTTTTCTTGGCATCACAGTAGGGGCATGTCAACATTACACATACTGACTCTGGGGTTCCTCTGCTGCCTGATGCAAAGCTAGAGGCCTTCCGTGTTGAGAGAAAAGCTTAGTCTGGCTACCTATGCTACTGAATTCACTGCTATCTCTGGGTAGCTGAGAAGATTCATGTGCCATTATTTTTTGTCAACACGGCAGGCCGCTAGCTTTGTGTCAGGCAGCAGAGGAACCCCAGAGTCAGTATGTGTAATGTTGTCTAGCATTCACAAGGTCCCAAATTCCATCCCTAGTACTCCCAAGAAAGGGAAGGGAGATGGGAGACAACAGAGAGTGGGATCATTCAAACTGGACAAGACCATGGGCATCTATAGTTCCCCCACCTCAGGAAGCAGAGGAGAGGGGCTTACTTGAGCTTGAAAAACAGATGCTAGTGTGGTGCTTGGGAGGTATCAGGGCCATCTCCAGCTACACAGTGAATTTGAGGCTTTCCTGGGCTACATGAGACCCTGTCTCCAAACAAACAAACAAACAACAACAACAAAAAAAAACCCACCTAAAAGAAGTGTTGTGATTTACACCTACAATCTTAGTACTCATGAGGCTGAGGCAAAAGACACATTAGGGGTTAGCCTGGGCTACATAGTCAGTTCTAGGCAACCCTGGGATGCCACATGTGATCTTATTCCCTTAAACACCAAACAATGACAAAAATAGCAAAAGAGAAAACAAATGGTGAGTCTTAACAGACTGATGTGAAGACAGCAGAAATGTTTCCACATGAACTAGCTGACTGTGGAAGAAAATCACCTGCCAGAGCAAATCTTCAGGGTGGGGAAGTGTTCCCATTCTGGAAATGGACAGTAACCAGCACTGAGTCTTAGGGCTTTTAAGCATGGCATTGCAGCCTTACTTGGGAGCCGTGTTGCAGCCTCAAACTGAAAGTCTTTGTGATCTGGTGAGAGAAAATCCCAGGCTCTCCAAGCATATCAATAAGTCCACAATGCCCATGTACATCAGGAGCCATAAGAAATCTTGACCCAGCTCTTCTGAGATGATCTCCTGAATTGCTACGCTAGTGAGAAAGAGGACTGTTGTTAGTAATACGCCTCTCAAGAACTTGCTTATTAGTTGGGCTTGTTGGAGCAGACCTGAGATCGTAGCTACTCAAGATCCTCAGCTACAGCTGAGGTAGGAGGATCTCAAGTGGAAAACCCTGCCTGCGCTATGAGAGTGAATTCAAAGTTAGCCTGACCAAGGAATTGAAAGCGTATCTCAAAATAAGAAGTAAGTCTAGGGTAATTCACTCCCATGTCAGCTCCGGGTGGTACTCTCTGGCTTGTCCACCTCAGTAAACTCTGCTTCCCTGCCTTAAAACAAAATGAAAACAAACAACTCCAAACCAAGCCGGGCGGGAGTGCTGCATGCCTTTAATCCCAGCACTCAGGAGGCAGAGGCAGGTGGATCTCTGTGAGTTCGAGGCCAGCCTGGTGTATAAAGTGAGTCCAGGACAGCCAGAGCTGTTATACAGAGAAACCCTGTCTCAAAAAACAAACAAACAAAAACCATCCAAAAAACAAAACAAAACAAAAAAATCCTCCAAACCAGTTATAGTGGGAAGTAGAGACAAGACCATCAGGAGTTCTAGGTCTTCCTCAGCTACACATCGTAGGCTACACAAGATCTTGCCTCAAACAAGGGAGATGGAAATATAGCTCAGTGTTTAGTCAGCAGCTACAAGACCCTGGGTTCAAATCACACACACACACACACACACACACACACACACACACACTTTTTGCTTATTATTGAGAATGTTCTAACAAATTATCCTGTGAGTGATGTTCATTGTAGTACCAAACTGCCATTTTTCCATCCAACCTACCTCTTGGATCTAAGGAGCTATGGCAGCTTTTTAAAAGGCCTGTGGCTTTCAGAGGACCTTTGCCCAGGCTAGTGCTGCAATGGAGGAAAATGCTGAGAAGACGCTGACGCAATTCTGAAAACATTGTGACATCTGTGACTGTATCAGGAGCTTTGCTTGTGGTTGGGGTGATGACACCAAGGCATGAATGAATGCATGGTATCCGGAATAAGACACTCAAGAGGTTTATCTGGGACTACAGAGGACTCACCACAGGTGAGGAGGTAGCAGTGTCAGGAAAGATGTGCTGGAGATGGCCAACAGTTTCACCTGGGCGGGATGAGGATGACGCTGAGCTCCCAGGAGATGTTTCTTAGCAACTGGCACTGGAGTTCATGGGAACAGGAACACAGCTGCAGACAGGAAAGAGAAAAGTAAACGTCAGAAGAAGACAAACAAATTCCGAGAAACTCAGAGAAGAGTTGAGAGGAAGCCTTGTAGATTTTAGTGATCTCCTCAAAATCACTTAGAAATGAAGACTGTGGATGTAGCTTGGTGGTAGGACACTTGCCTAGTGTGCTTAAGGTTCTATCCCCAGTACGCCAGCAGCAACAAAGAAACATGGACCCCCAAAATGAAAGATTTTTTCTTTTGTTTTTGAGATTATAATATAATTACAACATTTCTCTTTTTCCTTTCCTCCTTCCAAACCCTCCTATACATTCCCTCCTTGATCTCTTCATAATTAATGGCCTCTTTTTTCATTAATTATTGTTACATGAATATATGTATACACACATATATTTCTAAACTTTTTGTTTGTTTGTTTTGGTTTTTTGAGACAGGGTTTCTCTTTGTAGCCCTGGCTGTCCTGGACTCACTTTGTAGACCAGGCTGGCCTTGAACTCACAGAGATCCACCTGCCTCTGCCTCCTGAGTGCTGGGACTAAAGGTGTGTGCCACCATGCCCGGCCCACACATATATTTCTAAATATAGCCTGCTCAGTTTGTATAACCACTAAGCCATCTCTCCAGCCCTAGGATATATTTATTAATCCAAAGAATTAGTAAAAGAAATTGATATGTGTTCTTTCTTTCATTGAAACATTAAGGAAAGGAGGACACACATATGCCCACAGGGACTGGGATTTAAGAACTTTCAGATATTAGTCACCAAAATAGTGGAGAGAAATAAAATGGTTTATTTGACAGGGAGCAGAATTGTTAGGGATGTGACCTTTCCTCCCAAGGATTATGGTTTCAAATGGGTCATGCAATGACAAAACCATTAAAAATAATAATGAAGGTTTGGACAAGAATGTTAATGTTTGTTTGCCAAATGTGTCCTTGACAAGTGGGGTTCTGTATTTCAAGATGGGAAGCCATGGTCCTCGAAGCTTTCAGACAGAGAATTAAGTTCAAGATGCAAAATGATTTGCTTAGTGCTTAAACTGTAAGTAACAAAACACATTAGAAAGACAGGATGTGGGGAAAAGAAATTGACAATTGCCTCTCTGCTTGTGTCCACAGGCTCTGTTCCGAATCTATTAATAGCACACTAACAAGGAGGCATGGCCATCAGCACACTAAGCTACACAGTTTATATGTGTTGTAAAGGTGCCTGCCTCAGGGAACAAGAGGCAACTGCAGTTCAGAACTTACTCTCCAAGCTCCTGAAATTGTCCAGAGGGAAGAATCTGCCCATGTGGGACACATTGTTCTAGTTTCCACAAGAGCATTGAAGAATACGGCAGGGGTCCTACCATGGGTAATGGGGCAGATACTCATTGTGTGTTGGGGTCTAATGCAAAGGGAATAACCCCTTAGTTGCCACAGAAGTCTTTACTCTAGCCATATACTAGGGTCAGATTTAGCATGTTGCCTTCACAGACCGCATGAAAAGATATGACTAATGTTTACCCTACATTGTCCATTTTCTAGTCTTGCTCATATTGTTGAAAGACAGCACTTTCGGTGTTGGGACACACAAAGAACAATTCATGACCTAGCTTCCTCTAACCCTACTATAATCCTACTATCAGGGTTTAGTGAAGGCAGAGAAGCACTTTACAACATGTTTTTCTCTGACCCCCACAAATGGACTGTGGCACTTACACACCCAATAGATCTCTCTCTCTCTCTCTCTCTCTCTCACACACACACACACACAGAGCAGATAATTTTTTTTTTTTAACGGAGGATAGAGAGGAACCTTTGGGGCCATAACTCTTACAATTAACAACAGGTTTGTAACTTGAGTACTTGGGAAGTAGAGGCAGGAAGATAATGGGTTCACATCATCCTAAGTTATAAAAGGAGTTCAAGGCTAGCCTGGGCTATTAGAAAACCAAAACCAAAACCAAACACTACCATTAAAAAAGAAAAAAAATCACCCATAAGTTGAAATGAGATTTTCAGTTATTGTCCGTATCCTGGGGAAAAAATTATGAAAATAATTTCTAAGGAATTTGTCCTCCTCACACTGCTTACTAATCAGAATTCAGTGTGTCTAAAACACACAAGGCTCTCACCATGTCTTTGTTCATGCCTGGAAATTTCTCATAAGCTAAGGGATTTTCTTTCTTTCTTTCTTTCTTTTGTGTGTGTGGGAGGATTGTTTTTTGTTTGCTTTGTTTTTGTGTGTGTGTGGTTTTTTCGAGACAGGGTTTCTCTGCATAATAGCCTGACTGTCCTGGAACTCCCTATGTAGACCAGGCTGGCCTTGAACTCAAAGATCCACCTAACCTCTGCCTCTGAAGTGCTGGGATTAAAAGTATGTGCCACCAAGCCCAGCTGTGTGTGTGTGTGTGGTTTTTTTGTCTCAAAAAAAAAAAAAAACCACAAAGGGCATTTCAAGATGGAAACAACCATACCCCCGACCCTGCCTTGCAGCACAGGTGGGCCAGAAGACTCCCAAATGGCTCTGGGGCTGCTAAGATGAGTAAGTAAGTGGTCAAGAGGTGGGAGAGAAAACCAGAACAGTGTGGGCATGATCAAGGGGGCAGAACTGGAGACTCCAAAGTAGTGAGGAACAGCCTGTTGTGAGTAGCCTGCGCTTGCCACCTGAGGCCATGGTGAGGTCCTGGCCCATGCTGGGTCCATGGTCCTGCAACAGTGGGGGTCTATGTCAATGTCTGTGACTCATGTTATCACCAAAGGCCATTCGGATGTCCCTGGTCTGGGCTGCAGCCGGGGGCCATGTTGATGTCAGAGAGCTGGGCAGAGCTGGCCCCTGTGGTACTCCCCATACCTCGCCTGGGCAGCACAGTAGAACTGGCTCTGGTGATGATGCTGATGAGCTGCTCCTGAGGGCATGGACACAGGATAGCTGGCCCCATCCCCATCTGGGCAGGGTGTGAGAGCTGGCCCCACCTGACGGGGTGATCTGCTTGTATCCAATTGTGGGTTGTCTCTTGTCTTCCTATTTGTAGCAGTTGGCAATCACGTACACCAGAATGATGTTCATGACTCTTGCCTCCCCAAAACTTCCTGATTGGTTTTAATAAAATGCTGAGGCCTGTGACTGGTGCAGAGAGACAGGTAGATTCTAAGTTTCAGGGCCTTTTTGGGGAGAAAAAAGATTAGAGGAGAAGCCACAAGGGAAGAGGAGGGGGAAGCAGGAGAAGAAGGCCAGATACCATGGGTTAGATGGAAAAACATTATTCTGCGTGGCCTGGAACATCAGCAGAGCACAGAGAGTAAAAGCACACGGGGACGTATGTGTATATCGGGGTTTTATTGGGGAAATAGAATTGCTCAGTCACAGGTTAAAGCTGGCTAAATTCCATCAGGTATCTGTGTATTTATTCATAATGGCAGGTTAGGGATTAACACCACTGCCTGGTAACTTTAAATTTCTATTGTTAATTATTATTTAATTCTACACTCATCCCTCTCCAGGGCTGTATTGGAGAGTTGGCCTGAATGGTGTGATCATGGGGATAGTTGGTGGGCTGACTGGCTCAGCTACCACCCAGGGCCAGATCTAGGGATTTGAGTTGGCCCATCCCAACATCTATCCCATCTATGAACTGCTGCAGCATGTGTAGGGGGGGCTGGTCCTGCAGAATCAAAGCTGCAGGATCTCCATGACACAGGATATCCTAGAGGATATTCAAGAGGAGTCTGGGTGAGGATCCAGTATTAATAGTTTAACAGAAGCCAGAGACCTTGAACTAGACCAATGACTCTCTGTAATGAACCTGTTTGCAAGTGAAGCTGTTTGAGCAAAAGGGTATACTGTGTGACACTGTGACACACACACACACACACACACACACACACACACACACACACAGCAGCTTCCACAGCAAGATGTTTTTAATTTTTAATTTTTTAAAATTTAATTTTTTTCTTTTTAGGTTTTTCCAGACAGGGTTTTTCTGTGTATCCTTGACTTTCCTGGAGTCACTGTGTAGACTAGGTTGGCCTTGAACTCAGAGATCTCCCTGCTTCTGCCTCCCGAGTGCTGGGATTAAAGGCGTTCGCCACCATAGCCGGCAATTACAGGCAGCTGTGAACTACCATTTGGTTGCTGGGATTTGAACCTGGGTACTTTGGAAGAGCAGCCAGTGGTCTTAACCGCTGAACCATCTCTCCAGCCCTAAATTTCATTTTTTATCTTCTTTTGGAAGGGAGGTTACAAGGGCAGAGGATGAATATGGAGGGAAAGGAGATGAGTGGGATTAGGATTCATGATGTGAGATTTACAAAGAATAAAAAGTTAAAAAAAATAAAAATTTTTAAAGAGAAAAGAAACTGGACCATGGTGGTACACATCTTTAATCCCAGCACTCAGGAGTCAGAGGCCAGTTTGGTCTATATAGTGAACTCAAAACACTCAAGATTACACAGTGAGATCTTGTCTCAAAAACTAAACACACAAACAACAACCAAACAAAAGAAAACCTAAGATCTTAGAGTTACTAAAGGCAAATCTGAGTGTTGTGGCTCATGCCTGTAACACCTGCACTGGGAAGGTCGAGGCAGGAGAATCACTACAAATTTGAGCCTATCTTGGCTATAGAATAAGAACCAGACTCAAAACAAGTAAAGGCATTGTCTCATAGATCATTTCAAATCCATTTCCAGCCTGGTGGTGGTGTACGTCTTTAATCCCAGCACTTGGGAGGCAGAGGCAGGTGGATCTCTATGAGTTCAAAGTCAGCCTGGTCTACAGAGTGAGTTCCAGGACAGCCAGGGATACCCAGAGAAACCCTGTTTCAAAAAACCAAAAAAAAAAAACCCCAAAACAAAACCAGGGTGGGCTTGTCTCAGAGCTCACATGTCTCTCATGGGTGTGTCTCCACATTAGCTCCACAGGGGCCCATACTGAGGCTGTGAAAGAGCTTTATGGGTGTGTGTGTGTGTGTGTGTGTGTGTGTGTATGTGTTTCACTAATGGAGTTGAGTATACCAATATGCAGGAAACTCCCCAAATTAAAAACAACAACAACAGCCGGGCAGTGGTGGCGCACGCCTTTAATCCCAGCACTTGGGAGGCAGAGGCAGGCGGATCTTTGCGAGTTCGAGGCCAGCCTAGTCTACAAAGTGAGTCCAGGACAGCCAGGGCTACACAGAGAAACCCTGTCTCAAAAAACAAAAAAAAAAAAAAAGAAAAAACCAACAACAACAACAACAAAAAAAAACAAACCTTAACTCCATCTGAAACCCACAGAGACAGTATAAAACAAAGAGGTTTCTAGACACCCTGCCCGCCACCTATTATGGCCAAACAGATTGAGGAAAGTACTAAGTGATAAAAATCAGCTGTTTCTTAAGGGAAATGACAAACGACTCAGAGAGCAGAATCCAGTCACAGGCTTATTCTTAGAGAGTAGAAAGCAGCAGTAATCAAAGAACCTGCAAGCATATTGGCCAGACTTTAGAATGTCTTGTTTTGTTGTTTAAATTTATTTAAATGTTGTTTCCATTTTTTCAGTGCTCTGGACTAAACCTAGGACCTTGTGCCTTCCAAGCCAGCTCTACAGTAAGCTAACTCTATGACTCCTGTATGTTTTTTAGATTTATTTATTTATTTTAATTTCTTCAAGTTACATCTCAATCCCCTCCCTATTCCCCCCTCCAGTTCCTTTTTTTTAAGTTTAAGGTATATCTCCCCCCCACCAGCTCCCCCTTTCAGTCCAACAAATGGCTCTTTCTCTTATAACAACAAATACAAAACAACAGAAATAATTAGGTCACAATTATGAGAGTTATAGGGCTTAGCGTACATTCCCAATGTCCAGTCTATACATATTTGGCACCTGAATTTAACATTCTACTATCCAACCATCTCCAGGAGTTTAAAGTTCTATATCCAACTCAGCTTCCATCCTAACTTGCATCACAATTTTAAAAACATCTTCTTAGACCCAGAACACCCTCTTAATTCCTAAACATCTCAAAATTTAACTATGAGACTCTAGCTCTCTATTCTTCAACCACCTCAGAGACCTGAGAGGGATAAATATATCTGATTATACAGGAAGTGCAGGGCCAGCAACTTCCAAAACAAAGAAATGACATACCAGTGGCTGCCTGGTCAGTTCCCAATTTCTCTCCATACATTACAGCATCAATCTTCAACTGTTTGGCTCAGTTTCTCTGACAGACATTGATTGTAAAGCAGGAATTATGAAGGACTTGCCTACCCTGTCTTGGCAGAG
>CAJQZJ010005020.1:8435419-8447181 GCA_907164525.1 Lophiomys imhausi
TTTATACTGAAAAGAACCATCTGGTGGCAAGGGGAAATGTACTGAGTGAAAGAGATCAGAGACAGAGACAAGGTAGTTAGAACTGGGCCACAGGGGCTTGGTAGGGAGGCCTGTACTAGGGATGGTGACAAAAGTGAGCCAAGGACTACATGATTCATGCCTATTTTCATAGCCAATACCTATTTTCTTTCTTTTTTTTTTTTTTGAGACAGTTTCTCTGTGTAGCCCTGGCTGTCCTGGACTCATTTTGTAGACCAGGCTGGCCTTGAACTCACAGAGATCCGCCTGCCTCTGCCTCTGGGATTAAAGGGCGCCACCACATCTGACTCAGTTTGCTTTCTTATACCATAGCCCAGGACCACCTGCTCAAGAGCAGCATGGCCCTCAGTGGGCTGGGAACCACATTATTTACCAAGAAAATACCTTACAGACTTGCATACAGGCAATATGATGGAGATATTTTCTCAGCTGAAAATCTTGTTCCCAAAAGACTCTAGCTCATGTCAGGTTGATAAAACAAACAAACAAAACAAAAACAAAAAACAAAAAAACCCCAAACTAACCAGGACACAGAGAAAATCAGATACATCGAGGCCAGTAGAAGCACACATCAAGAGTTTTAGTTCTCTTGTGTTTTCATGGCCTTTATATTTGTCACATGGGGACATCTAA
This sequence comes from Lophiomys imhausi, assembly GCA_907164525.1. Taxonomy (NCBI): domain Eukaryota; kingdom Metazoa; phylum Chordata; class Mammalia; order Rodentia; family Muridae; genus Lophiomys; species Lophiomys imhausi. The sequence continues at coordinate 8,436,092 of CAJQZJ010005020.1, forward strand.
AGTTAATTCCATTATTTCTACATCAAAGCTAGACTCCAGCTGTGTTTAAAATTCATTTTATATTTATTTATGTATATGCACCTTTTGACTGTATGTATATATGTGTGCCATATGCCTGCATGGTGCCCACAAAAGTCAGAAGAGACACCAGACCCTGTTGCGAGCCACCATATCAGTGTTGGGAATTGAAGCTAGATCCTCTGAAGAGCAACAAATGCTCTTAACCGCTACAGCCATCCAACCCTCAAGAGCGCTGCTGGCTGGGTTTAGTGATGGATTTGTTTTAAAGTGTTCATAGAGCAGGTGTATTGGCACCAACCTGTAGTTTCACCTACTTTAGACACTGAGGCTGGAAGACCACTGAAGTCCAGGACTTCTAAGCCAGCTGGAGAAACATGACAAGACCTTGTCTCTGAAAATAAATTTTCAAACAAGTCCCTGGGAGACCAGAAAACTGGGCCTGACCCAAATAAATAAAACAGAACAAAGGATAAAACAAATTTAGTTAGGCGTTAGGCAGATTTTGTGTAGCTGCATCTTCAGAGTAGCCTTCCTTTGCTTACGGCCATAAGTTTATGGGGCAGGCATATGCCCTGAGACATTCCTGTCCATCACTTTACTCTCCATGACTATAAACAGAGCAAGATTAGGAATGGGTTAACCCCTATATGAATCTATAGACTTCCTGAATAAAAGATCCTTGCTTCCTCTGTTAGGGAGAGCATTGCTTTGGGAATGACTCCCAGGTCTCCTTGCCTGCTATAGGCAATAAATTTCTCTGCATTCTCATGTTGTCTTAGGGTTTCTAAGCTGGGACAAAGCACCATGACCAACAAGTAAGTTGGGGAGAAAAGCATTTGGCTTACACCTCCACATTGCTGTTCATCATCAAAGGAAGTCAAGATCATCATCAAAGGAAGTCAAGATAGGAACTCAAATAGGGCAGGAAGCTAGAGGCAGGAGCTGAGGCAGGAGCTGAGGCAGAGCTCAGGTCATGGAGGGGTGCTGCTTACTGACTTGATCCTCATGTTTGTGCAGCCTGCCTTCTTATTAAACCCAAGGCTACCAGCCCAGACATGGCACCACCCACATGGGCTGGGCCCACCCCACCCTCATGGATCACTAATTGAGAAAATGCCTTACAGTTGAGTCTCATGAGGCGTTTCCTCAGCTGAGGCTCCTTTTCCCTGATGACTCTATCCTGTGTCGCGTTGACACACAAAACCAACCAGTGCACATGTCTTGACCATGTTTACTTCAGCTTTGCACTCATTAAGCTGCAAGCCTGTTGCACTTGGTTGTAATCTCATATCACATAGTCTTGTCTTGCTTTCTAACTTCAAAACAAAACCAAACTTGAAAAAAAGAAACTTGCTGATGTCTTCAAACCTTTCACATCAGGTCAGTTTATTTAGAAATCTCTTTGTAAGAGTTGTTTAGGACCCTGAGCTTAGGCTATCTTCCTCTAGGAGACAGACCTACCTCAGATCTATCTCTCTCAACGAAAAGCCGGATATGCCCTCATATGCTACCATATTCCCATTATATTTCTCGTTTAGAGTAGTTTACACCTGTTTAGTAAACTACCTGATTGCTAAGTTTTCTCTCCTGCAGGTAATGTGAATTATCTTACGGATAAAGATTTGTTTTTGCTCAGCTGGATGTGGTAGAACTCTTCTATAATCCTAGCACTTGCTAGGTTAGGGCAAAGGGGGTATCAAAGTCAGCATGGGCTACATAGAGAATTTAAGGCCAACCTGGTAATTGCTTCAAAAACAAATTCTGATAAAGTTTACAAATAACAAAGTAGGGGCTGGAGAGATGGTTCAGCACTGGGTGCTCTTCCAGAGGGTCCGAGTTCAATCCTCAGCATCCACACGATGGCTTGAAAACATCTGTAACTCCAGTCCCAAGAGATCTGATGCCCTATTCAGGCTTCTGCAGACACCATGAATGGATGTAGTGCACAGGCATACATGTAGACAAAACACCCATGCACATAAAATAAATACATTTTTTAAAACTTAAAAAATATATCAAAGTAACTATGCTGGCTTGTCTTAGGTCAACTTGACACATACACTAGAGTTTTCTGAAAAGAGGGAAACTCAATTGAGAAAATGCATCTATAAAAGCTGGCTGTAAGGTATTTTCTTAGTTAGTGATTAGTGGGGGAGGGCCCAGCCATTGTGGGTGATGCCATCCCTGGGCAGGTGGTCCTGGATTGTATAACAAAGCAGTCTGAGCAAACCAGGGGAATCAAGCCAGTAAGCAGCACCTCTCCATGGCCTCTGCATCAGCTCCTGCCTCCAGGTTCCTGCCCTGTTTGAGTTCCTGTCCTGACTTCTTCTGATGATAAACAGAAATAATGAAGTGTAAGTCAAATAAATGCTTTCTTCCCCAGTTTGCTTTTTGGTCATTGTGTTTCATCACAGCCATAAAAATCCTAAGACACTAACATTTTCATATCTAATACTTATGATAGAAACTGGTGCCTAGGGTTGGAGAGATGGCTCAGTCGTTAAGAGCACTTCCAAAGTTCTTCCAAAGGATCCGGGTTCAAATCCCAGCACCCACATGGAAGTTCACAACTGTCTGTAATTCCAGTTCCAGGGAACATGACACCCTCACAGACATACATGGAAGCAAAATACAAATATAAATTTAAAAAATAGAGCACATAATGTTATTGAAGAGGAGTGGAGTTCTGATCCCATTCATGTCTGATCCCATTCTGATCCCAGAACTCATGTCTGGTGGCTGCCAACAGCCTGTAACTTCCAGTTCCAGGGAGTTCAATGTCTTCTGACCTCTGAGGGCACTGCATTCATGTGCCCAAACCTATATGCAGATATGCACATATGCAAACAGACAAAAAAATTGAACTTATGCTGATAAAGTGGTTAGCCTCCCCTGTTGACTGTAATCCCAGTTCTCAGGGTACTGAGGCAAAACCTTCCTTCCTAACTTCCTTCCTTCCTTTTCTTTCTTCTTCTTTGTGTTTTGTTTGTTCAAGACAGGGTTTCTCTGTGTATCCCTGGCTGTCCTGGAACTTGTTCTGTAGACCAGGCTGGCCTGGAACTCAGAGATCTGCCTCTGCCTCCCAAGAACTGAGATTAAAGGTGTGCATCACCACCTGGATTTTTAAAAAATCTTTTTGTTGTTGTTGTGGCAAGACTTCCAAAAGCTCAAGGCTTACCTGGGCTAGAGAATGAATTTAAGCTAGTCAGCCTAGCATGACATTGTCTCAGATGAAATGTAACATGTAGGGTGTGGTGGCAAGCTGCAATTCTAGCACCATGGAGGATGAGGCAGGTGTATGCTGTGGGTTTGAGGCCAGTTTTGGGTAGGACAGTCTGGGATGGAGAATAAGACCCTATCTGAACCAACAAACCACAAAGAAATGCTAAAAAGGGGGAGGGCTGATATAGCTTACTGGTACAGTGCTTGCCTTGCATGGGAGACCTTCAGTTCAGTCTCCAGTACTGGAAAAAGAAAAAAAAAGGTTATGGCAAAATCTTTCGTGGGAAGTCATACATTGTTGATATCAATAGACACTAGTATAATCCCTTTGGAATGTAGAAATCTTTATTGAGTCATAAACATGCTTTCATTCTTAACTGGCTGTTCAAAGAAATTATTTAGGAGGAGATATCAATAAACAAAACCCATTATTCACTTTACTTAAAAAAATTAAATACAAAACATCCAACAATCCTAGTATGTTAAACTTAGATTCTAGAATATCCAATTGGTACTATTGTACAGTAATTATTTTAGGATGTGCATTGGTTTAAAATTAAAATACAACAATTAGTGCAGTGGGAAGGACACTAACACATGTTCACTGTGGGTAGCAATACTAGCTTTATTTGCTTGTAAAGTACGAAAAAGGAAAACCAATTTTGTCAGAGAGATAAAGTTAAAGTATTTTTGCTTTCCTTAAAAAAATTCTTTCATGTTGTCACAAGAAATGTTTTTATAATTAAGAGAGAAGAAAAAAAAAGACCCCTGAAGCTTAAAGCTGACAAAAATCATAGTGGCTGTGTCTCCCAGATCCCTTAGATGAAGATGAGAATTAAACTGTTCGGCCAAACATCTGAAAGCCCCAGAACAGCCCTGCTTTGATGTCGGGTAGACTAAACAACCAGATGTTCCACTAAAGTTTTCCATTTCCATCTGAAAGGCTGACATTATGGAGCTATGGCCCGAGTGTATAACCCATGTCAGTTTCCACAAGGCTCAATGAGTCGCTAGCATGGCCCCACACAGCTGTCCTGGCCTTTGTCATAGTGTTCACAGTGGTCATCTTTAATTTGTTCTTAGCCTTAAGTGTTCTTCATTATCTAGAGCAGTGGTTCTCAACCTTCCCAATGCTGTGACCCTTTAATACAGTTCCTCATGTTGTGGTGACCCCCAACCATAAAACTATTTTTCTTATTACTTCATAACTGTAATTTTGGTACTGTTATGAATCCTAATGTGAACATCTATTTTCCTATGGTCTTAGGTGACCCCTGTGAAAGGGTCATTCAACTCCCAAAGGGGTCACGGCCCACAGGTTGCGAAGCACTGACCTAGAGTCTAAAGTCCGAATTCAGTTCTTAATACCATGGGTCCTCCTGACTTTCATTGTTTCCCTCTCACACAAAATCTTCCCACTGTAGATGCTAGAGACATATTCCTTCACCCTAAGACAACCATGATTCCTTAGGGTGTTATCAGTGTTATCGCTGTTTCTGTTCTCTAGGGGATAGTGTTCTCACCATTCTTTGAGCCTGAGGCCAGCCTGGTCTATAGAGTGAGTTCTGGGACAGCCAGGGCTACACAGAGAAACCCTGTCTCAAAAAAAAAAAAACAGAAAAGAAAAGAAAGCTGTAACACTACAGTAAAGGAGAAGGAGGAGGCAGATCTCTGTGAGTTTTTGACTAGTTGGTGTACAGAGTGAGTTCCAGGTTGGTCAGGGCTACATTTTGCAACCCTTTCTTTTAAGAAAAGACATAATACTAATTGCTTAGAGAAGAGTTATGCTTGTATTGAAACCTAACCTCTAGTTGCTGTCTTACAGATGTGAACTAGTGTTCACTTAACTAGTGTTTTGTTGCATCATGCACTGCAAGTAAAAAACAAGGAACATGAGATTTATGTAGTGTTTCTAAAAAACACACACTAAAGGGCTGGTCATATAGTAAGCAAGGGTACCTGCCTAGGAACCTGACAGCCTGGGTTTGATCCTGGGACCCACATGGGGGAGTGAGGATGGACTCCTTACACGTTGTTTCTGACCGTCATGTGTGTGCTACTAATAACCAAATTTTTAAAAACTTAAAAAAAAAACCCCACAAAAGCTGGTGACTGAAATGATGGCTCAGAGGTTAAGAGCACTGGATACTCTTTCTGATGACCAAGGTTTGGTTGTTAGGACCCATATGGTGGCTCACAACTGTCTGTAACTTTGGCTCCAGGAAGGTCCAGCACCTTCTTCTGGACTTTTTGGGCACCAGACACCCTTGTGGTGCACATACATACATGCAGGCAAAACACCTGTATATATAAAATAAATACGTTAGCCCCTCCACACACAAACTAAGTATGATATATTATCAATATGGTATAATCTCTACTAGTTTTTTACTATACATATACCTATTATATGTATGTACAGAGAAATCCTAGGAATCATAAATTCAATTTAAACACAATTTTTGTTTTGTTTTGTTTTTGTCTTAGGTTTTTCTAGACAGGGTTTCTGTGTGTAACAGTACTAGCTGTCCTGGAACTCACTCTGTAGATCAGGCTGGCCTCGAACTCACAGAGATCTCCTGCCTCTGCTTCCTCAGTGCTGGGATTAAAGGCGTGCGCCACCATGTCCAGCCTAAACAAAGTTTTAAGCTATATATTTTCTGATAAAGGGCCTTAAGACGGCTAAAGTACTCAAGATACACATGAAACACATTCACACACATATCTGTGTGTGTGTCTCCATTGCTTTGGCCATCTTAAGAGAATTTGTTCTTTCTTTTTCTTTCTTTCTTTTGTCTTCCTTCCTTCCCTCTTTCCCTCCCTCCCTCCCTCTTTCTTTCTTTCTTTCGACTAAGGTCAGGCTGGCCTTGAACTTACAGAATAGCTGAAGATAACCTTGAACTTCTAGTCCTTCTGCCTCTACCTCCCTAGTGGTGTGATTACAAGTGTGAATACTACTACTACACCCAGAGCTTTGTGTTTATTAGGCAAGCACTCTACTGATTGAGTTATATCCCAGCTTGGTTTTTTTTTATATTAAAAGTTACTTTAAATAAAGACTTGTTTCCATTACCTGGGAGAAAAATTATCCAGCTGGTCATGGTGGCAATCAGCACTGGAGAGGTGGAAGCCAGAGGGTCAGGAGTTCAAGGCCATCTTTGGTTACATAGCAAGTTCCAGGACAGTCTCTGCTATATGATACCCTGCCTCAAACCAAAGCAAAGCAGAGAAAAACAAAACAAACCAACAAAATTCAGGAACAGGGCAGTGATAGTGCAGTCTTTAATCCCAGGACTTGGGAGGCAGAGGCAGGTGGATTTCTGAGTTTGAGGCCAGCCTGGTCTACAGAGTGAGTTCCAGGACAGCCAGGGCTACACAGAGAAACCCTGTTTCAAAAACAAACAAGCAAGCAAACAAACAACAAAAAACCCTACAACAAAAAATAGTTTCAGGATTATGATAAGATTTGGAACTCTTTTGGTTTTTGGTTTTTTAGACAGGGGTTCTCTATGTAGTCCCAGTGGTCTTGTAACTTGCTTTGTTGGCCAGGCTGGCCTCAAACTCACAGAGAGATCATCCTGCCTCTGTCTTCCAAGTACCAGAATTAAAGACATACACCACCACACCTGGCTCTAATGTTTAGGTGTTTTAAATTATTTTATTTTAGGTCCAGTGTGGTGGCCCACACCTTTAATCACAGCACTCAGGAGGCAGAGGCAAGTGGATCTCTGTGAGTTCCAGTCCAGCCTGGTCTACAAATCGAGTCCAAGACGGCCAGGGCTCTGTTACACAGAGAAACCCTGTCTCATAAAAAAGGCATTTTTAATTTTATTTTTTTGGGTTTCTGTGCACGTATGTGTGTATTTGCATGTGGGTGTGGTGCCTGAAAGCCAGAAGAGGGTTCCATGGAACTGGAGTTGCAGGGGGATGTGACTTGACATGGGTGCTAGGAACTGAGTTCTGGTCCCCCTGAAAGAGCAGCCTTCACTCTTAGCTGCTGAGTCATGTCTCCAGCCCCAAGGCTGCCATTTTTATCCACTGCTTTTGAGAAATACTGCTTTATCTCCTGGCCTGCAGACAAGAAAGCATGTGGACCTCTTTTCTGCTAGCAGCTCGTATGCCCACTGGAAAGGCTGTCCGAGGATACAGTCAATGTGTACATAGGAGGTCAGAGATGCACAGGTGATGAGCCACAGAGGAGCGCTGGCTGAGCCCTGCCCTGGTTCATATTATTATTTGACTTTCAATTATGTTTGCCAAAAGGTTCTTTTATTGATTAACCCAATTTAAATCCATTTTCTATGACTTGCAACAGGATGGATCCTAATTTGAAATACAGATGTGCATGGTGAATACGCTTCAACTCCTTTTTTCCTCAAACCCTCCTTCCCCCTTTCCCTCCCTCTCTTGATTCCTCCCTTCCTTCCATTCATCCATCCATCCACCCATACTTCCTTCCTTCCTCTTTCTTTTCTTTCTTTCGTTCTTTCCCTTCCTTCCTTTCTTTCTCAATTTCTGAGAATTGTACCAAGGGCTCTGAGCATGATAGTCAAGCATTCTACCGTTGGGCTTTATCCTTAACACTCTAAAAAATTAAAATTACAATTTCTAGTGTGGAGTAGGGGCTGGGTGTGCTACGGCACACATGTGTAGGTCACAAGACAACGTGTGGGACTTAAGTTCTCTCCTTCCAACATGAGATTTGGGGATCACATTCAGATCATCAGATTGGTGGCGAGTGACTTTACCTATTGATCCACCTGGATAGACCTTTTGAGGTTTTGTTTGTTTTGGGTCTTTTTTGTTTTGTTTTGTTTTCTGGTTTTTCAAGACAGGATTTCTCTGTGTATCATTGACTTTTCTGGACTCACTTTGTACACCAGGCTGGCCTTGAACTCACAGATATCCACCTGCCTCTGCCTCCCGAGTGCTGGGTTTAAGGCGTATGCCACCATGCCCGGCCATTTCAGACAGCTGTGACCTGCTATATGGTGCTGGGATTTGAACCTGGGTCCTTTGGAAGAACAGCCAGTGCTCTTAACTGCTGAGCCATCTCTCTAGCCTCCCCCCTTTTCTTTGTTTTGTTTTTTGAGACAGGGTTTCTCTGGGTATCCTTGGCTATGCTGGCACTCACTCTGTAGAACTGGCAGGCCTTGAACTCACAGAGATCCACCTGCCTCTGCCTCCCAAGTGCTGGGATTAAAGGCGTGTGCCACCATGCCTGGCAATTAGACAGCTGTGAACTGCCTTGTGGGTGCTGGGATTAGAACCTGGGTCCTTTAGAAGAGCAGCCAGTACTCTTAACCTCTGAGCCACCTCTCCAGCCCTGAGGTTTTTTAATTAATTAATTTGTTGTTTCGAGACATTTCTCTGTAGCCCAAGCTGGCTTCAAACTTGTGGTAATCCCCCTGCCTCCTTACCCTCCTGATTGCTGGGGTTGCAAGCAAGCACCACTATGCCTGGCTTGTTATTTTGTTTATATTTTTTTTTTTGTTTTTTCGAGACAGGGTTTCTCTGTGTAGCTCTGGCTGTCCTGGACTCGCTTTGTAGACCAGGCTGGCCTCGAACTCACAGAGATCCGCCTGCCTCTGCCTCCCGAGTGCTGGGATTAAAGGCGTGCGCCACCACCGCCCGGCATGTATATATTTTTTGAGACAGGATCTCACTCATTAAGTTGCCAATTCTGTCCTTGAAGTCATCCTGCAACCCAGGTAGGCAGGCTTTGAACTTGCAATCCTCTTAGCCTTCCTAGCAGCTTGTTTTACACTACCATCTTAAAAATACTTATTTTATTTTAAAATGTGTATATCTGTGTGTGTGCGCGCACACACGCTGGTGCCCTCAGAGGTCAAAGGCATTGGATTCCCCCTGAGCTGGAGTTACAGGTGGTTGTGAGCTACCTGACATGGTGCTGGGAACTGAACTTGGGTCCACAGAGGAACACTTGGTGCTCTTAGCCACTGAGAATCTCTCCAGTCCCAACAGTCCCACCATTGCTTTTGTAGCATGTTGTAGCACTGTAACTACTGAAGTACAAACCCAACTTTTATTTTACTTTTTATTTTGAGATAGAGTCTTGCTAAATTTCCCAGACTGGCTCTTTTGTAGCTGAGACAAGCCTTAAACTTGGAATCCTCCTGCCTCAGCCTCTCAAGAAGCTGATGTTACAGGCCTATGTCTTTAAGCCTGGTTCTAAAATTTCTGCTTTGGTGAAAAGATGGAATAATGGCATTGAACATGGAGGCTGAAATTATAAAAACATTTCTTTGGTTTCAATTCAAAATTATTCATTCAAATATTTTTGAAGTTATTGTAATTTAAAGACAAGATCTCTGAATTTCCCTTAAAAATTATTTCTACAGCTAGGAGTAGTGGCTAAGAGGCAGAGGCAGGTGGAACTCTGTGAGTTCAAGGCCAACCTGGTCTACATAGTAAATTCCAGGTCAGCTAGGGCGGCACAGTGAGACTTGCATCAAAACAAAAGTGAACCCAAAATTATTTATTTATTTATTTATTTATTTATTTAGAAATGTACTGGTATTTTTTTTTTTTGTTTTTGGATTTTTCTTTTTCTTTTTTTTGAAAGTTAAAAGATGATTTACTTATTTTTATTTTATGTGCATTGGTGGTTTAGCTTGCATGTATGTCTGTGGAGGGCTTTGTATCCCCTGGAACTGAGTTGCAGATAGTTGTGAACTGTTATGTTGGCAAAGCTGAGTATTGTGACTCATGCCTGTAACACCTGCACCGGGTGAGGGTGGGGTGGGGGTCTGGGGAAGGCTGAGGCAGGAGAATCACTGTAAGTCTGAGGCCATCTTGGCTATAGAATAAGACCTAGTCTCAAAACAGCATGTAAAGGCACTGTCTTACAGATCATCTCAAATTCATTTCTGACCTAGTGATGGTGGGCACGTCTTTAACCCCAGCACTCAGGAGACAGTGGTGGATCTCTGTGAGTACAGGCTAGCCTGGTCTACAGAGTAAGTTCCAGGAGAGCCAGGGATACACAAAGAAATCCTGTCTAGAAAAACTAAAAAACAAAAAACAAAAACAAACAAAAAAACAACAAAACCCCCCCAAAACACCAAACCAAAACAACAACAAAAAACCCAAACAACAACAAAACAAAGACAGGAGAGTATTCAGGCTATGGTATGGTTATATTTTTGTACTTTGTTTGTTTTTGTTTTTCGAGACAAAGTTTCTCTGTGTACCAAGCCCTGGTTGTCTTGGGCTCAGCTTTGTAGACCAGGCTGGCCTCGAACTTATAGAGATCCGCCTGCCTCTGCCTCTCAAGTGCTGGGATTAAAGACATGTGCCACCATGCCTGGCTATTCTACTGTCATAAAGTATTTATTTATTTTTAATAGAGAAGTTCATACTTTGTAGTTTGGGCTGACTTGGAGCTCATCATGTAGACCAGACTGGCCTCAGACCCATGGTGATCCTCCTGCCCTAGCTTCTGGATTACGGGTGTCCAACTGCACACCTAACTATGGCTTTCTTAAAAACAAAACAAAGGATTGTGAAGATCCAAAGAAAAGTTTCTGTGGTTTGTCAAATGACTACTGTTTTGCTGCTGTGTTGCCAACAGAGGGAGCCCTTGCTACAAACCTCAGGCTGTCCCTACAGACTTGAACATGGTAGACAGCCAGTGGAAGGAGCTAAGAAACAGAACAGAAAGGCTCAATGTTAGGTAGGTTGGTTTTATATTGTGTTGGGAATCAGGAATCTTATTCCTTTTTCTTTTCTTTTTAAAATTTTTTCTATCTATAATTTATAGATAGGGTCAGGGTGTTGTGTGTGTGTGTGTGTGTGTGTGTGTGTGTGTGTGTGTGTGTGTGTGT
>CAJQZJ010005020.1:8447191-8476996 GCA_907164525.1 Lophiomys imhausi
TGTGTGTGTGTGTGTGTGTGTGTGTGTGTGTGTGTGTGTGTGTGTGTATGTGCACCAAATGTATGTTTGGTATTCTCAGAGGCCAGAAGAAGATGTGGGATCCCTTGGGACTGGAGTTAAGGACAACTGTGAGACACCACATAGGTGCTGAGAATTAAAACTGGGTCCCCAGGGAGAATAATATGTGTTCTTTTTAAAAAAAAATTATTTATTTTTATTTTATGTACATTGGTGTTTTGACTGCATGTATGTCTGTGTGAGGGTGTTGGATGCTCTGGAACAAGAGTTACAGACAGTTGTGAGCTGTCATGTGGGTGCTGGGATTTGAACCCAGGTCCTCCGGAAGAGCAGCCAGTGCTCTTAACCACTGAGCCATCTCTCCAGCCCCTACCATGTTTTCTTAACCACTGAGCTATCTTTTCGGCTCTGAGATCTAGTTCTTGAATGATGTTAATTACAAAGGGATGGTGTTAAGTTACAGGTATTTTGAAATAGTGTGTGCATGTGTATATTACTTATATAATTTTATACATATATAACATATAATAGTGTGCATATATATGTGACTATATACTATACACACATATATTAATATACTAATGTATATTTTTTGCAAAGCCCTTACAAACAACAACATAGTAATAAAAAGTCCTACATGCTGAAACAGTGATCTCCTCCTTCCTTCTCTTCCTTATTCTTGACATGGGCTGATCAGAAAACCAAATAAAATACCAGGACACTCTGGTGATAGAGCTATGTTATTCAGAATAGAGCTGTCTCTCTTGTGTCCATCCCTCTTGCAGCTCCAATTGTAGTTGTGTTCGTTTGCATGAAAGCTTGAGTTGAATTCTCTGATACCAACATTTGAGCACATTCAGTAGTTATGGGTCACTGGTTTCCAAAGTTTTGCTGTAGGTGAGGTTCCCCTGGGGAAGCCACTGAAATGGAGACTCCCGGAATCTGTTCTCAGACATTTGGTGCTGGGTAATGAAGATCAAGAATCTGCTTTGTTGGTTTTGGTCCTTCAGGTTGAACCCAAAGCCTCAGTGGTGCTACATGCTAAACATTCACTCTGGTCTTGAGTCCAGTTGTAGGGCAAGCCATAGTGGCTTTTTTTCCAGAGGGCGCAGACCAGAAACTTTGATGGTATCAGTACCCTGCTTTCTGAAGGCACACTGGATGCATGGGGCTGGGGTATGTGACTGCCTCCATTTATAAATTGACAGAGCCACCAGGAACCCTGATTGACTTCAACTCGGGACTCTCAAGGCATGAAGTAGAGGCTTAGCAGTGAAGAAGCCTGTCAGAAAGCCTCTGCCACACAGGTCCCAAACAAAGTAACTCAGTAGACCCTTCTGCCAAGCTATGGGGTACCATTCCAGTGGGTCTAGGAGGCACCACACAAGCCAAAGGAATCCAACCAAGCATTACAAGCTCTGTCTTGTAGTTTGGACTTAATGTGACCACACCCAGCTTGAACCAATTCTTTATTTTCTAGTGATGGGGTTTACAAGGATGTGCCACATTTGATTTTGATGACATCATTTGAAATATTGAATTTTGGCCTTTTCTTTTTCCTTTCCTAGAGATGGAATAAGGCTGGCTACATGTTTATGACTTCAAAATTTGTATGTTGAAATCCTAACTGCCAATTAGTAAGGAATCCTAATTAGTAAGTGATTTGGTGTTGATGGGGCTGTCCTCAGGAGTAGAATTAATGCAAAAGACCCCATAGCCAGCTATGGTAGAATACCCCTATAAAACTCAGGAGCCAGAGGCAGGAATATCATGAATTTGAAGACAATCTGGGGTACAATGCAGTTTTTTGTTTGTTTACAATCTCTAGAGATTTTGTAACAATTTTGTGAACAATTTTGTAAAAGATTTTGTAAACAATTCTCATCCTCTGGGTCGTAACCCCTTTGGGGGGTCGAATGACCCTTTGATAGGGTTCACCCAAGACCACTGCAAAACACAAATATTTACATTATAATCCACAACAGTAGCAAAATTACAGTTATGAAGTAGCAACAAAAATAACTTCATGGTTGGGGTCACCACAACATGAAGAACTGTATTAAAGGGTCGAAGCATTAGGAAGGTTGAGAACCACTGCTCTCGAGGGTTGCAGATGCAGCTCAGTATTAGAGCACTAACCTCATGTGCCCAAAGCTCTAGGTTTGATTGTGGTAAGAGTTTTGTTAAAAAAAAAAAAAAGTTATGAGACTGTTTTTGTTTAATCCCGGGTGTGAGGCTGCTTCAGTTAAGACCACAGGTGTAAACTATTAACTGTGCCCCCTGAGTGGCTTAGCCAGCTCAGCAAGTTTAACTCTGAGAACTTGAGAGATAAAACACCAAAGCCCTGAGACGAAGGGCGCTACAAAGAAGAGAGGTTGCTGCTCTCCCTGCTGCTGGCGTTCCCCCAAACTGCTGCTGGTTCTTCCTGCTGCTGGTTCTTGGTTTGCTGGACTTCTGGATATTGTGACTACTGAGACTGATATTGTCCCCAAAGAACCCGATGACCCTAATCAGCAGGAAGTAGCTCAAAGAGAACTCCATCTTTTTTTCCCTTTAACCTTCTTTCTCTCCCACCTAGTGTTGGGGGAGGGGTTGGAAGGAACAAAGGTTGGAAGGGAGGTAGAGGTTTTGAGTATAGTTAAATAATTAGAGTGAATAATAAAACAAAAATAATAAAAGCTACTTAGTTACATTTGATTCCTAGGAGGACTGGGGATTGGGGAGGAATCCTCAGAAAACTCTCTTGAGTCTTCAGCCACGTCCAGATGCAGTAAAAATACAGTTCTCTCTCTCTCTCTCTTTCCTTTTATTATTCTATTTTTACATCATCTTGGTAGTCCTGGAGATTGAATTCAAGGCCGCATAGATTCTAAATGCGTGCTATACATTGAGCTGATGTATACTCCAAACCTAAGATGGCAACCTTCTCTATACCAGGAAGCACTTCTTCACTGCCACCTTCTTCCAGTGTCTTGGGAGGAAATTTCTGCTGTTTATAAATCACATAGTCTATGTTGTTTTGTTACAGAAACCTGAATGGACTAAGACATTCTATCTATCTATCTATCTATCTATCTATCTATCTATCTATCTATCTATTTATTTAGTTAGTTATTATTGCTTCAAGTTACATCTCCATCACAGTACCCTCTTTCCACCCCTCCCGGTTCCACCCTCCTACCCTCTCCTTCCTCTCCCACTCATCCTACTCCTCCGATGTGGAGTGTCCCTACGTATCAGCCCCTCTCTGCTCAACAGTCATATTCAGGCTAAGAGCTTCCTCTTGCACTGGGGGCCAACATAGTAGCACTCCCAGAGCAAATTGTCCCCTTAATAGGTAACAAAATCTATGTTCCTGATCCTTTTGGTGTATTGGTTATAGGATAGTTATCCTGTACTATATGGCTAAAATCCAATTATAAGTGAGTAGATGCCATGTACATCCTTCTGAGTCTGGATTAGTTCACTCAGGATGAGCTTTTCTAGTTCCATCCCTTTGGCTGCAAATTGCATGATTTCGTTGTTTCTGATAGCTGAGTAGTATTCCATTGTGTAGATGTACCACAGTTTTTTAATCCATTCGTCAGTTGAGGGACATCTGGGTTGTTTCCAGTTTCTGGCTATTACAAAAAAGGCTGCTATGAACATAGATGGGGATATGTCCTTGTGGTTTGGTGAGGAATTGTTTGGGTGGATACACCACATATAGCCCTGTGGCCCTACCCTTAGCCTCCTGAGAAGGTCACATAGCCTGGCAGCCAGATTAAACTTCCTCTCTCCTTATAAAGCCATGTCCAGCAAGCACCTGGAATTCCTCTTCATGAAAAGAATCTCTAATGGCAGTGAGATATTTGAAGAAATGTTCAACATCCTTAATCATCAGAGAAATGCAACTCAAGATTCCATCTCTCATCTGTCAGAATGGCTAAGATCAAAAAACTCAAATGACTGCACATGGTGGTAAGGTTGTGAAGAAAGGTAAACACTCCTCCATTGCTGGTGGGAGTGCAAACTTATACCACCACTATGGAAATCAGTCTAGTAATATCTTAGAAAACTTTGAATAGCTCTACCTCAAGACATTCTCTTTAAATATTTAAAAATGTCAGCATGGCCTTATGAATTATTTATTTATTTATAGTTTTTATTTTTTATCTTTTGTGAGACAGGGTCTGAACACATTTCCTGGCCTGGAGTTTGTTATGTAGATCAGGCTGGCCTTGAATTTAAAGAGATCTGCCTGTCTCTGCCTTCTGAGTGCTGGGATTAAGGATGTGCACCACTAAACCCAGACTGGATTCTTCTTCTTCCTCCTCTTCCTCTTTTTATGTCATTTGGTGGATTTGTGTGTGTTTGACACAGGGTTTCTCTGTGTAGCCCTGGCTGTCCTGGAACTTACTCTGTAGGCCAGACTTGGCCTCCAACTCAGAGATCTGCCAGCCTCTGCCTCTGTCCCCCAAATGCTGGGATTAAAGGTGTGTGTCACCACAGCCTGGCTTTTTAAATTATTCTTTTTTGTGATTTTTTTTTGGGGGAAAGGGTGTCTATGTGTAGTCCTGGCTGTTCTGAACTCACTCTGTAGACCAGGGTGGCCTCAAAATCACAGAGATCCACCTGCTTCTGCCTCCTGAGTGTTGGGATTAAAGGTGTGAGCCACCACACTCAGCTTTTTTGAGATTTTTATTTATGTGTATATGTGTGTGTGGCAGAAGGGCAGGGCTATATGTGCCTCAGAGTGAGAAGATGATGTTGGATCTCCTGAAGCTGGAGATACAGGATAAATTATTAGTATAACAGATACAGTATGGATATGTAGGTTTAGATTCATCAGAGAAACTTACCATGTAACCTACAAGATGTAGGTACTGAACCAAATTTGGATTCTTTGCAGGACAGGAGGAGTTGTTAACTTTTGAGCTATTTTTCTAACTCCTCATGGATTCTTTATAGTTCAATATATGATATTATAAACTTGTTTATATATATATAAATATATATATATATATACATACTATGCATAGTAAACATAACCATTTAAAATTTTTATCTCATATACCCCCAAATTTGACCAGAGGAATCTTTCATAGTGGCTCAGGTGTCCCTTTGGCTTGGCACCAGCAATTTATAAGCATTTTATTCAAAAGGAAATGTGCTAGGACTGTTCTCTGCTTTCTTTGATCTGGTAATGCTGACAGCCACTTCTTAGCAGAATGTTGTGGAGAATAGTTTTTTTTTAATTTTATTGAAAAAAATTTTATTTTGTGAATTTCACATCATGCACCCTGTTCCCTCTCATCTCCCACTTCCCCTCAGTTCCACCCTCCATAATTTTTTATGTCCCAGCATAAAAAATTACAGCTCATTATGGAAGCTGCAATGTATATCAGTGTGTTCCATAATATTCCCTTTGTCAATACATTTTGCTTGCAAATGTTCATTATAATGACTCCTTGGTCTGGTATGAGGCCTCTGGTTTCTGCTACTTTGTCAGTACTGGAACCTCACTGGAACTCCTCTCAGATGCTTTAACTGTCCTGTGTCATGGAGATTCTGTAGTTTTGGGTTGTGGAACTGGCCTCTTCTTGCACTCCAGCAGTTCATCCATGGGATAGAGGATAGATGATGGGGTGGGCCAACTCAGAGCCCTGGTTCTGAACCTGCAACCCCCACTTGCAGGGCCAGCTCTGCTATGGAAAGGTGCACGGTCTGCTCTCCCGACTGCTACAGCATGTGAGGGGCAGGGACAGATCTCCTGTTTTGTGACTCCATCTGGGCCAGATCTCCTGTCAGCCAATGGTGGTGAGGGCAAAAGGGAGGGGAGGGTATCTCTCCCTAGCCAACACCACCACATAGCAGATAGAAGGCAGGGCTGGCTCTCCCACACCTACAACCTCCATAGTGGAGAATAGTTTTTACCAAGATCTGAGCAATAACTGTGTTCATAGTCATTGGGATGAGGTATCAGTATAGCAGATACAGTATGGATATACAATAGAAAACAAACAAACAAACAAACAAACAAACAAACAAATAAATAAAGAAAGAAAGAACATGCATATGTATAACACATGCATACATCCTGCTAGCTCTAACTCCATTCTAGTGCCACACTACTCAGAGTCCTTTTTTGATTCTACTCTAGGTGATGGTCAGCCCAAGCCTCTTTTAGAAACTGATACTTGAGAAAAACTTGAGATAATATTTAAGAGCCATCCATGCAACAATCTAGAAACAGATGTTTAGAGTCATAAAGAACAGCAAGTCCACAGCCTGAGGCAGAAATAAACAGTGTGTTTGAGAAGCAGACTAGCCAGTGTGGCCAGATGGTGCTTACTTCCCAAAGAGAATGGTTTGAAATGAAATGAACCCATCAGGAAGGAAATGCTGTATGTAAAACTGCACAGGATATAACAAACTCATAGAAGTATTTTAGTAGGCTACAAAGATGCTGGGAGGTTTTGAGAATGAGACTGTGGTAACTCTTTTGTCTCCAAAGATGACTTTGGCTATTGCCTAAAGAGTGAACTGTTAAAGAAGCAGAAGCGTAGTGATGAGACCTGCAGTGACTTCAGCACGACGGATGAGGTAGATGAGGGTGACAGCAGAAAGAACAAATCGGTGTGACTGAGGTAGAGACACACCAGTTCCGAATCGTCAAGTGAATTCTGAACAGGTATCATTGCATGCTCTCCTTGCACGCGTCAAGTTCTGAAGTCAAAATATTAAAAGATGTAAGGGGGCTGGAGGGTGGTTAAGGGCTCAGTGGTTAAGAGCATTGGCTGCTCTTCCAGAGGACCCAGGTTCAAATCCCAGCACCTACATGGCATCTCATACCTCTCTGTAACTCCAGTTCCAGGGGATCTGACACACAGCCATATATACAGGCAAAACACAAATACACATGAAATGAAAATGAATAACTCATTTTAAAATAAATAATTAAAACCCAGTAAGGGCTTCTAGCCACTTTATGATAAAGAACAAGAAAAGCAATATTAGTATGGACATGCTAAGAGACTCAGAAGTTCATAATTCCATTTTAACTTTACCTGATTTCACTCTATACCAGGTTTCAAAAGAAAAAAAAGTCATTCAATATCATGCTGAAGGTCGTGTTTGTCAACCTCTGTGTTTCTTTGTGAAACCATTTCCTTAATGTTGTCATCTTTTTGATCAGTACAAAATGTCATATTCATGGTGTTTACAGGCCAGTCTTCTAATGAAATGGTTGACAGGTAGGCAAGCACCTTCTCTGCTAGAGGATCCCCAAGTAAGGGCTTTGGGGGGTTCTTGGCTTCTACAGACTTATTAGAAAACCAGTCATCAGCCGCCTCGACGCTTTGGCTGCAATAAGAGGTCGACACCGATGTTGACAAGCTCGGCGTCATGCTGCTGCCATTTGCTACTGAGGTATTCTCAGGGGACTCATGGCTGACTGGATCCAGAAGGCAGAATTCATCTTCAGAGTGATCACTGACTGCTGTTAAAAAAAATGGACAAGTTGAGTCTTTTTCGGGGGAGGGGACTTTGAGACAGGCTTTCTCATGTAGCCCTGGTTGGGTACTGGGATTAAAGGTGTGCAACCCCCCTCCCCCGCTTTTTTGGTAAGGTTTTCTGAGATAGTGCTTCTCTGTGTATCCATGGCTGTCTTGGAACTCACTCTGTAGATTAGGCTGGCCTCAAACTCAGAGATCCACCTGCCTCTGTCTTTAGAGTGCTGGGATTATAGGCATGTGTCACCATGGCCGGTTGACAAGTTAAATCTTAATTAAGACTCTTTTTAGGGCTATCGTATCTAGCATAAGATAATGCTAGAAGGGAAAATACCAAGTCACTATCATCTGTACAATATTAAATATATGATATATAAATATTCGAATCCAGGAAAATATTCTAATTAGCTTAGAAAATTCAGTTCTACAATGTGACTTTTAAAAGTTTTTTGGAGCTGGGCATGGTGGTGCACACCTCTAATCCCAGCACATGGGAGGCAGAGGCAGGCGGATCTTTGTGAGTTCCAGGCCAGCCTGGTCTACAGAGTTAGTTTCAGGACAGCCAGGGATACAGAAAAAAACCCTGTCTTGAAAAAAAAAAAAAAAAGGTTTCTTGGATTACTATACAAAACCACAACCAATCAAAATGCAGAGTTGTGCAGCCCAGTCCCAATGGATACACCTACAAAGCATCCCCATACTTAAGGAGGCTCAGGGAACATTGAGGAAGAGGGGGCAAAGATCTCTTTAAGAACTGGAGAATCAGGGAGTCTGCTGCGAAAGTGCGTCTCCTGGGATATCTGAAGCTACACTCATAAAGTTTCACCCAGATAAGTGCCCAACTGTGAGCTGAACAAGGAGGAAACCAATGGACATGCCCAAGAGGACAGGGGAAAGGCCTCACTCAACCCTACACAGAGGACTATAGAAAATAGGAAATCTGGGAGTGATAGAGGTGGTCTTCCCCAGTAAAGAACACACCAATTGGTTGTCCAATACCAAATGGTCAGCTTTGAAAACAAGTAATATAGATGGGACAGGTTATATTTAGCAATATGTACGTGCATACATAAAAATATGTGTATGCAATAACATTTAGTGAAAAAAGAGGTCTTAAATTTGAAGGAAATTGGGGAAGGGTATATGGAAGGATTTTGAGGGAGGAAGGGAATGGAGAAAAGTTATAATAATAGTAATAATAATGGAAAGGTTTCTTGGGACTGGAGAAATGGCTCGATGGTTAAGAGCACACTTTGCTCTTGTGGATGACCTACATTTGCTTCCCTGAATTCATGTCATGTGGCTTAAATCCACCTGTAACTCTGGCTCCAAGGGATCTGACACCCTCTCTGGACTCCTTAGGCAACTGAACTCACTTGCATCCCCACCCCCAATTAAACATTTTGTTGTTGTTGTTGTTGCTGTTTTGTGGTGACCAGGCCTGTCTGTAGTTTTGGGTGGCCCTGACTGGCCTGTAACTATGTAGATCAGGCTGGTCTCTAACTCAGAGCAATCTTCTCTGCTCCTTCCAAGTGCTAGGATTGAAGGTGTGCATCATGGGCAGGAGAGATGGCTCCGTGGTTAAGAGCACTGGTTCCTCTTCCAGAGAACCTGGGTTCAATTCCCAGTACCCACATGACAGCTTACAACCATCTGTAGCTCCTGTTCTAGGGGTGTTCCATGGGATCTGTCACCCAGATATTATACAGAAAAAACACCAATGTACATGAAATTGAAAAAAAATTAAAAGGCATTCATTACCATATCTGGCTTAAAAAATTTTAAAGCTAAGTTTCTTAATAGTTTATAGTTGGAAATTACATCATTTAAAAAAATTAATGAGCAGGATCACAAAAATCATTTGGTCCACTGTAAGAGCCCATGCATGGGGTGACCTTCTGCCAATAACAGTTGAAGGCATTTTTAATTTATTTATTCAAGTGGCATTTCTTTTTTGAAACTTATTTATCTATTTATTTATTTTGAAACAGAGTCGCTCTACATAGCCATGGATATCCTGGAAGTCACTATGTAGACCAGGCTGGCCTTGATCTGACAGAGATTCACCTGCCTCTGCCTCCTGAGGGCTGGGATTAAAGGTGTGGGCCAACACTGCCTGGCATATTTTCTCCTCTTAAAGTTATTTTAACATTCTTATAATACAATGTTTAAGATATATACAAAGAAAGGCACACAACAATACACATTTAATACACATGTCAAAGTGGATGGGGAAAGTCTACAAGACCTCAACCCTACACAGAGAACTACAGGAAATAGGAAAGCTGGGAGTGGTAGAGGTGGTCTTCTCCAGTAAAGAACATACCAATTGGTGTCCAATACCAAATGGCCAGCCCTGAAAACATACATACAAGTAACTCTATATAAACAGAACAGGTTGAATTTAGGAATATATATGTATGTACATATAAACATATGCATATTATTTATTTATTTTGAGACAGAGTCTCTCTACATAGTATGGCTGTCCTGGAACTCACCATATAGAACAGGCTGGCCCAGCCTCCTGAGTCTTGGGATTAAAGGCTTGTGATAATACAACTGGCTTTGAATTAAAAAAAGTTATTTTATTTTATGTGTGTGAGTGCTTGGAAGTCAGAAGAGGGTGATGGGTCACCTGGGACTGGAGTTATGGAGGGTTGTGAGCCGACATGTAGGTGCTAAAAAATCAAACCCTGGTTATTTGTCCAGCCCAGTAGGCATTTCTCTCAAGTCTTATGGTCTACAAAGTACTCTATCAGGGGCTGGAGAGATGGCTCAGTGGTTAAGAGCACTGGCTGTTCTTCCAAAGGACCCTGGTTCAAATCCCAGAACCCACATGGAAGTTCATAGCTGTCTGTAATTGTGCGTGGTAGCACATGCCTTTAATCTCAGCACTTGGGAGGCAGAAGCAGGTGGATCTCTGTGAGTTCAAGGCCAGCCTGGTCTACAAAATGAGTTCAGGACAGCCAGGGCTACACACAGAGAAACCCTGTCTTGAAAAACCAAAAAAAAAAAAAAGCACTCTATCATGCTTCCAGATGTCATTTATTGTCCCCACAATTCTTCAGGGTAGGTATTGTTGGTGCCACTTCACAAATGGGCAAATGGAGACACAGAGAAACCACCTATCCTCAATTAGACACAAGGCTGATTTCAACCTGGGTATGAAGACCCATGCTTTTCCTAGTCTTTTGACTAGACAGTAGACTAAACAACACTTTAAAAGTGTTGTTGTGTGCTTCAGTCTCTCCACTTGGGAAACCAAGGCAGAACAGAGTTTGAGGCCATTGGCCCGACCTAGCTAGGGCTAAGTAGTGAGATTCTGTCTCAAAACAAACAAACAAACAAACCCAAAATGAAAAACAAAATGACAGCCAGCTAAAATAAAGTATGTCATTTCACATACTAGTAAATTGATATTTCTTTTGAATTTTCATGGAATATAAAAGAAATAGCATTTAAGATAGCCTGCTGATTCTTTTTTTTTTTCCAGACAGGGTCCGTCTATGTAGCCCTGGCTGTCCTGGAACTCAGTCTGTAGATCAAGTTGGCCTCGAACTCACAGAGATCCACCTGCCTCTGTATCCTGAGTGCTGGGATTAAGGTGTGAGTCACCACGCCTAGCACCTGTTGATTCTTTAAGATTTAAGAAAATATTTGCTACACATTAAGAGTTCTAACAATTTATTGAAACAAATAAGTACCTTTTATTTTTGCTGCTTCCCTTTCTCTTTGCTCCACCTACATAAAAAAGTCATTTGCATTTTGTAAAAATGAAGGAAATTTATATATTTATATTTCTATAATATATTTACTCTATATATTTACATTAGTAAGAAATAATGTTAGTATTACAAGTTTTTGATGAACATGTTTTTTCTACAATATGTTTTTTAGTTTAGTTTAGGTTTTTGTTGTTGTTGTTGTTGTTTTTTTTTTTTTTAGGTTTTTTTTTCGAGACAGGGTTTCTCTGTGTAACAACCCTGGCTCCTTGGAACTCACTTTGTAGACCAGGCTGGCCTTGAACTTGCAGAGATCTGCCTGGCTCTACCTCCAAAGTGCTGGGCTTAAAGGCCTGCGCCACCACGCCCAGCTTAGTTTAGTTTTGTTTGCCAAATATATTAACAGAAAAACCAGTTATCATTTGAAAATATGAGGACCAGAGAGATGGCTTGGCGGCTGAGAGCACTTACTGCTCACGTATTCCTTTTCCACTGCTGTGACACCTGATCCACTCTATGATACTGTATCTTCCACTCCTGAGGGAGAAGCTCTGGCGGGAGCTCCACCTCCTAGAGCTTTCACCACCTCAGTGCTGTCCCCTGAGGACCAGCCTTCCAGCCCATGAGTCTTCAGGAGACAAGCCACATGGAAGTGTTAGAAGCAACTCAACTGCATTTCAATAAAGCTGTTATGTTCAAAACAGAAGTGTTCTGGAAATAAAACTTTTCGAAGAGAAAGTAGATATACTCTTTGTGATCTATTGTTACGATGGATTCTGAAACATATTATCAACAGTATGACCCAAGGGGAAAATCCCCAGAAATTTTACTTAGTATTGAAAGTTTTATGAAATTCTGTTACTAAGGTGAAAAACTCACTAAAGGAGATTTAAACATTGAACAGCAGGCTAGGTGTAGAGCACACCTTTAATCCTAGCACTCTGGAGGCAGAGGCAGGTGGATCTCTATGCATTTGAGTCCAGCCTGGTCTATATAGTGAGTTCCAGGCTAGCCGGGCTACATAAAAAGACTCCATCTCAAAACAAAACAAAACAATACAATGAAAACTAGAAAACATAACCAACAAAAGACTTGCATCCACAATATATGAAGGACTCTTAATTCAATGTTAAAATAATCCAGCTAGAAAAATATGAGATTTAAAGAGATATTTTACTAAGAGAGTATAGATGGTAAATAAAACTATGAAAAGATATGCAAAAACACTTACTGGGGAATAAAAATGAAAACAGTATGTTGTTTTATACTGAAGAAGACATGGATCTTGCCTTGGTGTGGACAGCTTCCAATTGACTGGGGAGGTGGTTGAGGAAACTTTTTCTCTTATTCTTACTATATGTGTGCACCATCGTACACTTGTGGAGGTCAGAGGACACTCATTGGGACTTGATCTCTCCTTTCACTGTGTGTACCCTGGGGAAAGCTAAAGCCATCAGACTTTGTTGCAAGCACCTTTGTCCACCGAGCCATCTTACTGGCTCAAAATTTCTTTGAGTAAGATAAGGAAGGGACTGGAGTATAGCTAGTGATAGAATGCTTGCATGGTACACACAAGGCCCTAGCACTACAGGTCAGCATTGAAACACACACACACCCCCACACACACACACACACACACAGGTCTGAAGTTGGTCACCACAGATTACTCTTTTCTTTTCACTAAATCTCTGTAGCCTGTAGAACTTAAAAAAAAAAAAGAGTCAATCTCAAATCTTGTTGCTACTCTGTCATCTAAGCTTAGAATTTTTTGTTGTAGTTTCAACAAAATGTTCCTCGCATTTTAATGAAGAGTAAATCCCATCTCAAGAAGCCACTTTGGAGACACTCTGGGTTAACTGGAGGAATAGAAGCTGCCTTGGTGCGATTGTGAAAAACAATCTTGCCATGTAAACACCGTATATTCCAAAGAAAGGAGTCAAGGGAGGAGTTCGGAAATCCACGGTGGCAGGGTGGGGGGTGATCTAGCATGGCTGCTAGAAACAGGAGGAGAAGATATCAACAAGAAGGCTAAGCCCAACACAGCTCCAGCCTCAAGGCTCCCAACAGAGGGAGGGGAAGCAGAAGCTTCTTCCAGAAGGTCATCCGGGAGCTCCTGGTGGAAAGAGACCAGCCAGTGCTCCTCGCAGGCCATGTCCACAGCTCTCAGAAGCTTCAGAACTTCCACCCGCTGTAGGACGGGTGGGCAGGGGAAAGGAACGCCCCTGGCTGAGGGGGCTGAGGCTGGGTGGTGTCATCTGTAGAGGGGGCAGTGTTTAAAATGGAGCCGCTACCCTGGGGTCCTGAGAAGCCAAGGAGCATGGATTCCAACCTGTCACAACCAACCCTTACAGGGTGAGAGATGGCTCTAGGAGACGGCTGTAGAGTGCGGAAGCCCCAAAGTACAGGCAGCAGGTAGCTCCACTGTTGATGACTGGGAGCAGATGTTGTCAACAGAACTTAGAAGTCAGCAGGTGGATCAACTTCTGCAGCCACCTCTCTGCTATGCGGTTAACTTCTACACAGTCTGGACCCTCCGAAACTCCAGCTACAGCTTTTCTAGAAGACCCAGGTTCCCAAGGGAGGTGACTCAACCAGCAATTGTCTGTAACTCCAGCACCAGGGGAATTGAATCCCATGATAATGCCACACACAGATGTATCATGCATGTCTGCACATGTGCGTGCACACACACAATTAAAAATAAAGACTTATTTTGAAAGTTTTTTTTACTTTTTGAATGCGTGTGGCTCTCTGTATGTGTGCAGTACTCTCAGAGGCCAGAAGAGGGCATTGGATCCCTGGTCCTCTGCAATAATAGTACATGCTCTGAGACCTATCTCCAGCCCCGCTAAATGGATTTTGAAAAGATGAAGACAAGTTTATCTGTGTGGAGTTCAGTGCTGTGGATGCTTCCCCACCTCAAATGAAACAGGCAGAAAAACTACTCAGCTAGAATATTTACCAGTCTATTGGGTATTTACTGGGAAGTCTTGGGATGGTGGGAGATCCTGCTCAGCTCACAGACTGAAAAAGCTAAGTGTGGCCAGGAGAGGCCTGTGGTACACAAAGAAGGAAAACTACTAGTGGGCAGACAGCCTTGGTTGGCACCAGACATTTGTACTGTACAGGCTCCTTAGCATCAACGTAAATCATGGTAAAGAGAGATCAGAGCCCACAGTTTGATCAGCCTTAGACACATACTCAACATCATATGTCCTTAGACAAGTGAGCAGTTACACTGCATCTCTCATAATGGAGAATGTTGAAAACACTGACAGCAGCCAGTGTGCTGATGAGGATGTGGGGTGAAACAACAGTTCTCCTTTATGGCTGGTGGGAATGTGAATGGACAGAGTTTCTCATAAAGACACACACACACACACACACACACACACACACACACAATATGATTAACAACAGTTCTCCTTGGTATCGCCTGAAGGGAGTTGGGAAATCATGTCCATACAAAAGGCTCCACATGGGTGATATAGCACCTTTGTTCATGATTGCCCAAACTTTGAAGCAACCAAGATGTCCTTCTGTGGGCGGAAGGACAAAGTGAGGTTAATAGTTTAGGTTTTCTTATTTCTTGATGGTAGCCTATCTAGGTCTGGGCTCTTCTGTTTTTTTTTTTTTTTTTTTTGTTTGTGTACACTCAGTGGCAAGTTAGTTTTGCCAGATGGTTACTAGACACATGACTGTTGAGTTCAACTTGAATTCAGGGTGAAGGATGTGTAATGAAACCCTGCCACCCTATTTGTCATCAGTCTTTATCTCTGAATGTTGTATGACCATTAATTCATGGATTTAGCTTTGCTATGTCATAGTTTCCAATTGCTACTAGTCTTTGCCACATTCTACTTTGTCCTTGTGACTCTACTTTGACACAAAACATTGTTAATTGTGTTTTGTTTTTCTCCTCAGTACCACATGTGCACCTTGAAATTAGGGGCAATATCTTACTCTCCCCAACAGGGGAGGGGCGAGATCTCCAAATATAATACGGATTAGTAGGCCTTTGCCAAGTTGAATTAAGTTACACTTAAGTGATTTGGTCAGGCTATCTGGTTATCTGAGCATTTCTTATCTCCAAATTCTTTTTTTTTCTTATAGCCCTGAGAGTTTTGCATGCATCACCCCCAACATGCCATATCTTCATCCCTCTTACAAGCCTAATATGGAGAATATAAAGGCTTTTTTTGGGGAAGGGTGGTTTTTGTTGTTGTTTTTTTGTTTGCTTGCTTTTTTTTGGCTGAAAGGTATATAAAAGCAACTGGAGACAGAGCATATTTTTATTTAACTTTTCTGTTTCTTAAAAAAACCTTATCAGGGCTGGAGAGATGGCTCAGCGGTTAAGAACACTGACTGTTCTTCCAGAGGACCCCGGGGTTCAATTCCCAGAACTCACATGACAGCTCACAACTGCCTGTAATGCCTGTTCCAGGGGATCCGGCACCCTCACACAGACATACAAGCAGGCAAAATACATTAAAAAAAAAACTTTATCACTCCCCAAAAATATAAAAGAAAACTTTACTTTTCCTATTATATGAACTTTTGGTTTGGATAATTTAATTTTTGACTCCATGCTTTTGAATCTTAAACTAAAACATAACAGTGGATACATTAGCCTTCCAATTAAAAGACAACATGTTAGTGACACTGTCTAGAGATCGCCAAGGAGATGGCTTTAAAACCTGAGACTCTACCTGTGGTCGGGATTGGCCAGCATGAAAGTTTTGGGAAATGAAAATGCACTGAGAATGAGATTTCATCTTCGGTTTGGATACTCCTTGCCTTTGCTTTTCATCAACTGGTTTAACTTTAGGACTTTGAAATATTTCTCTGGAAAACATTGAACAGAAAATAATGTTAAACAAAAATCAGATTATATGATTGTGTATGCCAGCTGAGATAATTGTCTCTAACATTTATACATAGGGCTTTAAAAATCAGCATATGTTGCAAGACCTTTAAAAAGGGGGATGTGGTTATGTAATATAGGAATGATAAGATATAAGGGTAGATTATTGAATCTACTCTGAAGCTTAAAGCTATTGTTCTTCTCAATAAGGTTATCTTTTTGATAAATTGATATTTGTATATTGATACAAAACAAGATTAATTTTGATTCACTGGTATAGAATTTTATATTTTGACACACACACACATATATGTATATTTCAACTCTTATGTAAGGTATTGTGCCTATACAACTCATTTTAAAGTACAGGTTTATTTCCAATCCTTTTATGGGTTGCTATTGCAATCCATTTAGGAATCTGGGTAATACAGGTTGATGGCTTGCCAGTCAAACTTCTGGTCATGTCAAATACTAGTCTTAATTTATCACAAAATAGGATTACCAGGTTAAACAGATAATAAATGGTTAAAAATATACAGTTTGCCTATTCAAACAAACATAAATAGATAGACGATAGATTCATAAATAAACAAATAAATGTCTTCAAAGTCCTCAGAGGCATGGGCTAGAGAGATGGCTCAGCAGTTAAGAGCACTGGCTGTTCTTCCAAAGGACCTGGGTTCAAATTCCAGCACCACATGGCAGTTCACTGCTGTCTTTAATGGCCAGGCATGGTGGCACACATCTTTAATCCCAGCACTCGAGAGGTAGAGGCAGGTGGATATCTGTGAGTTCAAAGCCAACCTGATCTACAAAGTGAGTCCAGGATAGCCAAAGCTACATAGAGAAACCCTGTCTCTGAAAAACAAAACAAAACAAAAAGTCCTCAGAGGCATACAGAAATGGGATTTAAAGATGTTTTTATTATTTTAATAATTCTTTTACTTAAGACAGTCAGCTTGCTGGGCGTGATGGTGGACGCCTTTAATCCCAGCACTAGGGAGGCAGAGGCAGGCAGATCTCTGTGAGTTCAAGGCTGGTCTGCTCCACAAAGTGAATCCAGGACAGCCAGGTATACACAGAGAAACCTTGTCTATAAAACAAACAAACTAAATAAATAAACCCAATGTAAGACAGTCAGCTCATGACAGCTCCCATTTGACTGAGGAGACAATGAGCATCATTAGCAGTAATTAGGAGATATCCATTAGGAGTAATTCCTACTGCACAAAATGCCCCTGGCTCTCTCCTGTGTCTGCCTCCTTCAGCAAATCCTACTGGCCTGCACCACCAGAGCTGGCGCCCCTGCTCTCTCAACAGACTATATACAGTACAAAGATGGACCAGAGTGTAAATGCAGGTAAGTTGATGACCTGATTCTGCAGAGACAGAATGGGAAAATCCTTCTTATTTCCTGTTGCATAATTTAGCCTGTGAGATATACTTGGCCAGAAGGCTGAAGATGATGCTCCAGTGGTATCAAGAGATATTTGGGACTGTCTAGGCAGCAAACTGTCATTTTTCCATTCTGGAAGCTGCTTTCCTGTACTCCCTACTCACTCAAATAATAACTCTTTCCCTTCTTATGACTTTGTTGGGGTTGAAGACATAATAGATATAAAATTTCAATTGAACTTGAGTTGCTTAGGATTTAAAAATATTTTTTCAAATCTAAATAAAATCTTTAGGTTTATAAATATAGGAAATGATAGAAAATATTAAGGTTCAGAACTTTAGAAACATCAATATAGATAGATAACTTTTTTCTTCAAGATTGCCTGATATAAATAGGCTATACATTATGTGTGTAACTTTTATATGTTTTTCTTGATTGTTCCATATCTGTTCTTACTGTTTTTACTATGAATTTGAAAAAATTAGTCTTTTTATTAGACAAAAGGAGGGAATTGATAGGGTGAAGTTATGCATTCTAAATGTTAATTAACCTGCTCACAGAAGCCTGCTTGCTGTACATCAAGAAATGCTGTGTTACCTTGCTTGCTAATCATTGTCTCTGATTGGTTGAATAAATGCTGAGGCCTGAGATTGGGCAAAGACAGAGGTAGGCAGACTAAGGTGCTTGGGCTTCTGAAGCAGAGAGGTTCATGGGTAGAAGAAGCCTCCAGATTGAGAAGAGAAGAAGCCAGGAGTGGAAGGAGGAGACACATGCCATAGGTTTGAGAAAAAAACCTCATGCCACATGGCCTGGAACATAAGCATAGCATGGAGAAAAACAGCCCAGGGGACATATGTATATATGGGGTCATATTTGGGGAATAGAATGAGCTATCTTAGATGGGCCAAGATTGCTCAATTCAGGTGAAGGCTTGCTAAAACCCATTAGGTGTCTGTGAGTTCATTCATAATGGCGGGTTAAGGATTAACACTGCCGATCAATTAACTATAATATAAATACTAGAAATAATTTAATTAATTAAATCTACACTGAACAACTACTGGATTCTTAGACTTTCCATCAGGAGACAGTCATTGTTGGAATAGTTAGATCATAACCTGCGAGCAACTCTAATAAATTATATATATATACACACATATTTAAATATATGTATATATACATATACTTTTTTCATTCTTACAGTTCTGTTTCTCTAGAGAACCCTAATACAATGTTTTTTTAAAATGATACCAGGCAATGGAATATTATTCAGTGATACAAAGAAAGGAGCTGTCAAGTCACATAGAAGAGAGGAGGGCTGGGCATAGTGACCTGTAAGCCAGAGCCTGGGTGCTGAGGCAGGAGGAATGTCATGAGGTTAAAGTCAATTTAGGTCACTAGTGAGTTTTAGGCCAGTTAGGCTACATAGTTAATCTATGTTCTTTTCTGTCAAAGAAAAAGTCTAAGCAGGCTATGTTCTGTATAACTTGACATCTGATTTCAACTCTATGACATCACCCTAGAGAAGGATGGACCACTGAGACCTAGGAAGATCGGTGGCTGCCTGAGGTTAGGGAGAGGAAGGCATGACTAGATGAAACACAGAGGACTCTCAGGGCAATGACAATACTGTGGCTGTAATTGTATGTGCAACTCATTATGCATTTGTGGAAACCTGGAATATGCATGAAGAGTGAATCTTAATGTCAAATGGATGTTAACAACAAGTTGACATAAATTCTTCAGTTGTTACCCTCCCCAAACAATAATAATGGTAGTCGTTTATTTTTCCAGAGGCACTAGAAAATTTCCAACTTAATTCAAGAGATCATTGTATTAGATTCCTTCAGAAGATAGGAATGATTAAGATTCAGTCACTCATTGAATTCAATACACTAAACAAATATTTAATCTATGTGTCAGAAATATTAGGTGTTGAACATTTAAGAGTGTATTGTGACTAGGGCCCAATAGCCACCATCTTCATGACTCGTCATATAGTTTAAGTACTAATAAGTAAGACAGATATTGCAAGAAGATGAAAAATTATGACAGTGGAAAGTGCCATTGAGGAATGTGACCAGGTACCATGTGTGAGTTGGTACAGAGAGAGTTAACCAGGTGAGAGAGGTCAGTGAAGGGTTTCCTGAGGAAAAGGTAATTGAATTAGGCTGCTGAAGAAATAAGATTAGTAATTAGGTAAAATTTGGTAGAAAGGGGGGGATGTGAAAGGGATGTTACTCTAAGCAGATGGAACACCAAACACAGACTTAAGGGCCAGAGTTCCACCATGTAGGAGAAACCAAAAAAGCAGGACATGGATGGGGGGGGGATTGTGCAGAGATAGACCTG
The DNA here is from genome assembly GCA_907164525.1 of Lophiomys imhausi. Classification (NCBI taxonomy): domain Eukaryota; kingdom Metazoa; phylum Chordata; class Mammalia; order Rodentia; family Muridae; genus Lophiomys; species Lophiomys imhausi. Next base: position 8,467,040 of record CAJQZJ010005020.1, read on the forward strand.
CAGGGCCTTGAGAGAGACAGTACTTGGGTTTATCCTAAGGTCAATGGGAAGTCCTTCGAAAAACATTGGGCATGCAAGAGAAGGGTGGAACGATGTGATGAGATTTAGACTTGGAAAATGTATGACTGATGTGGATGGAGAGAGCTTAAACGAGCTTGACATTGAAGGCAGGCTCAGCTATATACCCTCATGCAGTACTCCACATGGAGGACAAGGAAGACTTGGAGAGAGTGGTTAATGGAATGAAATGGGTGTGAGTGATTTATGAGAAAAAATAGAATTGGTGATAGTTCAAGTGTGGTAGGGGTGGGAAAGGAAGAGGTAGCACATCTGTCTTCTGACTCTTGTTCTGACTTGCATCTAAAAAGTCACCCACAAACTCATGCTTTAAGCATTGTGCTGCCTAGATGGTGGTGCTGCTAGGGGAGGCTGTAGGGCCTTCAGGAAGTGGAACGTGATAGTTTTCTACTTTCTGGTCCACAGCAGTATTTCGAGCTTCTGCCACACACTCCTGCATCTGTGAATGTGGCTGCACCTTCCCCACCGGGACAGACTGAAATCTCCAGAAACCATGAGCCAAAATAAGTCTTTCCTCCCTTGAGTTTTTTGTTTGTTTCTTTTACTTTGTTTTGTTTTTCGAGACAGGGTTTCTCTGTGTATCCCTGGCTGTTCTGGACTCACTTTGTAGACCAGGCTGGCCTTGAACTCACGGAGATCTGCCTGCCTCTGCCTCTTGAGCGTTGGGATTAAAGGTGTGCGCCACCATGCCCAGCCTCCCTTAAGTTTTTATGTCAAGTATTTTGGCCACTGTAATAAAAAAACACCTAATGAAATTCTATGTGCTCCTCTAGCTACAGTTTACCTTTACCAGTTTTCTAAACACACACACACACACACACACACACACAGAGGGAGAGAGAGACACACACACAGACACACACACACAGAGGGAGAGACACACACACACACACACAGACACACACACAGACACACACATACAGAGGGAGAGAGACACACACACACACACAGACACACACACAGACACACACACACAGAGGGAGAGAGACACACACACACACAGACACACACACAGACACACACACACACACAGAGGGAGAGAGACACACACACACACAGACACACACACACAGAGAGGGAGAGAGAGACACACACACAGACACACATTTCTTGAAAGAGACATGTATACTTTTGTCTATTTTCTCACATCTCATTGTTCTCAAGGATCAGCCTTTCAGCCTATGATTGCATCATGTCATCAACCCCATTGCCCCCAATCAAAGTCACTTCTCTGTCCTCATCTTCCTCAACTTCAGGGCTTCAGTAAAACTTGCCCACACCTCCTTCTCGTACCATTTTAAACTTCCACTTCCTCACTCCACCTTTCGATTTCTTCTCAGATGTTGATTTTCCCTACTCAGCTGCTAAGTTTCCACATGTAGGTAGCATGGAGGGCACAGCCATAGGTTATTTTCCGACTATTCTCTGGTTGATCTCATCCAGTTCTATGATTTTTAGATTCTCTATAACCCAATCTTCCACTCTCGCTTCTCAGTTTATACCGGCACATCCAGCCAAAACACGGCATTTCCATTTTGGACTTTAAGTAGGCTTTTAAATGGGCACTGAGCACACAACTTCTAGTTTATTGTCTCTCCCCCAAATTGATCCCCATTACGATAGTTTTCCCATGTCAGAAATGGCACACCCACCAGCTTCTCGTGATAGAGTTCTAGCTGTCAGCTTTATTTCTGTCACCTCACTGTTCCTTCCTTACTTCCACCAAGTCCCTACTCTACCTGTAAAACACACCTCAGTCCAACCCCTTCTTTTCATCTCATCTGGTCATATTAGTTCAAAAATTCTTCATCTCTCTCACGGATGAAAGCTAGGCTTCTCACTTGCCTGTCTACTTTCTTGTTACTCTATTAAAGTCCAGGCTTCACAGAGAAACATCTTTTGAAATCATAAGCCAGACCTATCATATCTGCTTATTGGAGTGCACACTCACTTTTATCAGCTGTTTCTTAAAAAGTAGTCATGTGCTGGGTGGTGTTGGCACACCCCTTTAATCCTAGCACTTGGGAAGCAGAAACAGGAGGATCTCTGTAGGTTCAAAGCTAGACTGCTCTACATCATAAGTTATAACCCAGTCAGGGCAACATAGTAAAACCCTATCTAAACAAGCAACAAACAAATAAATAAAAGCAATCATATGATCTAACAGGTCAATCTTCGATATTTACCTCACTGAAAAAAAATGACAATCATTGTTCTTTTTTTTTTGTTTTTAATTTTTTTATGCAGCTAAGGCTAACCTCAAATTTACTATGTTCTGAAGACCGATCTTCAACTTCTTATCCTCCTGCCTCATACTCCCAATTATCATATCCAGCTTTTATTTGTTTATTTATTTTTGAGATAGAGTCTCAATGTGTAGCTCATGCTGGTCAGACCTCTTCATCCTCTTTCCATAGCCTCCCAAGCAGTGGTATTACAAGCATGTGCTATCAAACCTGGTTATATTCTTTAAATTGGATATAATATTGCTTGTACTTCATGATGCTAAGTCTAGATGAGACTACTTATAAAGCACTTGGAGCAGTGCTTAGCATATAGTAAATACTCAGTTAGGTATCTGGATGATAAAGCTATTCCCATTTTTTTTTGGCTAAAATAAATTTTTATTAAATGTCAGAAGAGATGCACAATTCATAAATTCTTTACAAAAAGTTGCTAATGTAAGTCCAATTTTTAAAGTTTCATACAGATTTGGAAATTTTGCTGTGGAATAAGAGTCTAGAAAATATTTCTTTTAGAAAGCATCAGGATGCTAATTTTAGGCAAAATAATGTTTAAAATTAAATCTTTATGAAAGCAAGGTTCTCAAAGACCGATTCTTTACCCAGTGACAAGAAAACACACAATAGAGCCAGGCGTGGTGGCGCACGCCTTTAATCCCAGCACTTGGGAGGCAGAGGCAGGCGGATCTCTGTGAGTTCGAGGCCAGCCTGGTCTACAAAGCAAGTCCAGGACAGCCAGGGCTGTTACAAAGAGAAACCCTGTCTCGAAAAACCAAAAAAAAAAAAAACAAAAAAAAACCAAAAAACACACAATAAACATGGAACCAGTTAAGCTGAGTGACTGAGGAAAGAATAAGGATTCTGTAAACTTCTGTTAATTCACCTGAATTTTTTGCTACTGTTAGAAGCAGTGCCCTTACAAGTGCCATTATCAACGGCCACGCTGAGGGGACCTTGTGACACCTGTCCCAGTGGCACTGAAATATGCAAATAACCCATCACAAAGAAGCACCTCTTATTTAAGGGATGTTAGGAAGAGCCACACTACCAGAACACAGCCTCTCCAGTTGAAGAGCTGAGTGACATTGCTTTAGTAGTATTAAGTTCAGAACAGGACAGGAGCGTGGAAACGGCCAGCAGTTTTGGTGCTGAGTGAGCTGTGTGGTTTAACAGACTGGCTTTGAATTCACAGCAAAGCTGTTCTGCAAGGACACTGCCCAACTCGTGCAGCCTGGGCAGACTCCTAGCTGCCAAAAGACCAACCTACCTCAAAGATGGGAAGCAACCAACAACTTCCTTGTATTTGGAATCACAAGGAATTAAAAAATTCTGTGTTTTCAGTTTCCCCTGAGTTTTGAGTGTTTTTTACATAGTTTCTAGTGTAGCAGATACATTCTATTGTTTCAAGTTGTGCACACAATGCTAGGGTTCTGATGAAGGGAACAGAAGCTACATGTTTCATGAGAATCTTTGGTGCAATGCAGCCCTGCAGAAGCCTCCTCACTGCGCTTCCTTCTTTACACACCCTTGCATGTTCAAGTTATTTTCAAAGGGGAAACCACAAGCCCATAATGGAGAACAAGCAGACCATCCTGCATCGCTGCATCCCCTATTGCACGCCAGATCTCCCGTAGAGTTTGGTACCGCTCCAGCAAGTGATCACCGCAGATGATATCTACCTGACAAGCAGGATCAAGACCCATTTTTCTTCTAAGAAAATTTTCTACATGTCCAATAGTTGCTTCTCCTGAAACACGCACAAACTTCTTTTCCAATGGCTTAAAACGTCCCCTGTCTTCATTAGCACCAATGAACTCAAGTAATAAAGACATATCAAGTTCAGGTGGAATACGAAACACTGACTCTAGCACTTTCTTAGTTCTTCCTTTGCTTGAAGGAACTGGCTGTGGAACAGCAGGTTTAGGTACTTCTAGACCTCTTTCCTTACAGAAATCATGCATTTGCTTTTTTTCTCTTTCCTCTAGGTTGATTACTAATTTGTATACTATGTCTTGTAATTGTCGGTCCAACCTTATATTATAAAGAGGCTGCGTCTGGTGGACAACTATGTTGCATTTTGGACATCTGTTACTATAGTAAAAATGTCTTACAATGCAGCTTTTACAAAAGGTATGAAGACATTCTGTAATGGTGGTTGCATCTATTAAGTAACCTTTGCAAATGGAACACAAGATGTACGGGGTCAGTTCGGCAAGGTTAATCAGGCGCTCCTCCTCGTCCTCGGAGTCCTGCCTCCCGGACTCCAGCCGCAGCGAGAAGTGGCTCATCTCTTCCTCCTCCTCTTCTTCCTCCTCCATCTCCTCATCCTCTTCCAGCTCCTCGTCGTAGTCCTCGAAGCGGCCTCTCAAGCGGCCCAGACTGCGCTCGGGCTCCAGCTCCGGTGGCCGAGAGCGGGAGCAGCCTGGGGCGCAGGCCTCGGTCAGGGACGCCGGGCCCTCCTCACCGACCGCGGGCGCAGGGGTGAGGGTGGGCGGAGAGATGGGAGGTGGAGGCGGCATGGCTGAGGCTCGCTCGGAGTCCGTCTCAGCCTCCTCCATGGCTGGGGTCAGAAACACGGAGAGCCGAGCGCGAGGCGAGGTGAACAGCGAACAGCTAGCGCCGCTATTCCCATTTAAAACCTCTTAATGGCACAATAATAAAACTCACCCCCCCCATAATCTAGCCTAGTAATTCCTACAGACACTTCAATTTCACAACTGTTTTTCTTTCTCACTACAAATTATTGACCGTGGTCTCTCTGACAACTGGATAATGCCATAATCATTCCCATTTGGGGGTCTTGGTATCTGTTACCCTTTCAGCTTAGAAAGCCCTTGTAAATGTGCCATGGAGTGCATGTGCACAGATGGTGGTCAGAGAACAACCCCGGGAGTCAGTTCTCGCCTTTCTTCAGGTTGTCAGGCCTGATGGTGAGCGTCAGTCATTATGTGCTCGGCCATTTTGTAGGCCCTTAGAAAAATTTGTGCAAGGTATTTAACAAGTCTTATTCTTTTAATTCATGCCTCAGATTAAATACAAACTCCTTATAGAGGCCTTCCTTGTACACTTTTCATGTTTGCTCATTGTCTGTCTCCTGTCAAGTCTAGGAAACAAGAACATTTTATGCCTTGCTTGCAATTGTATCCTTAACTCCAATAGCAATGGAAGAGAGCCAACAAATATTTTCCTTTATTATTCATGTTCTATTGTGCATTCATTAAATATTTGTTGAAACAATGAACAAATGAATACTTTCTTTCTGACTTGTACATGGTGGAGAGACAGCTGTTGAGTTAAGACCACTGGGAGAAAATATGGGAAGGTGGTCTTACAATTTATATTTTTAAAAATACCAGAATGCAAATTCTGATCCAATTAAATAAATAGAAAAGCAAAATTTTAGAGTTGAAAAGAAGAATTCAGGATGGCTTAGCAGTTAAAGAGCACTGGCTGTTCTTCCAGAGGTCCTAGGTTCAATTCCCAGCACTCACATGGCAGTTCATAACTGTCTATAACTCCAATTCCAGGGGATCCAACACCCTCATACAGATATAGATGCAGGCAAAACATCAATGCACATGCAATAAAAATAATTAATTTTTAAAAAATACTTAACTGACTCCTAATTTGTTTAAAAAAAAAGAGAGAGAAGAAGGTGCCAACTGATCTTTTGTGTGTTTCTGAAGGGATATCATACTTCAGACCATAATAAGAGCATTCTGCCAGTTCTCTTAAGTGGCTCCTGAAGAAAGGAGGTCTTCAGCCGGGCATGGTGGCACATGCCTTTAATCCCAGCATTCGAAGGCAGAGGCAGGTAGATCTCTGTGAGCTCAGGGCCAGCCTAGTCTACAAAGCAAGTTCCAGGACAGCCAGTACTGTTACACAGAGAAACATTGTCTTGAAAAACCAAAACAAGAGAAAGGGAATCCTCAAAACTGGAAGGTTACCCCTAATTTCAAGCTGTAGATGAGACCCATGTCTCCCAGTAAGTAAAGCAGGATTTGTTACTCCTCTAAATTTCAATGCACAAGAATGCTGTTGTATTACACTAGTTCGGTGGTTCTCAACCTGTTGGTTGTGCCCCGGTTGGGGGTCTCATGACCTTTTACAAGAGCCATATATCAGATATCCTGCATATTAGATATTTATATTATGATTCATAACAGTAGCAACATTACATTTAGGAAGTAGCAACAAAATAATTCTGTGGTTGGGGGATCAGCACAACATGAGGAACTGTATTAAAGGGTCACAGCAGTAGGAAGGTTGAGAACCTCTGCACTAGTTCTTCTTTCAGGTTATTTAATACACATAAAGCCTTTTCCAACCAAAGGGTCTCAAAAAAACCAACAACAAAAACAAAAACCAACCAACCAACCAAAACAAAACAAAAAAACCCTGATTATAGGATCAATTCTATCATAGTTATTTAGGTTTAATAGCTGTTGAAAAAGCCCTCCATGGAAATTTCAACAATAACAAAAAAATGTGGACCAACTTACCAATAAACCTTACCTTCGCTTGCAAATCAGGAACCACAAAGCAGATGCTAAAGCAAAGAACCCGATTCCCAAACTAACAGCACCAGCAGCCAGGAAATAGGTTAAGTGATTAAAGAAACCTATAGAAATAAATAGCAAAAGATCATTTCATGCACACACCTCTATTCCCTAGCTAAATTAAATGAGATAATATTTACAATGACATAACATATGTGATATTGAGGCTGACCAAGAAATTGGGGAGCCCAAATTCTAGTCCTATACAATCCAAATAAATGGGAAGACTCAGGGTCAGAGAACAACACAGGACATATCATAAATAGAATTGAGAGAGCTTGTAGGGAATCTCCCTTTAGATATGACAAAGTTGAAGCCCATGTAAGAGAAGTAACTGAACCAAAGCAGCATAGCAATTAACACCAGTGTTCTGGTGTTCTTCTATTTTCTTTGCTAGCAAACATCCCGATCTATTTATTAAAAAAAATTAAGAATTAAGAAATCACAATGTAAGTAGAGTCACACTGGTCAGGTCTTCATTATAATCCAGAAACCCCATACCTAAGCATAAAGCAAACCACAGAAAGCTTTCATAGACCAACCTACATATTCAACAACAGAGGAATGCATGTGTGTGTGTGCATGGATGTGTGTGTGTGTGTGTGTGTGCATGTGTGTGTGTATTCACAAACACTCAGTGAAACTTTACTCAGCTATTAAGAGCAAAGCTATGTCATGCAGGAAGATGAATGCAAATGAAGATAGACATGTTAAATGAATTAAGCTGGGTCAGAAAGACAAATATCATGCTTTCTGTCATTGGTGGTTCCTATGTACAGACACATAAAATCATGTATGTAGATGCGAAGCTGTGTAGGGGAACAGAGGGAACTAATGAGAGGGAGGGAGGGAAAGAAAAGAGAGTAGAAAGTTATGGGGAATAAGCTTAACATTCAATATTTACATCAATGTTAAGCTTAGCGTATAATACTTTTTTCATTTTATTTTTATTTTATGTGCATAGGTGTTCTGCCCGCATGTATGTCTGTGTACCACTTGTGTGCCTTGAGCTTGCAGAAGCCAGAAGAGGGCACTGGATCCTCTGGAACTGAGACGGTTGTCAGCCACTACGTGGGTGCTAGGGATCAAATCCAGGTCCTTTAGAAGAACGGCCAGTGCTCTTAATTGCTGAGTCATCTCTCCAGGCTCATTATTTGTTTTTTGTTTGTTTTTCTTTTGTTTTTAATTGTTTGTTTTGTTGTTTTTAAGGATTTTGTTAGTAGTACCATGTCTTTTGTCTAGTACCTCTCATATTGTAACTTACTGAGTTTACAAATATCTACATTCAGCCAGGTGGTGGTGCACAACTTTAATTTCAGCAGTTGGGAGGCAGAGGCATGAGGGTCTCTTTGAGTCTGAAGACAGCCTGGTCTACAAAGTGAGTTCCAGGACAGCCAAGGCTACATAGAGAAACCCTGTCTTGAAAAACAAACAAACAAAACAAAACAAATCTACATTCTAGAATTATTGATATACAAAATTTTCTATAAAGCTATTTATCAAAATGATATTTTAGACATAAAAAACTATAAATGGCCCAAATTAGAAAGCTATTAAATAAGTTACATGTGAGAAGTAGTATTCTACTTCTTCCGTATCAGTGCTGTAAACCTTTTGGATTAAATACTTCAAAAAAAAAAAGTTATTTTTAGCAGGGCATGGTGGCCCATGCCTTTAATCCCAGCACTTAGGAGGCACAGGCAGGTGGATCTCTGTGAGTTTGAGGGCAGCCTGGTCTACAAAGCATGTTCCAGGATAGCCTGTACTGCTACACAGAGAAACCCTGTCTCATAAAACCAAACCAAAACAAACAAAAAATGTTATTTCTTAGCCAGGCAGTGGTGATGCATGCCTTTAATCCCAGCACTTGGATAGCTGAGCCAAGTGGATCTCTGTGAGTTTGAGGTTAGCCTGGTCTTCAGAGAAAGTTCCAGGACAGCCAAGGTTACACATAGAAATCCTGTCTCGAAAAACAAACAAACAAGAACAATGCTAACCACAAAAAGATGTTTCTTGTGGGCTAGAGAGGAGTCCAGTAAGGTTAAGAGCACTTGCTGGTCTTCTAGAGGACCTGAGTTTGGTTCCCAGCACTCCCATCAGGCAGCTCGCAACTGCCTGTAACTCCAATTCTAAAGGATCCCACACCTCTGGCCTCGGAAGACAGCTGTACTCACATGCACATATTCACATACAGAAACACATGCATCAAGATAGAAAAATAAAAGTAAACCTTTAAAAATATTATTTATTTTAGGGTATATGCCTTTAATCCCAGAACTCAGGAGGCAGAGGCAGGCTAATCTCTGTGAGGTTTGAAGCCTGGTTTGTATGGTGACTACCAGGACATCCAGTGTTTTGTAAGGAGACCCTGTCTCAAAAAATGAAATAAAAAAAGTCAGGTGTTGTACCGCATATCTTTAATCCCGCACTTGGGAGGCAGAGGCAGGTGGATTTTTGTGAGTTTGAGGCCAGCCTGGTCTACAAAGCACATTCCAGGACAGCCTGTACTGTTACACAGAGAAACCCTGTCTCAAAAAAGCCAAAAATAAATAAATAAATGAATAAAAGTTTACATTAATTTATTTAGTGTTTGGTGATGGCGTTCTCAAATAATAAATTAAAATATTATAATTAAAATAAAAAAGAATAAGAAATAGTTTTAATATGCTGAAAGTAAAGATAGCATCAGAAACTTAAAAAAAGAGAAAATTGCTAAATGGCCAATAATCATGTATAAATTTTACTAATTATAAATGTAGTATACATTAAACCACAAATAACATTTCCCGGCCCATGCAATTAAAAAAAAGAAAAGAAAAGAAACCCTCACAAATAAAATGTTATAAACACTACATCCAATATATTATGGGGAAAATGAAAAAGACAAAATAGAAAATGTTGGTAAAGGAGCAGGAGTCTGAAGTCTCATTCACTATTGGTAGGAATACCATTTGGGAGAAGCTCTTGGAAACTGGCTCCATTAGTAAGTGGAATAGATGCATACTCTATAATCCAGCAATTCAACCAATGACACACACACACACACACACACACACACACACACACACACACACACA
>CAJQZJ010005020.1:8490255-8500326 GCA_907164525.1 Lophiomys imhausi
CCGTAAATGGGAAATCCTCTAGATGACTAAAATGATTGATTTTAGAGGACCTGGGTTTGGTTCCCAATACTCACACCCTGTCTGTGGCTCACAGCCACCTGTAACTCCAGTTCCAGGTGATCTGACACCACACTGGGAACTACACCAGTCATAGTGGCTCGTACCATTAATCCCAGAATGTGGGAGGCAGAAGCAAGTGGATCTTTCTGTGTTCAAGGCCAGTCTGGTCTACATAGTAAGTTCCAGGACAGCTAGGGATACATAGAGAGACCTTGTCTCATAAAATAGTATAGCTTTATTAGTATATATTACATGAAAAAAAGACCAAATTTTTATTCTTAATTAATTATAGATCTAGATTCCATAGTCTAATAGCTCATGTGAGAGAGCCTCTAAAAATAAATCATTATTTCTCTTGTGTCTTCTGCTTTGCCCTGATTTTTGGTTTTTGGATTTTGTTTGTTTCCCCTTTTCTTCTTTTCTAGAAGACAGTGTTTCTCTCTGTAGGTCTAGCCTTGAACTCAGAGATCTGCTTGCCTCTGCCTCCCCAGTGTTTTTAAAGTGAATGAACTCAAATGAACTATGTAGACATTTAGCGAGCTCCTTCTGTTATTCACTGCAAGGATTCTAAACTTTCTCTTTTTTGATAAAATTTTCAGTGCTATCTATCTATGTACCATTTCTAATTTTAGAACTTTTTACTCTCATGCTCTCAAATGTGCCTTTCCTTTCACACTTAAAAATGCTATCATTCCTTTTTTTTTTTTTTTTAAGACAGTGCCTCACTGTGAGTTCTAGCTGAACTGGAACTTGCTATGTAGACCAGGCTGGCCTCCAAATCACAAAAATCCACTTGCATTGAACTTCAGAGTGCTGGGATTAAAATCATTTGCCATCATGCCTGGTTAGAAATCTTCTTTAAATTGATTTTTAAAAAATCTATGTGAATATGTGTGGACCAGAGTGTACGTATGTATACTATGTGTGGAGGTGCCTGCAAGGCAGAAGAGGGTGTCGGATCACCTGGAACTGTGGCTGTGAGCCACACACAGGGTGTGGGTATTGGGAATCAAACCCAGGTCCTCTTGCAAGAGGAGCAAGTGTCTCACCTCTGAGCATCTCTCCAGCCCCAAATTCTATAAATCTTATAGTTGCAGTGACTGGGTAAAATTTTACCCTCATATAATGCAAGGAGATATTTGAACCTTCCTTCTTAAAACAATTCTTCAGTAACTTGCGACAACTTATGTTTGAACTTATAGGCAACACCATCATTTTTATTGGGGATTCGTTTTTCCAGTTCACCAAATTGTTCCCCAATAAAGTTCTTCATGAAAAATGAGAATTTTTTTTCAAATAAGAAGAATGTGTTGGCAACACACAATGGTCCAGGCCTTTAGCCCCAGGCACTCAGGAGGAAGAGGTAGTCAGGTCTCTATGAGTTCAAGGGCAGCCCCGTCTATATGGTGAGTTAGTTCTAGGTGAACCAGGGATGCGTAGTGAGTGAGATCCTGTCTTCAGGAGAAGGAGCAGTAGTGGTTGACATGCTTCCTTTCATATTTTGCCTTGTAGAAGAAGGCTGAGAGTTAAGTTTTACTTTAAACATTATTTATTATGTAGATTTTTCTATTTTATAAAATATTTTGCTAATCTTTCTTGTTATTTATTTTTGCTTGTATTTGCATACATATTTTATATTATTTTTACCACTTACTTATTTATTTATTATTTTTAGACGGGGTTTCTCTGCATACTCATGGCTGTCCTGGACTCATTTTGTAGGCCAGGCTGGTCTTGAACTCACATAGATTCTCCTGCCTCTGCCTCCTAAGTGCTGGGATTAAAGACCTGTGCCACCATGCTCAGCTTTTTAAATTAAGTTAATTATTTACATTACATTCCAATCTCAGCTTCCCCTCCCTCCTCCCTTCCCACAACCTCCTCCTTATCTCACCTCCCCCCTTATTCACCTCTCCTTCCCTTCTCAAAAAAAGGGATGTCTTCCATGGATATTAGCCAGCCTTGGCATATCAAGTTGCAGTAAGACTGGGCACAACTTCTTCTATTGAGGCTAGACTAGACAGCCCAGTTAGGGAAAAGGGATCAAGGCAGGCAATGTAGTCAGAAACAGTTCCTGTTCCTGCTTTAGGAGTTCAACATGAAGACTCAGCTGCACAGCTGTTTTATATGTGCAGAGGGCCTAGGATTGTCCCATGCGTGCTCTCTGTTTGGCAGTTCAGTCTCTATGAACCCCTATGGACATAAGTTATTTGATTCTGTAGGTGTTTTCTTGCGGTGTCCTTGGCCCCTCTGATTCCTTCAATCGTTCCTCTTCCACAGGACTCCCCAAACTCCACTTAATGTTTGGCTGTGGGTCTCTGCACAGTTTCCGTCAGTTGCTGGGTGAAGCCTCTCTGATGACAGTTATGTTAGGTTTCTGTCTGCAAGTATAGCAGCATATTATTAATAGTGTCAGGGGTGGGCTCCCTTTCTTGGCATGGGTCTCAAGCCCGGCCAGTCATTGGTTGGCCCTTCCTCAAATTCTGCTCCATATTTTACCCTGCACATCTTGTAGACACGACAAATTGTGGGTCTCAGGATTTGTGGCTGGGTTGGTGTCCCAACCCCTCCATTGGAAATCTTGCCTGGTTACAGGAGATGGCTGGTTCAGGCTCCATATCTCCCATTGATAGGAGTCTTAGCTAGGTCACCCTCATAGATTCCTGGGAGTTTTCATTGTCATAGCTTTCTAGCTCATTCCAGAGATGCTCCTGTTCAGTGTCTCTTCCACTACTCTCTCCTTCCATCTTCCCCCCACCTCACCCCTCCTGTTCCCACCTCAACCCTTTCCGCATCCAGTACCCTCTATCCACCCCCATGTCTAATCTATTCCCCCCTTTCAGTGAGATTCAAGTCTCCCCCCTTGGGCCCTCCTCCTTGTTACTTAGCTTCTTTGGGTCTGTGGTTTGCAGCATGGTTATCCTGTACTTTATGGTACTTTATGACTATCCATCTTGACTTCTTACTGTATTTTAAATTATCTTCTTTAAGTTTGGCTACATTTCAGACATAAAGAAGATTGATGACTGTGGAGATGGCTCAGTTGGCAAAGTACTCACTATATAAACCAGAAGGATCTGGGTTTGGGGTTCAGCGTCCATGTAAACACAGGGTTCTACAACATGAACCTCCAGTTCCAGCACTGTGGGGGTAGAGGCAACAAATCCCTGGGGCTTATCGCCAGCCAGTCTAGCCAACAAAGAAGCACCAGGTTCAATGAGAGACCCTATCTCAAAAATTAAGGCAGATAGTTATCGATAGACTGTCTTGACCTATCAGCTTCCCACGTAATGAGTTGGAGAGTTTTTATTATTATGAAAGCTTGGCCTCAGCTTCAGTTTGTTTCCAACTAGCTCATATGACTTAAATTAACCCGTTTATACTAATCTATATTCTTCCAAGTGGCTCATTACCTTTCTTCAGCATAGGCACCTGTTTCTTCCTCCGCATCTGGCCAGTGGACATCCCACACCTGATTCTTTCCCAGAGTTCCTATCTCTCTGGAAGTCCCACCTATTCTCTCCTGCTTACATATTGGCCATCAGATCTTTATTAAACCAATCAGAAGGTGTTGCAGGGAATGTTTACCAAATATAATGCAGCCATAAGGATAACAATACCAAAGTCTAGCTAGCATTCAGCTCCCTGTGGGTACGGAATTAACATTTGAATAATACAAAGACAACCTTTACACAGTGCACAAAAAAGATCACCTCAACTTCTCCCCCATTTAATCCAAAAGGCTTTCTCTCTAATATCAATAAACTATCTATGACAAGAACAATATGGTAACTATCAGGTAAGAATTACATCCACAATGTCCAGTCCATTTGTTTGACAACCTTGGAGAAAGTATTCCACTATCTCGGTGAGTCCAATGTTCTGTTCCTGAATCGCTTTCTCTCATCACTTGTATTTATCAACCTAAAACATCTTGTATGCCTTATTTTCTTAAATCCTAAACAACTTAATCTTATATGTGTGACTATAACTATCTAGTCTTCAACCCCATCAGAGGCCTGAGAAGGATAAATATCACCTGAGTAAGCAGGAAGTCCTGAGCAGGCAGCTTCTAAAACTATAGAAAGGACAGAGACTGCTGGCCACTTAGACAGTCACCCAAAAGTCTTCTGCAACATTGGGGCATCCATCTTTGGGCTACAGGCCCAGAATATCTGAAGACTTATCTGTGAAGCAGTAATATTGAAGGACTTGTCCTGGCAAAGTTCAGCAGTCAACTTCCTCTGTGTTCTGCTTGCTCACAGCTTGGACAGCATGCTGCCAGCTGTTGAGGCGAGGGCAGTTTTTTCCCTGGTGGCAGCTTTGCCACAATTGAAGCAAACTCCAGATGAGGGTTCTTTGATGCCCATTATTTTCTTTGAGGTAGTATGGGAGTGCTGCTGGGAATAGATGTGTCTCCCTGTCAAAAAGGCCTTTTATTATTAAAATATCTTCACCATATTCTATAGATCTCTGAAATGTTTCAAGACCATCTATCTGTAGAGCATATTTGAATAGGCAAACATTGCCTGTTTCTAGCTGTTTACTGTCTGATTAACTTTGAAAACATAGACAGCAGGCTGACGGGGCATATTTCTGTAATTAACTAACTAGAACCTAAAAAAGCCACAAGTGTGACTGACTGACTAACTTGCATTTCTTAGTGATCCTAAACAGCTTGTAATAGCAGCTTTCAAAGGACTAGAACTTCACATCACATTTTTAAATGAGTTGCATAGGTGCCATACCTAAAACAAGAGGTGAAACATATATATTTATGTAATGTTGTAACAAAATACAACCTTAAATTTATATCAATAAAAAAAGATCTGCTGGGCATGGTGATGCACAACTTTAATCCCAGCCCTCAGGAGGCAGAGGCAGGTGGATCTCTGTGAACTCAAGGCCAGCTTGGTCTACAGAGTGAGTCCAGGACAGCCAGATATACACAGAGAATATATAAAATTGCAATCAGTACCAAAAATATAATTATTTGTATGCTGATAATCAAAATTATACAGGATCCAAATGCTTTTTGCCATTGTATTCTCCATTTTAAATTTTTTTATTTTAAAAAAGTTTTTAGCTTTTCCCAGACAGGGTTTCTCTGTGTATCCTTGACTCTCCCAGACTCACTTTGTAGACCAGGCTGGCCTTGAACTCACAGAGATCCACCTGCCTCTGCCTCCCGAGTGCTGGGATTAAAGGCATGCCCACCATGCCTGGCCTGTATTCTCCATTTTTTAACACAGAAAATATTTTTTTAATCTCTTAACTTTCTCCTTCTTTCAGAGACTTCACTTTATTATTTTCAAACTATGTCTTTCTATGATTTTTTTATAACCAGTTTCTTTTCCTTCTTTAGCACTTATGCACAGTTCGAAACATACTTACCTGATCAGATGTTCTTCTGTACTTAGGTCTTAGCTTTTCAGTCTGTTTAGCACATGGCAGTGGTGGCTGTGTCTGCCCCACTTGGGTCGGTCCAGCCCTCCCCCTAACTCTGGCTGCAGCACTCTGACATGCCACATGCCAAACTTCTCCACCCACTCCTCAGGTGCAGGCTTTTACCTGTGGACATCCAGTGGCATGGGAATAGATGTGTCTCCCTGTCAAAAAGGCCATCTCAGCCAGCCCCAGCTCTGGGAAGGTCGTGCCAGCAGCTGCAGCTGCACGGAGCACTGGAACACAGCTGGTCCCAAATGGGCTGCTGTTTGCACCTGCCTTCTGTAGTTACTGGTCAGAGAACTGTGGTCTGCTAGGCACATGTGCATGGGGCCTAGCCGTGCCACAGCTGGGCACACACACTGATGGTCAGATTTGGCCCGCCATGGTGCCAGCATCTGGGAGTGCTCAGCGTGCTCTGCCATGCCTATCCTGGGCCCACGTGCCTCCCTAGGTTGGGCTGCTGATTTCCCTCAGGTGAGAGCCCGAGCTCACAGGCATTAGCTAGGAGCCAAGCCTACTTGCTGAATTCAGAGCAGCATGAAGCTGCTAGGGAAACATGCCACCCCTGCCCCCAGCTTTCCACCCTGCAGAAATAATGTTATTATTGTGCATGTGTGAAGATTCAACTGCTGATTTCTTTCTCCCCTATATCTGGTTGCAATCCTTATTCAGAGAATCTCCTGTCTCCAATGTTGTAAAAACCAGCTTCCCAATTGTTCCTTGATATGCCAATAAAATACCTTAATAGCCAATGACTGAGCAGGGAAGAGACTAGGGCTGGACTTCTTGGCAGCGGGGGGGGGGGGGGGGGGAAAGGAAGTAGGGGATTCAGCCACAGAGAGAGGTCCAGGAGAGAGCATGAGTGTAGGCTATTCACAGGGAAAGCCTCCCTTTATTAACTTTGTATACTTTATAAACTTTGTATACTTTGCAGGAAAGTGTCCAGTCCTCCATCTGAGGAGCTCCAGCAGCCAGGCCAGGCTGCTTCAAGTTTTTCCTCTGGGCTTCCCCTTTCCCTGGGTGCCCCCTCTCCAGCTCTGCAGCTCCTCTGGGCCCTTTCCCCTGTAGTCCCTGAGAGGGTTGCCTGGATCTTCAGGCTGTGCTCCTGGCCTCTCTATACCTCTGGATAGCAACACCTCAGGACTCCAGAGTGGCTGAGGCTAAATCTCCACATCCCTGGGACCTGAGAGCAGACGCCTGAAGAAACTGGGCAGCTGGAGCCACAGAAGAAAGCAACAACACCTGAGGCTTCAGTTATGGCTGCTACTGAGAACTCAGGGGGAGGGAGGTGTGTCCAACTGGAGCTGGTCTATGAGCTCCATGGCTGTCTCTGTGGCAACAATGTATAAACTAGCCATTTCCCAAAAGAAGGGAACTTGACATGGTCTGGTACCACCAGCCAGGGACCAAGACCAGGAATCTGACCCCTTAGTATAAGTTCATAGTTCAGTTAAGGAAAGTTGTTTTGTTTAGCTTAGAGTTCAAGTCTGTGTAAACCCCCTTGAGACATTAGCTAATAGGCTCCCCCCCCCACCACACCTCTCTAATGGTCATAATGACAGTTCCAATCTCTAACTGCTATAAAAGCTATCTCCAACCCTCCAGTGGGACCCCTCCCAGATTTATGCTAATTTTTGTTCAGTTAAAAAATCTGAACAAAACCCCACTAATCCCTAAAGCTCCCCCAAGCTCAGGACTTGAAATCCCACCAACCTTCACTCTGGAAATCTCTGCCCTAGAAAGCTCCGCCCCATAAAAATCCTATATAGAGACTATGTTTGCCAGCTCTCTGCTGTCTTCTCCTGGGAGTAGAGGCAGGCCACTCCTGGATTTGTCCTTCCTCTTCTGGATTCATCCCTTCAATAAATCTCTTTTAAAAGATTTGCTGCCTGGTGTTGACTCTTTCATTGAAAGAACCCAAGAAGCTTAGAAGAGAAGAAGTGAGGAGTGGGGGTTAGGCTCCTGAACTCCTTAGCTCAGCTGGGTCGAGGACACCCTCTCCTTCGAACTGCAATGTCTCTGCCAAGGAGGTCCCCTCTCAGAGCTGTGTGGTTCCTGGACATCAGGTTTCCCTTCCTTGGGACACTGTCACACCTCAGAGCTGTGTAGTTCCAGGGCTTTAGAGATGTGGGTTTCCTGGACACTTTGCCATCCAACCAGGAAGGCCAACAATGAGGAAACTGCTGGAGCAGAGAAAGCCATAAAGTGCAAGTATGTCAGGGAGTTTGGCTGGGAGGTAGCCAGTTTGTCTTAGAGGAATAGAAGAGTGTGATAACTGCTCAGTATTGTGCCTTAAAGCTTGTCAAATAAATAATATAGTCCAATCTCAATTATTTGGAAGCTAGCCAGGTTAAGAGAAAACTGCAAACAACCTTATGAATTTACATTAACACAATCCAGGATTTTTCTCAGGCCCTAAGCTTGGGTATGTGTCTACCATGATGGGCACTAATTATCGCTGGACTAGCTTGACCCACCAGCCACCCAAGTAGTGACACAGAGACTTTTTATTAATGTGAAAGCTTGGCTTTAGCTTAGGCTTCTTTCCAATTAGCTTGTTAATTTAAGCATGTACAACTTAAATTAGCCTGTTCATACTAATCTACATTCTGCTACCTGGCTCGATACCTTTCCCCAATACCAGCACCTATTTCTTCCTCCACATCTGGCTGGCAAATCTCCGGCACCTGATTCTTTCCCAGAGTTCCTATCTTTCTGGAAGTTTTGCCTATTCTCTCCTCCTTAGATATTGAACATCAGATCTTTATTAAAGCAATCAGAAGGTGTTGGGGGGATTGTTTACAAAATATGATACAGCCATAAGAATAAGAATACCCAGCTGGGTGTGGTGGCACATGCCTTTAATCCCAGCACTCGGGAGGCAGAGGCAGCTGGATCTCTGTGAGTTTGAGGCCAGCCTGGTCTACAACATGAGTCCAGAACAGCCACAGCTACACAGAGAAACCCTGTCTTGAAAAACAAAAAAACCAAAAAAAACCCCCCAAAACCAAAACCAAACAAACAAGATGGTGGATTGAATTTTCCTATGCGTCCAGAAATCTGAAATAAAATCTCATGTATGTGGCTACAGGGTGGGGGTGTGGATGTCATGGAAAGACAAGGAAAGGCAGTGACAAACAGTAGACAGGAGTTAAAATCTAGAAATTGTTGACTTCTGATTTATAAAAATATCGTCCCTAACAACTCTGGACAAAGTAGTAGGGAAATGAAGGAGAGAAGGGAACCTCCATAAGCTCCACAGGGCACTAGCTGGCAGCTCCACAAACGTGCAAGTTAAGAAGGGGCAACTAGAATGAACTGGTCCCAAGGATGCAAACTTGGAAGAGCTGGCCTTACCACTTGGCTCCTTGTGGTGGCATGGACAAGGGAGAGATGCCCTCCTCTCCCTCATCCCTCATCACCTGTAGCAGGTGAGAGACCTGGCCCTGGGGTCTTGAGAGCAGGAGCTGACCCGTCCTTCACCAGCTGGAGCACTCAGGAGAGTAGGGCCTGCATCTCACCTGGGAAGCTTAGCACAGCTGGCTTTGGATGTGGGGGTTGTGGGTGAGCTGGTCCTGAGGGTGTGAGCCCAGAAGGGCCAACCCTGACTTTTGTCTGGTTCGTGGTGGTGTTGGTGAGGGGGAGATTCCCTCCCTTTTGCCCTCACCACCAGTGGCAGACAGGAGATCTGGCCCAATGGGGTTACAAGAGCAGGAGGACTATCCCTGCCCTTCCTATGCTGCAGCATGTAGGAGAGCAGGCCTTACACCTTGCCTGGGTAGCACAGTAGAGCTGGCCCTGGATGTTGCAGGCCCAGAACGGCTTTGAGTTGGCCTACCCCAACACCTACCCCATGGATGAACTGCTGGAGTGCATGAACAGGTCAGTTCTATAGACCCAAAACTATAACATCTCCATGACACAGGGCAACAACAGAATATCTGAGAGGAGTCCCAGTACTGACAAAGTAGCAGAAGCCAGAGGCCTCATACTAGACCAAGGGTTCATTGTAATGAACACTTACAAACAAAAAGTATGGACGATAGGAAATATTGTGGGATGCACTGAGACACACTACAGCTTCCACAAGAGATTTTTTTCTCTGTTGGGAGAGGATGCAAGAGTGGAGGGTGGGTTTGAGGGAGAGTTGGGAGATGAGTGGAATCAGGGTGCATGATGTAAAATTTACACACACACACACACACACACACACACACACACACACATACACACAAGAAACAAAAAGTAAAAAAAAAATGGAGATAAGTTTTCTTGATTTTTATATTTTGCAGAAAAAAATAAAAAGAAGGGGAACTACCATGCACAGCAAACACACTGGAGAGTGAGGCCCTGTACCTCCCAGCTCACCTACTATTGCTGTGAAAGGGGATCATTCCAGGAGAAATCTTACATTCACATCTTTCATTCATGAAGAACAGAAGACCAATATCCACACTGACCCCCAGCTAAATGAGTGACCACTTTGAAAGCCTAGGTGCAACTAGTACTCTAATTTACACACACACACACACACACACACACACACACACACACACACACACA
>CAJQZJ010005020.1:8500336-8547904 GCA_907164525.1 Lophiomys imhausi
ACACACACACACACACACACACACACACACACACACACACACACACACAGAGAGAGAGAGACAGAGACAGAGACAGAGAGACACAGAGAAAGATTTGCAGATCTGACTGGGTTGAAACTCTGAGTCTTGCCAGGCAAGGGCGGCACATGCCTTTAATTCCAGCAATTGGGGTGCACAGGCAGGCAAGATCTCTGCAAATTTGAGGCCTGCCTGGTTTACAGAACAAGTTCTAGGACAGCCAGGGCTACACAGACAAATCCTGTCTTGAAAACAAAACAGAAAGAGAGAGAGAGAGAGAGAGAGAGAGAGAGAGAGAGAGAGAGAATCCTTTTGAAGAGGGAATTTGGGGATGATTCTATCAGGGCAACTTTTGTCCAAATTCTGGTAAAAGGAGAGATAATAGCTATGTGTACAAGTAGGTGGGGGCTAGGGCAGAGAACTTCAGGGCCACTGGACACAGGACCACTCTTGACCCTCTGGCACAGATGGCTTGGTCTTACCACTTTCTATATTCTCAGAGGGCCACAGAGACTTGGTGGAAAGTAGCAGCTGCTCTGGGGTTTCCTGTGCCAAACCCACTCTGGCTAGCGGGAGGGGACAACCAGGAGTGGGGCTGGGCAATGTGATTCTTAGTCTCAGCTACTAGGAGCAATGGAAAGGAGCTCCAGTATGCCCTATGCTGGCAGATCTACTCGTAGAAAAACACTGACAGGAATTCAGCCTAGAAACTGGCACAGTGCCATGACCCTGCAGAAGGGCAGGGCTTTATCTGCAAATGCCCCTTAGTGGTGTGATCTATTTGGACATCAGAGAAAAAACAGCTACCCCCAACACCCAGGAAAGTGCTTAAGGACAAGCCTGGGGTAGGGGTGAGACCAGAATATTTATATCCTCTTTCTTTTCAACAGAGAAGAAATAGTGACTTTTGTGTTTTCTTTTTGTCTAAATTTGTTTTTTTTCCTCATTATTTCTCCTATCACCGCATATACTTGTTTCTTTATCTTTTTATTACATTTATTCATTCATTCATTCAAGACGGTTTCTCTGTGTGTATCCCTGGTTGTCCTGGACTAACTCTATAGATCATGCTGGCCTTGAACTCACAGAGATCCACCCACCTCTGCCTCCCAAGTGCTGGGATTGAAGGCATATGCCATCACCCAGCTATTTGTATTATTTTTAGATTTATCATATGCGTATGAGTGTTTTGCCTGCATGTATATATATGTGCCATGTGTGTGTCTGGTGCCAGGGAAGGTCAGAAGAGGGTTTCAAATCCCCTGGGCCTGGAGGAACAGAAGTTTTTGAGCTGCCATGTGGGTGCTGGGAATCAACCTCGGCTCAGCAGTTAAGAGCACTGACTGTTCTTCCAGAGGACCCATGTTCAATTCCCAGTACCCATTGGCAGCACACATACAACCCTCTAACTCCAGTTCCAGAAGATCCAAAGCCCTCTTCTGGCTTCCATGAACACTGCAAAAGCATTGTACATTGTGCAGACAAAATATCCATACATGTAAAAATAAACAATAAATAAGTTTTTTAGAAAAGTTATGTGAGGAGCAGCAAGATGCTTCAGTGGGTAATGATGTACCCCATATACATATACACACAATAATAATGTTTTTATTTTAAGAACTAGATAGGGGGCTGGACAAGGTGGCACACACCTTTAATCCCAGCACTTTGGAGGCAGAGGCAGGCGCAGGTCTCTGTGAGTTCAAGGCCAGCCTGGTCTACAAAGTGAGTCCAGGACAGTCAAGGATACACAGAGAAACCCTGTCTGGAAACAACAACAACAAAAGAGCTAGATAGGAAAGCCAACAATATGGATGAGTAACTCATTAAGGAAACTGAGATTCTGGGGAACACATTCTAAAAATTTTAGAAATAAAAATTCAACAAATAAAATATTTAAAGGGACAGTAGAAATCATGCTATCCTATAATAATGTGAAGAAGGAATACAAAGGTTGAAGATAAGATCAAATAGTTATTAAGCTCAGATAGCAGTAAAAAGAAAAATAATTATAACAACAGTTTTCAAAAAAATTGGAACAAACCTAGAAACCAATGAGGGAGAAGCAGGAGTAATATAAATATTAAAGGCAAGAAAATCTGTTCAATGTAGTTATAGCAGAAAACTCTCCAAATTTAGGAAAGGACATGGACATCCAAGTACATGAGACATTTAGAATCTTAAATAATCATAACTAGAAAATAACTTCATGTCACATTATAGTTAAAAATACCAAGAGTACAGAGCAAAGAAACAATATTGCTAGAAATAATTGAAAAATGCCAAATAATATAAACTACATACAAATGTAAAGCTCAATAGAATTACATGAGATTTCCCAGAAGAAATCTTTTTGGTTTGGTTTTGTCCAGACAGGGTTTCTCTGTGTATCCCTGGCTATCCTGGACTACTCACTTTGTAGACCAGGGTAGCCTTGAAATCACAGAGATCCAACTGCCTCTGCCTCCGAGTGCTGGGATTAAAGGAATGAGCCACCGCACCGTGTCTGGCAATTAGACATCTGTGAACTGCCATGTGGGTGCTGGGAATTGAACCTGGGTCCTTTGGAAGAGAAACCAGTGCTCTTAACTGCTGAGTCATCTCTCTAGCCCATTGGTATGAATTCTGTCCTGTGTCCATTCATGTGATGCATTATTGATTTGCCGATGTTGACCCATCCCTATATCTGTAAAAAGATGGAAAAAGGTATTCCAAGAAATGAAACTAGGAAATAAGAAAGCATCACTTTTCTGATACCTGTTAACATAGACTTCAAGGCAAAACTCGTCAGAAGAGATAAAGGTCACTTCATACCAATTAAGGGAATAATCCATCAAGAAGCTATTACAGTTCTAAATATGAATGCACTGAACACGAGTGTATTCAATTTTATAAAACAAATACTACTGAACATAAAGTTACAGATTAACCCCAACACAGCAGTAATGGGTGACTTTAATACATCACTATTCTGCCCTCCCCTCTTCCCCTCTCCTCTTCCCCTCCCCTTTTCCCCTCCCCTCCCCTCCCTTCCCCTCCCCTCTGTCTCTGTTTCTGTATCTCTGTCTCTGTCCCAATCATTTCTTCTCTCTCCCTCCTTCTCTCTTCTACAGGTTCTGGCTATGAGGTCAAGGCTGAGCTTAAACTCAAAATCCTCTGGCCCAACTGGCTCAACTTTTTGATGTTTAGTTACTCTCTACCAGATGGCATCCTTCTGAAATACTTTTCATCCAGATGTATTCTTGAAAGCATGTCTGTTTTGTGGTCAAATGCTACCTTCTCTACAATGTTTTAGCAGTTGGAGTTAATCAGCTTCTTCTCTGTTTTTACAGTTTATCTAAGGCACCATCAGCCTATCTCATGAGTACATCTCCTCACAAAGTCACATAAAAACCAGAACTGGAACCTGAAAGGCACTGGCAGCACGAGAGGCAGTCTGGCCACTTCTCCCTTAATTTCAGCTGGCCTCCTCCCAAGCCCTCCTAAATAAATACACAGTCTAAAACTCACCACACCGCTTGCTCCATGAACTCAGCTTCAAGGCAAATCCACTAAACCTCACACCCAATCAGAATGTTTATTTTTACACTCCCTTTCCTTGAGGAAATTAGGGAGCTTTCACAACCATGATGGTCTTTCCCACAAGACAGTAAACTTTTCAGAGGTGGGTCTCTGTGTCCTCCAGGATCCTGACTGCAATCCTTTTTCTGCTGTGTTCAAGGAAAAAACAAAATTCCCTCAAGAATCAGGAGGAGGCCATTGCATACGTGTGTGCTAAAGCAAAGTTAGCAAACGATGTGTTGTTTGCAGTTCAATTCAAGAACAAGAGAGATAGATACCATTTTAACATTGAAAAAAAAAAAACCCTAAAATTTACCCCACTGAGAAGAAATGGATATGGTTACATGGCAGATGAGTGTTACTGATAGAAGATTAATCTTCACTGTAAGAGATGCCTGATTTAATTATTTTCTTAAAATTACATTGTGTGTGTGTGTGTGTGTGTGTGTGTGTGTGTTGGGGGAGGTCGTGCATGCTTTTGCACAGGTATGGAGGTCAGAGGACAACCTGCAGGAGTGTGTTCCCTCTTTCTACCAGGAGGGTCCTGAATATCAAATTCAAGTCATCTGGCTCCGCATGCCTTTATCTGCCCAGACATCTCACTAGTCCTGATTAAAAAAAGAAAAAAAAAATCAAAAGGGGGGCTAGAAAA
Organism: Lophiomys imhausi; assembly: GCA_907164525.1. Taxonomy (NCBI): domain Eukaryota; kingdom Metazoa; phylum Chordata; class Mammalia; order Rodentia; family Muridae; genus Lophiomys; species Lophiomys imhausi. The sequence continues at coordinate 8,504,568 of CAJQZJ010005020.1, forward strand.
AAAATGAAGTTATTTCTTCCCTAGCTTGCTCAAATTCTTACTTCAAGGAGTCTTTACCGTTTATAGTCCTCTCATAAATCGTGGATATAACTGAAAGAGTTTGGGCAGGGGGGAAAACACTTCAATCTTTCATTTATCACTCAACATAGGCACAAAAGTCTCTGGTGCTCATGTTGTTGCCACAGTGCTTCTATGTTAGGAGTAGGAAAATTTCCCAAGAGACCTAGGTGTGTCACCTAGATGCAATCACTATGACAGATGTAACAAAGAGAAAGGACTTGAGGCAGGAATGCATTTCACTCCATTTAGTCCATAACTAACTGGAATGGTTGCTGTAAACCTGTACCAACAAGGAGGATCAGGACAGGAGGATGTGGCTGAATGAAGCTGCTCAATGGGTGGAGAGAGAGAGAGAGAGAGAGAGAGAGAGAGAGAGAGAGAGAGAGAGAGAGTTTCCAAATAAATGCAGTCATTTTATAATATTTGAATTTTATATAACCAGAATGTGATATTGACTGTAGATCAAATTTATACCTGTGGATTTTATTTTCAATTTTATCTCTTTTGAAACTCATTCCCATTACTTATCAATTTCAACATTCCATAGACAACTTCTGATTCTTTTGTGGCATTTTGGCTTTAGCAACTAAGTTAGATAGCTAGGTGGAATTCTTTGAAACTGTTCTGAACAGTCCATCACACGGCTGCATTTCAGTCTCGTTCTCTGGTAGTTGAGAATGTCTAGTTAAAACGCATAAGACTTGTAGCTTTTCCTGAATAAATTCTGAAGGTTCTGCTTTCTTTTAGTTTCTAAAATAAATTGAATAACCATCTCAATATGCTTACTAAATATTACTCTTTTCCCACTAACAATCCAGTCTCTATTCTCTATATTTGACTCTTTTGAGTTTTTGTTGATATCTGTTCAATGGAAGCCAGGAGGACTGAAGGACATTCAGTAATATTTTCATTTGGGGGTAAGCTTTGGTAATTTTTTTTTCTGAGACCATTTGTCAAGTGTTTCTTTCATTAAGCTACTGACAGGGCTCAGTGGTACAGTGTTGGGGTGGTGCTGGGTAAGAAGTGATCATTACATTTTTATCTTCATCAATGAGCTAATTCGTTGATGATCTGTTGATAAGTCATAGTTGAACGGACTACTAGTTGGAGGAAGTGGGTCACCAGGGCAGATCTGTTCCTATGGTTCCTCCATCTCTCTGCTCCCTTCCACTACCAGGTGAGCAGCTTTCTTCTTCTGTGGCTTCCTGCCCAATGTCCTGCCTCACGGTGCTCAGGCCCAGAAGGCACAGGGCTAAGAAGTGACAGAAGTGACCACAGACCAACATCTCTGAAGTACAAGACCAAAGTATGTCATTCTTCTTCTAGGTAAATTTCTCAGGTATTTTGTTACAGCAACAACAGCAAAAACAAAACAAAACAAAACAAAAAAACTAATATGAGGGTGGGACCTTGGCTGACCCTGGGTGTGACTTGCATCACAAATAATAAAGACCACAGCTCTCAATGACACGCTCATATAAAACATTGTGAGATATCACTCTTTGTTTCCTTATTTAACACATATATCATAAGCCTTTAACGTTCCCAGACTCTCCTGAATTTGAGTTTAGAAATATTAGCTGAGAACAAATCTATCTTTCGTCATTGGTTTGAAATAATTGTTTCTAACACCCTGAAAATGATTGGCTCAGTGGGTAAAGAACCTCGGCGCCAAGCCTGCCCACCTGAGTCCAATCCTTGGAATCCACATGGTGGAAGGAAAGAACCCTGCTCCCTCCTACAAGTTGCTTTCTGACCCCCACCTGTGAGCTGTGGTACGCTCACACAGCTACACAGAGAAAAAAATGTGATTAAAAAAAAAAGAACTGGCTAAATTTAATACTGAGGTCTTTACTGATCCCTTTTTATTTTTAAGGACTTTTCTGAATGCATCCATGGCCCAGGCGCAGGCCACACTGCCAATATCTACTAAACTATGTCCAATAGATACTCTTGTCACCTACCTTCTTTTAGAAATTCATCATTATTTTTTAAAACAGGGTCTCTCTACATAGCCCCTGCTTTCCTGAAACTCGGTCTGTAGTCCAGGCTGGCCAGGCTGGCCTTGAACTCTGGATCATCCTGTCTCTTCCTCCCTAGTCCTGGGATTGCAGGCACACACCACTACACTCAACTTTGTAACATGTAATCTGATATCTTGGTGTTCCTTCATGTTTTATAATGCCTCTTTATTATTAAAAGAGAATTGAGTTTCTTTATTGTTTATTTTCTGTAAATATACATTTTGCTTGTTTGTTTGAGACAGGTCTCCCTGTGCAGCACAGGCTTGCCTTTCATCTTCCTGCCTTGGCCTCTTGACAGATGGGATTACAGGAGTGCATCACTCCATTCACCTCTGGAAATAGGTATTTTAATTTAATTGGTATTTTATTTTGTTTGCTTTATAATTTCTAAACTAGTTCTAAGGAAAGGTTTTGTTAATAATTCTTTGTCTTACATTGTGTGTTGAAATTCCCACCTGTTCTAATAAAATCCTCTCCCAACCTTTAAACAATTTAATCTTTGAAGAGTGGTCTGCTTTGAATATGAAAATAGTACCTAACCAACATATAAGTAATTCAGTTTAACTCTGATCATTAGTTTCTCTCTCTCTCTCTCTTTTCTGAGCCAAGGTTTCTCTGTGGAGCCCTGGCTGTCCTGGAGCTCACTCTGTAGACAAAGTTGGCCTCGAACTCACAGAGATCTGACTGTCTCTGCCTCCCAACTGCTGGGATTAAAGGAGTGTACCACTACGCCTGGCCCATTAGTCTCTTTTATTTGTAATGAAAAGCATTTTAAAATAGAACAAGAACATATAAAGCAGATGTTTAAAATCACTTTGTTTTTGGTATTAAATAATTAATTATAATGATACTTATTTATTTATTTTTTTGTTTTTATTTTGTTTTATGTATATGGGTGTTTTGCCTGCATATAAACCTGTGTACCACATGTGTACCTGGTGTCTGAGGAGGCCCGAAGATGGTGTGGGTTCCCAGGAACTGGAGTTACAGACAGTTGTGAGTCACCATGTGGGTGTCATGAATCGAATCCAGGTCTTATGGACAAGCAGTCGGTGCTCTTAATCATTGAGCCGCCTCTCCAGCTCCCTTCCTTTTAAAAATTACTTATGTAAGTTTAAAAATTATTAAAATTTATTTTATTTTAATATATTGGTGTACAAACACACACACACACACACACACATACACACATGTGTTTTTGCACCACATGCCCACAGAGGCCAGAAGAGAGAGCCCGATTCCCTGGAGCTGATGATTGTCAGCAATACTGGGTCAGCATAGCACCTTACAGTCCATAAACAGAAAAGCACTTCTTTGGGTTTCAATAAACCCTAAAAGTATGTCAGTCATAGGATCTGAATCCAAAAACTTTGGGGTTCAAATTAGGCTGAGAACTTACTTAACTTTGAGAACTAAGCAAGATGTTTTAGCCTCTCTTGATGTCATTATACATAATGTTCTCCCCCCTCCCCCAGACAGGGTTTCTCTGTATAACAGTCCTGACTGTCCTGGACTCACTTTGTAGACCAGGTTGCCCTTTAACTCACAGAGATATGCCTGCCTCTGCCTCCCAAGTTCTGGGATTAAAGGCGTGTGCCAACATGCCTGGCCATAATGATACTTTTTAAAGAATAATTTATTTATTTTTATTTTATGTACATTGGTTTTTTGACAGAATGTATGTCTGTGTGAGGATGTGGGATCCCCTGGAACAGGAGTTACAGACAGTTGTGAGCTGCCATGTGGGTGCTAAGAATTGAACCTCCGTCCTCTGGAAGAACAGCTAGTGCTCTTAATCACTGAGCCATCTTTCCAGGCCCTACATAATGATTCTTAGAGTAAAACACAACGATGTAGTGTACAAAGCATTTACCACAAACACTGGAATGCATTAGACTTAAGTAAAATAAATAACTTATTTTTCTTAAGTGGCACAAATGATTACATTTTTCTTTTCTTTTCATTTCCCCAAACATTTATATAACACAAAATAATGAAAAGTTATCTCTCCCCAAATTGCACATACATACATACATACATACATACATGCATACATACATATGCACACACTTTTTTCTCCATTGTCTGCTCTGCGTTCTTCCAAACTGATTCTACTTTTTCAATCACGGCTAAGCTTAGGCATTGTTTCCTCCTGAAGTGTTCTCTGACTCTCACGGTCAGTATTAGTTTTCTCCTTCTTTTTGCTTCTACCTGGCCTTGAGCTACCTCTATTACAGCATCAAAATATGTTTGTTACAGTTTGAATGTATTCCACCCCAACCTCATGTGTTTGATATTTAGTCCTTACCTGGCAGTGGTGTTTTCAGAAGGTAATAGACAATTTTGGGAACTGCGGCTTGGCAAAAATGAGTTATTCCTGGGGTGAGCTTTGGAAGTCCTACCTTGTTGTTCCAGCTCCAGAATTTTGCTCCTTCATCTGCTAAGATGTGAGATCTGTCTGCTAGGCACCCATTGTTGTAGGCAAGCTTTCAGTACTGTGCTCTCCTGACCATGATGGACCATCTCCTGGTGCTGTGATCCAAAACAGACTTCTGTCGTCTTAAATCTGTCTGTTATTCTGTCGCTGCAATGAGAAAAGTAACTAATGACGTGTTTTAGGTGTTTAACGCTTTACTTACACCCGTCCTCAATTGTAAATGTTCCAAATTGGAGATTTCTTGCCAGACCTTATATCCCAAGTTTGTCAGAGGGTTTCATAGAGATTTTTTCCTTTTTATTGTTTTTTATTTTGTGAATTTCACATCATGTACCCTGTTTCCTCTCATCTCCCACCTCCCTTCAGACCCACCTTGCAACCTCTCCCAGCAACAAATATACAAAGAAAACTCATTGTAGAAGCTGTAGTGTATCTCAGTGTGTCCCACAATATTCTCTTTTGTTTACACATTTTTGCTTGAAAATGTTCATTATAATGACTCCTTGGTCTGGTATGAGGCCTTTGGCTTCTGCTACTTTGTCAATACTGGAACTTCACTGGGATTTCTCTCAGAAATGCTGTTATTGTCCTGAGTCATGGAGATCCTGTTTTTTTGGGGTCTATGGAATTGGCCTCTTCATGCACTCCAGCAGTTCATCCATGGGATAGATGTTGGGGTGGGCCAACTCAAAGTCCTGGTTCTGGGCCTGAAACCCCCACTTGCAGGGCCTGCTCTCCATAGTGCTGAAGCAGGTAAGGGGTTGGACCAGCTCTCCTGCTTTCCTGACCCTATCAGGCCCAACTCTCCCACTTGCTACCTGTGGTGAAGGCAAGACAGCAAAGGGGATCTCTCCATCACCAATACCACAAAGCAGACAGAAGGCAGGACTGGCTCTCCTATACTCACTCCCTCAGGGCTGGCTCACCCACAACCTCCACATCCAGGACCAGCTGTAGTGTGCTGCCCAGGAAAAGTGTAGGACCTGCTCTCCCAAGTGCTGCAGCATGTGAAGGGCATGGACAGCTCTCCTGCTCTTGTGACCCCATCAGGGTCAGATCTCCTTTCCACCACTGGTGGGGAGAGCCAAAGGGAGTGGATCTCTCCCTTGCCAACACTACTACAAAGCAGACAAAAGGTCTAGCTCTCCTACACTCACATAATTAGAGGTGGCTCATCCACAACCCCCTCATCAGGGCCAGGCAGGACTCCCTTAGTCTCTGGCTTGCTTCCTGTCCTGTGAGCCCATCTGATGCTTGCCTGGTGCTGGACTGGTGGTTGTCACAGGCTAGTACCCCCTTCCAAGCCCCATAGTGCCAAAGAGGTGTTGGTATATGACTTGTTTTCCCCCCCCTGGGAATGTTAGGCTACTATTCATTCAGATGTTCATAGGTCAGAACCTGAATATAGACACAGCCTCTCCCCTCTTTGCCACCTACTGATACACATGTGACACAGCGGCCACATCTGCAATGCCTCTAGGGGCAGTGTGCTTCATATATTAAAAAAAAAAAGAATAATGTTTCACTATGGTCTACTGGAAACACATAAAAAGAAATTCCACTGGGGGATGGGAACTAGAGAGATGGCTGAGTGATTAAGAGCATTGGCTGCTCTACTAGAGGACCTGGGTTCAATTCCCCACACCCAGATAGCAGCTCATAACTGTCTGTAGCTCCAGTTCAAGGGGATCTGACACCTTCAGACATATGTGCAGGCAAAATACCAATGCACATAAAAAATTCCACAGGGGTCTAGGGCTATTACTCAGTGGTTAAGGTGTTGGTTGAACAAGTATGAGGATTGGAATTCAAATCCCTAGAATTTACATAAAAAGTCAGGCCACCTGTAATCCCAGCACTCACCAGTCAGAGACAGAGGATCCCTGGGAGCAAGCCACCTGTCTTGTTAGTTTTTTGTTGCTGTGAACTACACCATGAACATGGCAACTCTTATAAAGAAAAACATTTAACTGGGGCTGGCTTATGGTTTCAGAGATTTAGTCCAAATATCTTCATAGCAGGAAGCATGGCAGTGTGCAGACAGACAGGCTGCTGGAGAAGAGCTGAGAGTTCTACATCTTGATCCCAGGCACCAGACTGTGTGCTACACTGGGTGGAGCTTGAGCATGTGAGACCTCAAAACCCGACCCCACAGTGACACACTTCCTCCAACAAGACCACACCTACTCCAACAAGGCCCCAACTCCTAATAGTGCCATTCCCTATGGTCAAGCATTCACACACATGGATCTATGGGGGCCATGCCTATTCCAACCAGTACATTAGCTAAGCAAATTCGCCACAATTGGCAAGCTTTGGGTCCATGAAAAGACTTGCATCAATAAATAAACTGCAGAGCAACTGAGAAAGACACCCAACCTCAACTTCAGACTGCTACTTGTTTGCAAATACACACACACACACAAGGAACAAGAGAGGACAGAGGGGGGAGAAGGAGAGGGAGAGGGGAGGGAGGGAGGGAAGGAGGGAGGGAGAGAGAGAGACAAAGACAGAGAGAGAGAGAGAGAATAGCATTTGCTCATTCTCCCAGGAACTCCAGGTCAGAGGAAAACCACTGAACTCAAAACCCCCAAAACCAGTGGACTCCACCAAAAGGGAGAAGAGAAAGCCAGAGTGCCAAAGGGTGCCATGTGGTTACTTTTGACCTGTCAGAAAGAGATTCCGTGCAGAGGCCAGTCTGCATTAGAGAAAGGAGAACAGAGTCTTTTCCACCCACAGAGAGTTTGAAGCTTCCTAGGGTGGCAAAAAGTGGGTCAGGCTGGGGTGTGGCAGTGGTGCTGGGAAGATAACCAGGACCACCAAAAGGCCTTAGAGTTGAGCACTTTAGTGACTTGTCAGTGCCTCGGAGACTGGCTGAAAATCAGCCAGAGCCTCACACCGCCCCGGAAGCTGGCTGAGGCGGGGAAGATGAGTTCCAGGGAGGAAATGCCAAGGCTAGGAAGAGGCTAAAGACAGTCCTTGGGAGCCAGAAACCTGGGGTTCAGTTTGGAAACTCTTGTTTCTGGGGAATGGTTGACCTGTCACTTGGTTGATGTAGACAGGAGGGAACACAACCTCTTTATCTTAGTCCATTTTCACAGTTCCCTGTCTGGACTCAGGATCTGGATAACTATACTGGCTGGTTTTGTGTGTCAACTTGACACAAGATAGAGTCGTCAGGGAGGAAGGAGCCTCAGCTGAGGAAATGCCTCCATGAGATCCAGCTGTAAGACATTTTCTCAATTACTGATTGATGGGGGAGGGTCCAGCCTATTGTGGTGGTGCCATCCCTGGGCTGATGGTCCTGGGTTCTATAAGAAAGGAGCAAGCCAGCAAGCCAGTAAGCGCCCCTCCAAGGCTTCTCGGTCAGCTCCTGACTCCAGGATCCTGTCCTATTTCGGTTCCTGTTTTGACTTCCTTCAATAATGAACAGAAATATGGAAGTGTAAGCCAAATAAACCCTTTCCTCCCCAACTTGGTTTTTGGTCTTGGTGTTCTTGTCACAGTCATAGAAACCCTAACTGAGACAGTAATATTCCTTGGCAGTCAGTTATTGATTGTCCAATCCTTCCAAGGCCATGACCTGGGGAGACTTCACTCTTGTCCCTCCTAGATAAATAATGCCTAGAGTGAGGAGCCCTAGGCTGGGCCCCCAGAGCACAAGGCATGTTTTAGTCGCTTACTATTCACACATAGTATATTTTAGCTTTAATTTAGAATAATGAAATTGAATTATGTGTGCATCAAAGTCCTGGGAGAAATTAAGGGTTAAATAGTTGGTTTTGGTCTTATTAACTTTGACATTAATTTTGGTAAGATTTTTTTTGTTTCAATGAACATATAACAATGAGTATCCATGTACCAAATCTTGAGAAAATTAAATAATGCTTTTTGTACTCAAGGAACACTCAAAGTAGGTAAAATACTCAATCTGTGTACACCAGTGTGCACACACATAAACACACACACACACACACACACACGATTCCATGAGCATTTATTAAACATTAATCCTGTTTAGGTTCTAGGCTGGGTACTGGGGAGAAAAATGGATCATTCTTTGCCTTTATGTCTGAGCTCAGTCTTGAGTCAGGGACCGGACAGGAGGGTGCTGTTAAGTGCTTTTTGCTGTCCAGGGTCAGGACGAGCACCATTTCGAGGTGCAAAGTTGTAAACTGTATGTTTAGAGGGAATTGGAAAGTCTTTTTGGAGGGGCAGTGTGTGAATTAGGAGGGGGTAGCTGAGTTTTCCCATGGAATTTTGGCTCATGTTTTGACTTTCTACAGACCTTGGCTGAGAGACTTTTACATTTTTTATCTTTTATTTTGCTATTGCTGTCCAGTTTACTTTGCCATCCACCTACCAACTCAGCCCTTGACTTATTTTCTTGGAAGTAGCCTCAGCCAAGGCATAGCACTTACAAAAGATTGTTGATCTTTATCAGTAAAAAACAAAAACAAAAACACCTCATTTCTATGGTATTTGTAACGAAAGAATTTTCATTTTTAAGATTTTGTTTTAGCCAAGTTGACAAAGCACAGTTCCAGTGGCCACATCTGCTAGAAAAAAAATAACCTCAGTATGTAGAAACAGATGTTTGAAGTGAGACTCATCAAAATGAGATTCCACCTGTAATAGGAAACAGAAAGTGGGTGCAAGAGGAATGCTGTGAGCTGGCAGTCTATTGCCTTCCATTTCCTCAGGAATGTGTAGCTATGGGTGAGGTCTTGCCAATAGAAATGCGCTTCTGGTTTTGCCATCTAGTGATATGGATTATCAGCACTACTGAAATACAGCTACCCTAGCATACTTAAGAGGGTCACGGGAAAGAGTTATTCCTCAAGTAGGTGCCTTACCAATGAACAGAATTATCTCAGATGAAAAATTCATGACCCCCTTGGTATTAGGGACAGAAATGGACACTTTCTGGTTAATTCTGTTTCAGGCGATTTACTGAACATTTTACAGAAATAGTGTAAAGGGATATTCTCTTTAATAGATGATGAAATTGAGACAGAATGATGGCTTGCACAGAGTCTTAGCCAGATTGGTATCCTAAGCTAGTGTATCCTTTCCACTGTATAACAGCTTTCCAATAATGGAAACATATACTGGCTAAGTAGCATATAGTATCAAGTGGAATATCTGGGATACAAGTCCAGGTCTGATTCCATGGGCCTCAGACATGCCCATGTCTGTTTTCTTTATTTTTGGCCCTTGCCTTCATGTCCGTTTAGCCCCACAAAATATGTAGTACAGAACAGACTGAGTTTTAAATTGTAATCAGCAAGGCTAGGCTGGCATTAATAACCACACTGTTAGAAAAACCATACAAAGTGAGGAAAATACTTGAACATTTTGAATGAATATGGAGGACACATAAAGTTTATTCTTTCTTTTTTTGTTTTTCTTTTTTTGTTTTGTTTTGGAGACAGGGTTTCTTTGTGTATTGCTAGCTGTCCTGGACTCACTTTGTAGACCAGGCTAGCCTTGAACTCACAAAGATCCACAAGCCTCTGCCTCCCAAGTGTTATGATTAAAGGTGTGCACCACCATGCCCGGCAATTACAAGCAGCTGTGGACTGCCATGTAGGTGCTGAGATTTGAACTCAGGTCCTTTGGAAGAACAGTCAGTGCTCATAATTGCTGAGCCATCTCTCCAATGTTGGTTGGTAAGCGCTAAATAGAAAAGTAAATTGGTGAATGAGGTAGAAAGGATGGTGGGGATATCTGCAATTTCAAATAGAGTGGTAAAAGAAAGCTATACTGAAGGAGGTGGGAGAAGGAGCCCAGCAGATGTGTGGGAAGTACAGTCCAGTACATAAGACATCAAGAACAGAACCTTGGAGGCCACTATGACTGGAGAAGAATTTGGGAGAGTGGTTCATAAGATAAGATTGGAGTGGTAATAAGAGTGTTACAATCTTGAAGAGCTTTGTGAATCTTAATTAGTACTTTGAGCTTTGCCTTCACTACCATAGTTACCGGGGCTTCCTTCCCCACCCCCCCAAGACCACAGGTCCAGTTGGTCAGTAAAGGGCACAGAGATAAACCACTCCAGAGACGGTTTCAGGGCACAGCGTCTGCTTTAATGCACGTGAGCAAACATTTACAGAGTGGAAGCCTGTCGAGTGTGATGGGTTAGCACAATACTTTGGGTTGGATAGTGAATGTTCATACCACCAAGGTCTATACGTGGAAGAAGCACATTAAAGGACACCCTAGAGAGTGCAAAGTCCGCAGGCCAGTTACCTACTTCACAATTCAGTGTTTTGACTTCTGTGGCATGATATGCCATACTTCTTATTTAGAAACACAGCGTGTCAAGTAGGCTGGCCACTAGGTCATACCTGTATTTCCTCCTACAGACTTTCACTATGAGTGATCTTCCCTGTGTTATAATAAAGCCACTTTAGCTACTGTTTTAAGGATATTGAAAAACAGCATGGGAAGAAGTGTAGATACCATTAGGAGGTTACTGCAGCAAGTAAGCTGGGTGAAAATCCAACAGGAGACTGGAAGGAGAATGGGTTCACACCAAGAATTGCCCTGGATTGCCCCCTATTTTGTCACCTGGCTACATCTCTTTCTCAAAAGGTCATTGTTCCTCCCACTATCACTAATTTCATCTATTGCTGTCTTTTCAGATTGCTTCTCTCTTTCCATTGTGTATTTGGGCACAGGATGATGACAGCTTTGCTGCTATTAAACCCAGAGCCATTTCGTGTGGTTTCCTTATTCTTACAGCTTGTAACTATTCCTTTATAATAACCCCCAATGAGTTATCATCTTTCAAATGTACCATCTGTTTCCTATTGAGACCCTGACTAATAAAATCAAAATTTCAGTTTAAGATGCAATGTTTTAAGCACACCTATTAAGTCAACCTTGCTAATTTAGCCAATCCATATACAAACATTTGATATTATTGCATTTTAAGATCTGATTTATCAGTTATAGACAGAGTACATTAAAATTTCCCTTTATTATTGGCAACATCTACTGTATTTTAGGAATCAATATTCTCAATAGGAAAGAAAGAAATTAGAGAAACAATACAGAAGACAGAGGGAGCCTTATTAAAAACCCATAAAAATGATCCCTGGTTTATAATGGTTTGACTTATGATTCTTTTTTTTTTAAACTACAATTCCCCAAAACTGATTGCATTGATCAATAACCATATTTCGATCTTGTCCAGGGTGGTGATAGAAGATATGTTATCCTCACTTACTGGGTAGTAGCAGTGAACTTGCACTTTTCTGTCAGCTCTACAGAGTACTATGTTGCTAAGCGGCAGGGTTTGGTGGACTGGGTTAAGTATGTATTGCCAACTTCAATGGTTTTAACAGCCTGTAACCTCAGTGTAAGTTGGGCATATGTGATACTCAATTTGAACTTGGGGGTTCTAGTATGAACTTTTGAGATATCACCTGTATATTCTGTATCTTGGCGCTGCCCCCACCCCCCAAAAAGAATAAGCACATTAGCAACCTTCACAGCCAGATACTCTAACATTTGCTGTCCAAAGAAACCAGGGCTCTGGGCCATCCTGCCAGTCTAGCTAGCCAGGAAGCTAGCAAAGAATTCAAGAGCTAAAAGGACACAAATGGAATATAATATGGTTCTCACCTCCCAGGTCTGATGAACGGAACTTCAGTGAGATTTATAATCACAAAAATCTCAAACCATCAAAATCCATCAACTGACAGTGATGAAACATTGCTCATGTTCAGTGACAAGAGATGTTTGCATTGCTTTGTAAGATCTGGAATTTATAGTGTCTTTTCTGCATCATCGGGGACCAAATAATAGGTGCAGAGAAGTGCCCCTTTACTGAAGCATTTCAGTAACATTGAAATTGGACTATCAGGCTGGAGAGATGGCTCAGTGGTTGGGAGTAATGGCTGCTCTTCCAGAGGTCCCAAATGAGAGCTCACAGCCTTCTGTGACTCCAGTTCCAGGGGATCTGACCACCCTAATAAAAGTAAGTTAGAGTATCATCGTGGAAGATCCAATGCTTTGCAAGTGATTAAGTAACCAACAAGCCTTGTTATCACACCCAGATGTGATAAGCCACTGGCTGCTCTCCCAGAGGACCTAGGTTCAATTCTGAGCACCCACATGGGGGTTCACACCTGTCTGCAACTCCAGTTCCAGGGACCTAACACTCTTACACTGACATACATGCAGGGGAAGCATCAAAGAACATAAGATAAAAATACATCATATTTTTAAAAGTTTTATTGTTATTATTATTAATGTGACCACTGCAAGGTCAGAGAACAACTTTTGGAAGTCAGTGTTTAGTATGGTTGGTTTTAATGACAATTTGCCACAAATTATAATCGTCTAACCAGGGAGCCTCACCTGGGGAGATGCTTTGAGTGCCTTGATGAATGTGCCGAGACCTGCCCTGAAAATGCCCAGCATCTTCTAGGTGTGTCAAGGATAAGAGGTCAGCAGAAGTAAGCTCCTCTTGCCTGGTATTTTGATCCTTGTCTTCCTTCTTGCAGTTGAGTAGATTTGCCCTGTTGCTGATAATTTCTCCTCTGATGCTAGAACCAGCATTTTCAAACCCTTACCATGGACCAGCAGTTCTCTAGTTACTTTTTGGCCTTTTGGCACCAGGTTGGAACTGGTAAGGCACCAGCCTTGTGAACAAACAACTGCTGGTTGCCTAGCTGACACACAGGGAGGACTGCCACCTTGAGAACTACTAATTGCTGAGGAACTGGAGTCAGTGAACAAGTAACTCCAGGGTTCTCGGCTCTGAGGGGGGTGGGATTGTGTTGTTACTATTTTATTTTTTTAATGTTTATTTATTACTTCAGGTTACATCTCCATCATAGTGTCCTCTTTCCACCCCTCCCCGTCCCACCCTCACCCCCATCCCTTCCATCCCACTCCTCTGGAGTGGAGTGTCCCTACATATCAGTCCCCTGCCCCAGATCAGCAGTCATATGAAGGCCAAGAGCCTCCTCATACACTGGGGGCCTACAAGGCAGCACCACTAGGGCAAAGTGTCTCATTTATAGGAAACAAAGTCTATGTTTCTGTTCCCTTGGGTGCATTAGTAGTTGTAGTATAGTTATCCTGTACTATATGGCTAAAATATGATTATAAGTAAATAGATGCCATCTGCATCCTTCTGAGTCTTTCTGGGTTAGCTCACTCAGGATGAGCTTCTCTAGTTCCATCCATTTGGCTGCAGATTGCATGATTTTGTTGTTTCTGATGGCTGAGTAGTATTCGACTGTGTAGATGTACCACAGTTTTTTTTTTTTTTTTATCCATTCCTCGGTTGAGGGACATGTGGGTTGTTTCCAGTTGCTGGCTATTACAAATAAGGTTTCTATGAACATAGATGAGGAAAAATCTTTGTGGTTTGGTGAGGAATAATTTGGATATATACCCAGAAGTGGTATGGCTGGGTCTTGAGGTAGAGCTATTCCAAGTTTTCTAAGATATCGCCAGACTGATTTCCATGGTGGTTGTACAAGCTTGCACTCCCACTAGCAATGGAGGAGTGTTCCCCTTTCTCCACAACTTAGCCAGCATGTGCTGTCATTTGAGTTTTTGATCTTAGCCATTCTGACAGGTGTGAGATAGTATCTCAGAATTGTCTTGAGTTGCATTTCTCTGATGATTAAGGATGCTGAGCATTTCTTCAAGTGTCTCTCAGCCGTTAGGGATTCCACCTTGTTCCCCATTTTTTGACTGGATTATTTGGTTTCTTGGCATTTAATTTCTTGAGTTCTTTGTAGATTTTGGATATTAGCCCTCTGTCAGATGTGGGGTTGGTGAAGATCTTTTCCCAATCTGTAGGTTGCCGTTTTGTTCTAATGACAGTGTCTTTTGCCTTATAGAAGCTTTTCAGTTTCATGAGGTCCCATTTATTGATTGTTGGTCTTAGATCCTGAGCTGTTGGTGTTCTGTTCAGGAAGTTGTCACCTGTGCTGATGAGTTCCAGGGTTTTCCCCACTTTTTCTTCTAACAGATTTGGTGTGTCAGGCCTTATGTTAAGGTCTTTGATCCACTTGGACTTAAGTTTTGTACAAGGTTATAAGTATGGGTCTAATTTCATTCTTTTACATGTCGACATCCAATTAGACCAGCACCATTTGTTGAAGATGCTGTCCTTTTTCCATGTATCGTTTTGGTTTCTTTGTCAAAACTTAAGTAAGCATAGGTGTGTGGGTTCATTTCTGGGTCTTCAATTTGATTCCATTGATCCACTGGTCTGTTTCTATATCAGTACCATGCTGTTTTTATTACTATTGCTCTGTAGTGCAGCTTGAAATCTGGGATGGTGATACCTCCAGATGTTTTTTTATTGTATAGGTTTGATTTAGCTATTCTGGGTTATTTGTTATTCCACATGAAGTTGAGAATTGCTTTTTCCAGGTTTATAAAGAATTGTGTTGGTATTTTGATAGGAATTGCATTGAATTTGTATATTGCTTTTGGTAGGATGGCCATTTTTATTATGTTGATCCTACCTATCCATGAGCATGGGAGATCTTTCCATCTTCTGATGTAATCTTCAATTTCTTTCTTCAAGGACTTGAAGGTCTTGTCATACAGGTCTTTGACTTTCTTAGTTAGAGTTACCCCCAGGTATTTATATTGTTTGTGGCTATTGTGAAGGGTGTTGTTTCCCTAATTTCTTTCTTTGTATAAATAAGGGCTTCTGATTTTTTTGAATTAATTTTGTATCCAGCCACCTTGCTGAAGGTGTTTATCAGCTGTAAGAGTTCTCTGGTGGAATTTTTGGAGTTGTTTATGTATACTATCATATTGTCTGCAAACAGGGATAATTTGACTTCTTTGTTACCAATTTGTATCCCCTTGATCTCTTTTAGTTGCCTTATTGCTCTAGCAAGAACTTCAAGTACTATGTTGAAGAGGTATGGTGATAGTGGGCATCCTTGCCTTGTCCCTGAGTTTAGAGGAAATACTTTAAGTTTCTCTCCATTTAATTTTATTTTGGCTACTGGCTTGCTGTATATCGCCTTTATTATTTCTAGGTATGGTCCTTGTATGCCCATTCTCTCCAGGACTTTTAGCATGAAGGGGTGTTGGATTTTGTCAAATGCTTTTTCAGCATCTAGCGGGATGATCATGTGCTTTTTTTTTTCTTTCAGCTTGTTTATGTGGAGAATTATGTTGATGGATTTTTGTGGATATTGAACCATCAATGCATTCCTGGGATGAAGCCTACTTGATCATGGTGTATGATTGATACTTTTGATATGTTCTTGGATTCAGTTTGCCAGTATTTTATTAAGTATTTTTGTGTCTATGATCATGAGCAAAATTGGTCTGAAGTTCTCTTTCTTTGTTGGATCTTTGTGTGGTATAGGAATTAGACTGTGGCCTCATAGAATGATTTTGGCAATGTTCCTTCTGTTTCTATTTTGTGGAAGAGTTTGAAGAGTATTGGTATTAGGTCTTCTTTGAAGGTCTGGTAGTATTCTGTACTGAAACCATCTGGTCCAGGGCTTTTTTCGGTTGAGAGATTTTTAATGACTTGTTTCTATTTCCTTAGGGGATATAGGGCTATTTAGTCTGTTAACTTGATCTTAATTTAACTTTGGCAGGAAGAAACTATCAAGAAAATTGTCCATTTCACTTGGGTTTCCAAATTTGGTGGAATACAGATTTTTAAAGTAGGACCTAAAGATTCTCTGGATTTCCTTGATGTCTGTTGTTATTTCTCCCTTATTCACTTCTGATTTTGTTGATTTGGGTTTTTTCCCTCTGACTTTTTAGTTAATTTGGCTAAGGGCTTGTTTATCTTGTTGATTTTTTTCAACGAACCAACTGTTGCTTTCATTGATTCTTTATATTGTTCTTTTTGTTTCTAAGTTGTTGATTTCAGCCCTAAGTTTGATGATTTCCTGCCTTCTGCTCCTCTTGGGAGTATTTGCTTCTTTTTTTCCCCAGATCTTCCAGTTCTGCTGTTAATTTGCTAATATGAGCTGTCACAATTTTCTTTTTGAAGGCACTTAGTGCTATGAACTTTCTTTGTGTACACTGCTTTCATTGTGTCCCATAGGTTTGGGTATGTTGTACCTTCATTGTCATTGGATTTTAAGAACTTTTTGATTTTCTTCTGTATTTCTTCCCTGACCCAGTGGTCATTCAGTAGAGAGTTGTTCAGTTTCCATGAATGTGTAGGCTTTCTATTATTTCTGTTGTTGTTGAAGTCCACTTTTATTCCATGGTGGTCTGATAAGATTCAAGGGGTTATTCTAATTTTCTTGTATCTGTGGAGGCTTGCTTTGTGACCAGCTATATGGTCAATTTTGGAGGAGTTTCCATGCATTGCTGAAAAGAAGGTGTATCCTTTTGAGTTGGGGTGAAATGTTCTGTAGATATCAGTTAGGTCAATTTGGTTCATGATTTCTGTTAAGCTCATTATTTCTCTGTTTGGTTTCTGTCTCAATGACCTGTCCATTGTTTTGAGTGGTGTGTTGAAGTCTCTCACTACTACTATGTGGGGATCAATATGAGTTTTAAGCTTTAAAAGCGTTTCTTTTACAAATGTGGGTGCCCTTGTATTTGGGGCATAGATATTCAGTATTGAGATGTCATCTTGATGAATTTTTCCTTTAATGAGTATGTGGTGCCCTTCCTTATCTTTTTTGATTAATTTCAGTTGAAAGTCTATTTTATTTCATATTAGGATGTCTACTCCAGCTTGCTTCCTGGTCCCATTTGCTTGAAGCTGAATATCAGGCCATTTTTTTTTTTTTTTGGTTTTTCGAGACAGGGTTTCTCTGTTTAACAGCTCTGGCTGTCCTGGACTCACTTTGTAGACCAGGCTGGCCTCGAACTCGCAAAGATCCGCCTACCTCTGCCTCCCAAGTGCTGGGATTAAAGGCGTGCGCCACCACTGCCCGGCCAGGCCATTTTTTATGCATAAATTTTGAAACATTAAGTATCTGAGTGGTGATGCCAAGGAGGCAATTAAATAAATAGGTCGGGAGTTGAAAGGGAGATCTGGCTGGAGTAATAAAAGAGAGAAGGGGTGAAAGCATGGACTCCTCAAGTTCCTTATCCATTAGTGTGTTTTTATGTAGTGTTTACATTTTTTTTTTGGCCCAAAAAGAAAGGTAGTCATGGAAGGGCATGCAGAGCAAAGAATGACAGGTTGAGAGGCAAGTGACAATCTGGGGCTAGATGAGTCATGTGGCCTCATTCAAGTAACTGCTCTGTTTTGGGCCTGCCCTAGACTTGAATCAAGATTTTCAAAATTAACCCCTGACCTACTATCCTGGAACACCCAGAGCTTGGAAAAGCAGTGTTAAAGAGCTGGGTCAGGGGAAACCAGGGACCAGGGGGAAACTATTCTGCAGAGATCATCTACAGAACACAGTTGGAATTTGCAGGGAACACAGTGACCTTAGACATCCTGACTCAGGTCTGTGACTTTGAGAAACCAGAACTGGGAAACATAGTGGCTCTGGAAGCAGAGAGAGAACTTGTTATTTATATTTAAACAGCTATAAACTGAGATAGTTCGACTTTCAACAGATGCAAATATGTGAACAGTGAAGATCTGCCTTCTTTTTCAGTTCCCTTCTCATACTCCCACTGTTAGGGATTTCATAGTATGACCGCTGTTTTCTGTCATTTTAATGGCTATAACTTAACAGTTCCCAATTAATGAAGATCAAGACATCTTCAAATTTTTGCCAATACAAAGTCTGAATAATCTTTTACATATGTCATTTCTAACATATGTAAATTATATGTATAGGAGGAAATTTAAGTTAAAATCTGTGTACTTGTAATTTTGATTGGTTTCACTAAACTGCCGTTGTAGGAGTGTATATTATGTGCTAACATCAGCAGTGTAATGGAATGAGCAGCTCTTCATATCTTCACTACCCTGGTGTTGTTCTGTATTTTCTGGGGAGCTGCTGGGGGCCTTATCAGGTACTGAGCCAGAAGTGTATGTTTCTCCACCAGGAAGTCTGAGCTATATCAGTGTCCGAGCAGAATAGGATGAAACATGGGACAGGATTCATGTCACAAGATATCCCAGAGAGGTAGGAGAATGGATTTCTCCACCACCAAGTGTTACAGTGCTTATGATAAGCATGCAGGGGAGAGAGGCCCGCTTTGCAGTTTAGTGAAGGGTCACAGCTCTTTTAGCTAAGCTGCTGGTGCTGGGCCAGGCAGCTGTAAGGAGCTTGGAGCTCCTGGACCAAGACAAGTGACTTTGGGAGTCCCACTTGACTTGGACAAATCTGGAGGCTGCTTCAGGAACAACCAACAACCCACCACTGCCGCAGGTGAGCACTGTGCCAAGCAGTGTGAGTGCAAGGGAAACAGCAGAAGCTCAGTGCCTCATTGAGCTCCAGGGGTGGCTACAATGGTGGTGACAGAGGCTGCAGGAGCCACACTGTCCACCATGCACCAAGATACTGTTTCTGGGCAGCAGAAGCCTAGCTTCTGGGAGACGGTCCTTCCTTTCCAAGCCCAAAATAAACAGCAAGTCTCAGATGATCATGGTGGAGGAATGGGGAGAGTGAGAGAGAGAGAGAGAGAGAGAGAGAGAGAGAGAGAGAGAGAGAATTTATCTCGTGAACAAGGACATTATAAATCTTGGGCAGTGGGAGGAGTTTTTGGGGGTGAATATGTTTGACTCGCTGGAGCTAGAAATGTAGCAGTATGGTCCTATCTTAAGAATGCAGCAACTATGGGCATCGAGGGTGGGGGAAGAACTCCAGGTATAGTTAGAGGCATGTACAAAGGTCTTTGACTGAAAGCTTAAGGTACTAAGAGATTTGATTAGCACAGGGAGGCATTTCCAGGAATCCTAAGATGTTGAATGGGATTTTTTAATTGGGAGAAAGGGTTAGGGTTTGTAATTTCCCTGAGGGCTATGTGACATTCCTCAAATAAAGGGTGTGGAGTCCAACAGTCCAGGATCCCCCAGGTAGAGAAGGGGAGACCCTGCTGACAAAGGGAGGCCATCATTTTGCACCAAGCTCAGGGGCTTTCTGGTAATGCCAGACTTTGTCCTTAGCAGCAGGATTTCCAAACAACATGGTAGCATTGTCAAGTTTTTCCTTTGCTGGTTTAGGAGAAATATATTATCACAGTATGGTTCTAATTATTTTTTCTCACTTTAGAAACACTTTTTAAGTGTATGTGTCCTTTACCTGCATGTATATGTGTTCCTTGGATTCCTTGGAACTGGAGTTATGGAAAGTTGTGAGCTACACTGTGGGTACTGAGATTAAATCCTGGTCCTTTGAAAGAGTAGAGAGTGCTCTTAACTGCTAAGCCATCTCTCCAGCTCTCAAGAAGACTGTTTTTAATGTATTTAAAATATTTCTATATTTGTCCTGTGAATGATTTGCTGCGTGAAGACTTTTTTATTTTGTTTTGTTTTGGTTTTTTTGAGACAGGATTTCTCTGTGTAGCCATGACCATTATGGAACTGGTTCAGTAGACCAGGCTGGCCTTAAACTCACAGAGATCATCCTGTCTCTGCCATCTGTGTGCCAAGATTAAAGCTGTGCACCACCACACCTGGCACTTGAAGACTTTTTGAAGAGAGAAAAAGAGTTTTAAGGCATTTAAAAATGTTGTAGACTATTATTCAAATTTATTTTTTTAAGTATTTAAAAGAAAGCTTACAGAAAATTCAAGGACAAAGGTTACAATTATATAAAATCTTAGTTTAGTGATGATGCCCCAGTGACTTGCTTAGCAAGGCCACCATGGGAATCCACAGAAATGGGTCTTTGAACTGGATAAGTCTTTCTGAAGTGTTACCCAGCTTGAGGTGTCCCATTATAATGACACAAAACTGACAAACATTATGTTCATGGCCAGTGAGCAATTAAAGATTTGTAAGGATGATTTCTCAAAGTTTTTTTAATATCTTAATTTTTTTTGCCATGTATCAATTTACTCTTGCTTAACAGATCCTAATATTAAATCATATGAAAATAACATTACCACACACATGTTCATCTATAAACATATGTCCACTCTACACACTAAAATGCTCAGTTAAAATATCTGTTTGATGTTTTCATCACCAACTGACCAGTTTGAGATTGTATATGAACAGTTAATACAGAAAATATTTTAAGAGAGAAACATACCCATGCTGGAACTGGTTGAATAGTTTACTTTTCTATCTGAAGCTCTTTGGAAGAGAATAAAGAAGTTTCCTTGCCAATATTATGTTAAGTTAAATGTCATTTTACAGCTTTACTTTAAAAAAATAAATAAATTTCATTTATAGTGTCTCCCTACAAATGTTTGTATATCCAGGCTATTTGATGAAACATCCACAAGATGGTGCCATGGTTAATATGTTAGCACAGGAATCTGAGAATTAAAAGGGGAACTTTGACACATCATTACATGTAAGATCACCATCATGCTTTCATGACACAACTGTATTGCTACTGATTTGTGCATGTCCTTTTCAGAAGATTGCATTTCATACCAATGGTTTTTGTTCCTTGTAAACACATTTCTTCATTGGGCTTATCAATTAATGAAATAATATTCAAGTTGGTACTAGATACAGAAATCAGACCTTTCCTACTTTACAAATTAATGAATATATTTTAATGATCTCTTGCTCAACCTTTAATGTCAGGATTAAAAATAATATCCAATGTGGATTTCTCTAGCTAGTATAAGTTAAACCTAGATATGGGCA
Organism: Lophiomys imhausi; assembly: GCA_907164525.1. Taxonomy (NCBI): domain Eukaryota; kingdom Metazoa; phylum Chordata; class Mammalia; order Rodentia; family Muridae; genus Lophiomys; species Lophiomys imhausi. The sequence continues at coordinate 8,525,791 of CAJQZJ010005020.1, forward strand.
AGACATTTGCTGTGGACAGAATTCATAGTTGAAGCTCTAAGCCTCAATATGAACCTCTGTAGAGTGGACCCTTAGAGAGGTGCCTAGGTTAGATGAGACCATAAGGGCTCTTGTCAGTGGGCTCACTGCATTTGCAAGGAGACACACAAAGATCTTAACTCTTTCTCTTTCTACTGTGTGAGGACATAACAAGACGATAGCCAGCTGCAAGCCTCAATGTGCTGGTACCCCGCTCTCAAACTCTTATGGTTATAATTATAGAAAAAATATATGTCTGGGTTTTTTTTGTCATACAGTCATTGATATTTTGTTATGGAATATCTAACAGACCTTTTCTCTGTCTTCCACCTCCTTTTTCTCCTCTCTCCCTCTCTCCATAAACTGGGAATACCCAAAGGCCCATGACTACTACACAAAAACTTATCTACTGAGCTACACACCCCACTCACAAGACAATTTTAGCAAAGAAAAACACTAAAATTTCAGAAGGCAATTTTTTAGAAGACCTGTGTAGCAGTTTGCTTTCTATTGATGTGATAAAACACTTACCTGAAGCAACCTGGGGAGGAAAGGAAAGGGTTTCTTTGGCTTACATGTTTTGATCACATTCTTGTGGTGGAAGTTGGGTCTCTTTGGTGAAATTGGTGTGCAATTTGGGTTGGCATCTGACAGCACATGGGGAAAAGCTTGGCATCCCTTTGCCTGCTGGGATGGACAAAGCCAGGTTGTGGCTGGACAATATGCACTGTTGAAGGGGCATGGCTAAGAAACTGTGCAAGCCACACAGATAACGTCAGTTATTGTGAGAAGCAATGAGACTACTGGACATTGAGGGAAATCTTGTGGACCTTCAAGACTGCCAAGTATTGAAAGATAATACAATATATAAACCAGAGAATTCCACACAGTCCCTCTCTTCCTCCTGCCCTCACCGACTGAGAAGTCACACTGAAGGAGAGCACAGCAAGGTTCGCCATTAACAGAATTTAGATTATTATATTCCAAGACAAAGGCCTGGCATAAAAACTGCTGAGAGTTCCTTGAAGGCGTCTGTCTGTCTTGGGGGCCCCAGAGTGCCAGAAATTGAGTGAGGCAAGCGGAGTTCAGAAAACCCTTGGAGAGGCTTTCGGCTTTGAGACTTGCCCAGGACAAAGAGACCATGGAGGCAAGTTTTAGCTGATTGAAAAAGCCGCTCTCAGTTGGCGGTTGGAACAGACTGATTTTATAAACTGGCCACCATTTGGTGGGGGAAATAGACTGGCCTTATGAACTGGTAAAGTGAGGTCCAACGAACACTAATCTTTTAAAGGGACTGCCTTCCGGGACTACAATAAACCAAGCCATCCTTCACGGACCTACACTAAGAATATTACTATCCTTTTAAGAAAGTTAAAATGTTAAATGTTTTTAGATAAGTATTAGAGTGTTTTTAGGTATTAAGGTATTTTTATATAGATTATAGATTTTAGATTATAAGGCTTAGGTATTTTATAGATGTTTGTTAAATATTAATAAATATAAGTGTTCATAAATAAAAATATTCTGTCATGCAGTCTGTCATTGAGGAAAGTCAATTCAGGAACTCAAGCAGAGACAGAGGCAGGAACCAAGGGGAGAAACTGCTTACTGGCTTGGTCAGCTTTCTTTTTCTTTAAAATATTTTTAAGATTTAATTTTATGTGTGTGAGAATTTTGCCTGAATGTATTTATATGTGTTGTGTGCTTGCCTTGTGCCTGCAGAATTCAGAAGAGGCTGTCAGATTCCTTGGAACTGGAGTTATGGATGGTAATAAACCACCATGTGGGTGCTGGGAATCAAGCTTGGGTCCTCTGCAAGAGCAGTAAATGCTCCTAAATTCTGAGATACCTGTCCAGCTCCTCAGTTTGCTTTCTTATATAGCCCAGGACCACCCACCCACAGTGGGCTAGGCCTTTCCACATTAATCAAGAGAATGCCCACAGGCCAATCTGATGGAGTTAATTCTTCAGTTGAGGTTCTCTCTCCCCAGGTGACATCAGTTTGTGTCAAATTGAAGAACACTAACCAGCACAACCAGTATTATAGAATAGATAAAAATTGGTATATTAATAGTGTCTAAATGTTATTTATAATATAATGATATATATATATATATATAATATAATTATTAATTATATTGAAACTATTGGCAATGTAGTTCAATATAGCTGTAGTAAGGATGGTGATATTAGTGAAATATCTAATGGAATTATTAGATTTACTTATATTTTATGTGTATGAATATTATGCCTGCATATATGCCTGTACCATGTATGTTCAGTGCCCACAGAGGACAGAAGAGGGCATAAGGTCTCCTGGAATGGGAGTTACCAAGGTTACTAGTGACTATGTGGGTGCTGAGAGCTGAACCAGAGTCCTTTGGAAGAGCAGTCTGTGCTCTTAATTGTTGAGCCATCTCTTCAGCTACTAATACAACCATTTTAAGAGCATTTAATTGAGAGAAAGTTTGGAGGGGATTCTGGTGGATAAGCAGGTTCATTTTCAAAACAAGCCGGTGGTGTGTAGGGGAATAAGTGGAAATTTAAGAAGGTGCTGAAGAGAAAAGTGAGGAAGTGGGCAAAATGAAATGAAAGTTCTGGCTATGAAGAAGTGTGGGAATGTCTCTGAATTCCCTAAAAACATTTAAAAGTCAGTATTTTAGAAAACTATCAGCTGGACAGTGGTGCACATGCCTTTAATCCCAGCACATGGGAGGCAGAGGCAGACAGATCTCTTAGTTTGAGGCCAGACTGGTCTGCAAATCAATAGGACAGCCAGAGCTACACAGAGAAACCCTGTCTGGAAAAACCAAAAAGAAAGAAAGAAAGAAAGAAAGAAAGAAAGAAAGAAAGAAAGAAAGAAAGAAAGAAAGAAAGAAAGAAAAAGAAAGAAAGAAAGAAAAGAAAAGAAAGAAAGTTGTCACTGAACCATGATCTCTGCATATGCCCATCAGAGTGTAGTAATTATTCGTTAATTCTGCATGAAATCCACAAGAATTCTTTAATTCCTCAGTTTTCACATGTGTGACACATCCATTATAGGGTTTTTGCCAACTTCTGTGCAATAGTTTTTTTCTAGGTACTTTTCTTTTTAATTATGTGTATACATGTGTCTCTGTGTATGTGCATGCATAATTGTGTATGCATGCAGAGTACAGAAGAGGACATCAGATCTAGAGCTGGAGTTTCAGGTAGTTGTGAGCTATACAATACGGGTGCAGGGAGTTGAGCTCCAGGCCCTTGCAACATGTTCTTCACTGCTGAGTCATCTCTCCAACTGGTCTGTAATAGTTTATAAATAAATGTGTGTGTGTTTTGATTTTTCAAGACAGTCATTATATTTTCTTTTTTTTTATAAGTACTGTATTTTTTTTTCAAGTTACATCTCAGTCGCAAACCCTTCCCTATTCCCCCTTCCTGTCCCACCCTTCCACCCTCTTCCCCCCCCAACAGCTTCCCTTTTCAATCCAACAAATGGTTCTTTCTCTTATAACAGTAAATTCTATACAAAACAGCAGAATTAAATATGCCACATTTATGAGAGTTAAATGGCCCAGTATACCTTCCCAATGTCCAGTTCATACATATTTGGCCCCTGACTTTAACCTTCTACCTTCTTTTTTTTTTTTTTGTTTTTTTGGTTTTTCAAGACAGGGTTTCTCTGAATATCTCTGGCTGTCCTGGACTCGCTTTGTAGACCAGGCTGGCCTTGAACTCACAAAGATCCGCCTGCCTCTGCCTCCCAAGTGCTGGGATTAAAGGCGTGCGCCACCACCGCCCGGCCCTACCTTCTACCTTCTAACCATCTCCATGAGTTTAAAGTTCTATAACTGACTTAGTTTTCATACTAACTTGCATCACTATTATAACCATCTTCTTAGATCTAGAAGACAGTCATTATATTTTCTATGTCATTCTTTTTGTGTGTGTTTAAGACAGGATCTCACTGTGTTGTCTTGGCTGTTTTGGAACTCACTCTGTAGACCAGGATGGCCTTGAACTCAGAGATCTGCCTCCTAAGTGCTGAGATTAAAGGTGTGTGGCACCACATCCAGTGTTTTTACCTTATCCTTGAGTTACTGAAAATAATCTAGATACATTCTTAGATTTTAACTAGTAACCCATTTGCAAAATAATTGATTGCTTAAGAATCACTTTTCATAAATTCTATTTTGATAATGCAACTTTTAGATGTAGTCTGAACTTTGCAACCCTCTAATTACTGTTTTTCTCTATCTTTCAATAGTTATCTCTCTTTAATTACTATCAAGTCATTTGTTTATTTAATGCAGATACACTTTGAAAACACTGAGGGTTTTATAGATAATGTTAATTAAGTAGCCTTTTAAAAAACATTTATTCATTAATTCAAATTACGTCGCTATCATAGCTCCCTCCCTCCACCCCTCCTGCTCTCACCCTCCCACCCTTCTCCCACATATCCTACTACTCTGGTGGGGGGTGCCCCCACATATTAGCCACCCTCAGTTCATCAGTCACATGAGGGCTAAGAGCTTCCTCTTGCACTGGGGCCTGACATGGCAGCTCCATTAGGGCTGAGTGTCCCACTATCAGGTAACAAAGTCCATGTTCCTGTTTCTTTGGGTCTGTTGATTGTAGAATGGTTATCCTGTACTTTGTGGCTAAAATCCAGTTGTAAGTGAATAGATGCCATGTGCATCCTTCTGAGTCTGGGTTAGCTCACTCAGGATGAGCTTCTCTAGTTCCATCCATTTGGCAGCAAATTACATGATTTCCTTATTTCTGATAGCTGAGTAGTATTCCATTATGTAAATGTACCAGTTTTTTTTAACCGATTCTTTGGTTGAAGGACATCTTGGTTGTTTCCAGGTTCTATCCATTACAAATAAAGGTGCTATAAACATAGTTGAGGAAATGTCCTTGTGGTTTGGTGAGGAATCTTTTGGATATATGCCCAGGAGTGGTATGGCTGGGTCTTCAAGTAGAGCTATTCCAAGTTTTCTAAGATACCACCAGACTGATTTTCACAGTGGTTGTACAAGTTTGCACTCCCACCAGCAATGGAGGAGTGTTCCCCTTTCTCCACAACCTCGACAGCATACGCTGTCATTTGAGTTTTTTAACAAATACACTTACTTAACTACTTTCTATAAATTCCTACAACCCCTAAGACCTACCCACTAAACCTATTGATAACTATTACAACTATTTTCATAACCTTTTAGAAGGATACAGTCTCTGGGGCAGGTCCTAAGTCATCAGGAACACAGTCTCTGGGGTAGACCCTTTAATGCACTTAGCAGTCTTTTTCTCTAGAGTATCTAAGATGTAGATTCATCAGGGGAAATTGGCTATGGCGGTTTCACCTTAAATAAGGCTTGAGGCTTTCTTCTCTCTGGGAGACCTTAGCTGTCTGTAGGCCAACTTATTTCCTTTGTATCAGCAATTCTGCAGCTCTGACTCAGTCTTTAAAGCTGGCCACAGTTCCGTTCAGGCCACTGTTTGGACAGGTCAAACCCCTCTAGGCAAAAGCTGAGCCACAGGGTTTAGTCCTTGGCCTTTTGCTGTCTTGCTGAGGTTTCTCTGCTCACCAGCTTCTTTCTGCCTCAGGGAGGGAGATCTGGCCAGCAGCTCACCAGCACTTTCTCCATCAGAGGATACAAACTACTCATTGTCCTTTCTAGTGTGAGGACTCACTAGCATCGGCTCTTTACCATGGAGCCCCTAGCACGCCCTCCCTGGGGCTCATCCACTTGTCCTTAAATAGCATCGCTCCTTGTTCCACCTGCTTCAGCTTAATTTGGGCTCTGCCCACTTAGCAGCTGAAAACAATGCCAGGTCATAAAGTCTTTCCTTGTTTCGCCTGGCTTCAACCTTGTTTTTCAGTCCGTAGAGACCCCCCTCGTTTCCCGTGACTTCATCTATAAGCTGATAAGCTTATTGCTCACAGCCAAGTTGATCTTCATGCCCCAGATTAAGAGACTGTATCAGAAACCTAGATATTTACTAAATCTAATTTTATATTAATCTAACTCCCTACATACAGGTGTGAGATGGAATCTCAGAGTCATCTTGAATTGCATTTCTCTGCCGATTAAGAATGGCATCCTTTTAAAAACTTTAAAATCTGAAACAATTCTCAAATTTAAAAGACTAATATAGTCTTGTATACCCTTTATTCAAATTCACTAAATGTAAATGTTTTCCAAATTTATCTTTCCTGTTCCATTCTCCTATACTCACCCCACTTTCTCTTGTGTACATATGTGTAGGGGGAAAGGAATAAATACATATATTTGAACACATGTCTCTAAGATGTTCTGAGTCATTTGAAGAGTAAGACTTGCAGAATATCCTTAAATTGTTGGACCCTGCTGGTAATGTTGAAGTCTGGATCTTACTGGAAAGCCCCTGAGCTGGGTGCTAAATGAGGGATTCCAATTTTTCATTGGGGTTTCCTCTTTCATTTGATCTGGGGAAGCCCAAACCCCACACCCTCTATCTGAGGATTGTCATGTAGCCCTCAGGGAAATTATAGGCCTGACTATTTCTCCCAATAAGCAACCTGCCCAATGATCACCTGAAAACACCTCCCCATGCTAATGAGATCTCTTGGTGCTTTGGCTTTTAGCCAATGACCTTTGTCCATGCCTCTAACCATACCTGGAGTTCTTCCCCCACCCTCACTGCCCATGGAATAATTATGTACTACATTCTCTTACTTATGAAAGGACCATGATGCTGCATGGAAATGAAGTATCCCTGGCATTCCTAGCCCCAGTGAATCAAACACATTCAGCCCAAAACCCCTCACCACTGCCCAAGGTTTGTAATGACCCTTTTCATGAAATAAACTCTCTCTGACCATTCCACCACCACAATCATCTGAGACTTGTGTGGGCTTGGGAAGGAAGAACTCATTGCTGGATCCTTCTGCTTAGCTAGGTCTCCTACTGCCTGCCAGGGCTTGCTTGTCTCTGAGCTCCTGGAATGCCAGATTTCACCCCCACTCCCTCCTCTGCCACTGCTCATGGCTAGATGACCACCACCAGTCACCCCAGTGGCTGCCTCTGAAGCCACTCTCAAATCTCCTATACCACCCACCACAGCTGATATACCTGGCTGCTTGGCTGAACTCAGGAGCCCCAAACCCCCTGGTGCTGTCTGGCCTGCGGCCAGCAGCTTAGCTGAAAAACCAGTAATCTTTTGCTGCATGAAATGGTTAGGGTTTACCCTTGGCCTCCTGCTTACTTAGTTAAAAGAGTTGTAACACAAGCCATCTTCTAGTAACTTGTCAAGATGACAAACACCAAGAGAAATAGGAGGGGAACTCGCTACATGTTCTCTAGGCCTTTTAGGAAACATAGAGTTGTTCCTTTGGCTACATACATGCATATCTACAAGAAGAGTGATACTGTGGACATCAAGGGAATGCATACTGTTCAAAAAGGAATGCCGCCATTTGAACAAAACGGCAACCTACAGTCTGGGAGAAGATCTTCACCAACCCCACTTCCGACAGAGGGCTAATACCCATAATTTATAAAGAACTCAAGAAATTAAACACCAAGAAACCAAATACTCCAATGAAAAAAATGGGAAACAGAGCTAAACCAAGAATTCACAAAGGAGGAATCTCTAATGGCAGTGAGATATTTGAAGACATGCTCAACATCCTTAATCATCAGAGAAATGCAACTCAAGACGACTCTGAGATTCCATTTCACACTTGTAAGAATGGCTAAGATCAAAAACTCAAATGACAGCACATGCTGGCAAGGTTGTGGAGAAAGGGGAACCCTCCTCCATTGCTGGTGGGAGTGCAGGCTTGTGCAACCACTATGGACATTAATCTGGAGTTTATATTAAGCAATGTGCTCAAATGCAGAAGTAATCCTTAACTTCAAAATCAGTTTTTGAATGTTTGTTGTAATAGTAGTTTCTTGCCCTCACCTCACACTTTCAGAAGGACAAGAATCTGGATGCATTTTGTGGTTCTGGCCTGGGATTTCTTATGGAGTTCTATAGACACGGTTCCTGTGATTTGACTTGCTCATCAGTGTCTTCTCTGTGCTCACTTGCATGGCCAGTGGGTTAGAGCTGATTTCTGGTCTCTGTACCCAAGACTTGAAGCTGAGGTTGCCTAAGTATTTTCTCAGCATGTTGGGTTGTTTCTCTTGAAGCAAAAGTCCAAAGCAAATAAAAAAGAGAAGTTGCCATACCTTTTATTCCCTAGTGTGGGAAGTCACACAAATGTTACTCCCAGTATTTTCTACTGGTTACATTGACTAGCCTTACTTACAGTGAGAAGAGACTACAAAAGAAAGCATGAATATTAGGACATCATGGAGTACCACCAATGTCAAGGATAACTTTACCTTATTTTCTCTCATCGGCACATGCTGGTGAGGTTGTGGAGAAAGGGGAACCCTCCTCCATTGCTGGTGGGAGTGCAGGCTTGTGCAACCACTATGGAGTGGATTTCATTAATTATTGATTTATTCTTCCTATGTGTGTTGTGTCTCATGCCAGTTATATATCATAAGCCTTCCTCCTTGTTTGTCTGTATGCAATAACCCTGACTCCTTGTTCAGCTGCATACAATAACTGCTTTTCTGTTCAACTCTATATAGTAATCACACTGAGCTTCCGGTGTACTGCAGTTTCTCCATCAGAAAACCCAATCCACTTGATCCCAGACACTCTTTGCCTCTGCCATTTCCTCATTCTTTCACTGCCCCAGTCAGATCCGTACCTGGAGCCTTGCAAGGAAATGGTGCCTATGCTTCTTTTTCAAGACTCATTTTTATTATTTAAATTGTGAGTTGTATGTGTGTGTGTGTGTGTGTGGATGTCTGTGTGTCTGTGTCTGTGCATGTGAATGCAGGTGCCTGTGTAAGCCAGAGGTGTGGGATCCCTCTGAAGCTGGAGTTACAGGTGATTGTGAGATGATGGAGTTGAGTTCAGGGCCTCTCAAAGAGCAGGACATGTCCTTAACCACTGAGTCGTCTCTCCAGGCCTTATGTTCGCCTTTAAAATGCAGACATATCCATGTATTCTCTTGTTTTTCTTTTCGTACACAAAAGTTATCATACTTACTGTTCTTACAACTTTCAGTTTATGTCCTGGAAACCCTATGTCATGAGTGTCCTACTCATCCTTTTTATGGCTTTGCATTTTCCTGTGTGTGTGAACCATAATTTATTCAGCTAATCTCTTATTGGTGTTTAGTTGTTTTCAGTATTCTGAGGTTACAATTGAGCCACCGTTTCTCCAAATGTTCTTTCTTCCTTTTCTTTCCATCCTTCAGGAATTCCCTTAACACATGCATTGATTTTCTTCTTGTCTCACAGTACTGTGAGACTCTGCTCATTTTGTTCAACTTCTTTTTCTTTCTCTTTTTCAAACTGAAGACTTTCAATTAAGCATTTTCATATATATAATGTGATGCAATTGACCCTCCAAATCTATGGTTTTTGTTCTGTGGGTTCAACCAACTACAGACTGAAAATATTTTTTTTCCCAAGACAAAATATTTCTGTGTAACAGGTCCTGGCTGTCCTGGACTCACTTTTGTAGACTAGGACTTTTGGGGTAGTGTTAAGCATTCTAAATGTTAATTAATTGGTCCTGCTTGCTGTCTGTTACTTACATTGACTCTGATTGGTTAAATAAAATGCCAAGGCCTGAGATTGGGCAAAGACAGAGAAAGGTGGGACTTCCTGGGATTAGAACAGGAAGCCTGCACTTTAGATAGAGGATTAAGGCATTTCAGCCAGGAGCAGGAAGAAGAAGACACACACCATGGGTTAGAAAAAAGAACCTCATTCCACATGGCCAGGAACATCGGCCTAGCATGGAGAATGGCAGTCCAAGGGGACATATGTATATCTGGGGTTATATTTGAGTAATAGAATTAAGAGCTAGCTTAGATGGGCCAAGATTGCTCTATCCAGGCCTAGGCTTGTGAAAATCCATGTGGTGTCTGTGTGCTCATTTATAATGGCGGAATAAGGATTAAAGGCTGCGAAACAAATTAACAATAGTATAAATACAGGTTAAATAGCTTAATTAATCATTTCTACAAATGGCACCCAATATAATTTAACTAATTCAATATATGGTGCTCAACTAGGGCAATTAGAATCCATGTTTACAGTGTGAGAAGGTCCAGGTGAAAGCCGGTTTCCTAGCCAAAGAGCAGGGAACCGAACCCAAATGTGTTTCAAAGGTGCAGCTACCTTAACAAAAGCTGCTGCCTTGCAGCAAAGTCAGAGAACTAAAGCTTAGCTCTCCTTATGTACTAAAAACCTGGCAGCCTTCTAAACAGAATTTGAGAGTGAAATTATTCGCCTAGATTAAAAATGGAGGAATTCATAATGCCTCAATACTTTTGTATTCCAATTGAGTTTGTTCCTCTTAGCATGCAAATGATTTTTATCCTGACAATGGTGGTTCTGTGTATCTTTTTTGAGAAATTTCAGACTAGGATAGTCTTAAAGGAAAGAATTTACAGTTGGAATGCTAAATTGTCAACAATGATAATGGAGGAAGGAGCGAGGCCTTTCCTGATGAATAAGGCAAAATTGACGGCAGCTGGAGCTAAGAGCTCCCTGGCTATGAGGTGCTTCTCAGAGCTTTCTGGGAAGGGTCCACCAGTGAAATACAGTCCCAACTAGATTCCAAGGAATAATTAACAAAACTTAATTGCAGAGTGGGATGGCATGGTTAGACATACCAAGGCTTTTAGAATGTTGTTTCTTTGTTTGACTTTTGTTTAGATGTCTTTGATTTTCCTATATCGGGAGGAAGGATATTTTTCTGGTTAGCATTGCTAAAACAAAAGAGATTTTTAAAGATTTTGTACAAATTTCGAATTGTCACTACAGTTCAAGGTTGCTCTCTGGGTTACAGAGATACAAAATCTGGGATTTAAGTGAAATATTTGAGCAGGGTGGTACTGGAACATGCCCTTAATCCCTTAATCCCATCACACTAGAGGAAGAAACAGGCAGATCTCTGAATTCTAGACCAGCCTGGTTTAAACAATGTAGGCAGGGGAGAACCTCGCTGATAAGATAAGGCTGCTTACTAAAGACAGTCTAGAACTCAAAAATGACGCTTTTTTCCCTTCAGGTTAAGTTTAATAATGTTCTTACTGATCTAATGAATAAATACACATAATCTTAAATTTATGTAAAGAGAAAAGGGTCACAACCAAGTCTCATTAGTTGTGGAGCTCCCACTGGAGAACTGGTTTCAAGAGGCATTTTGCCTCTAAAAGAGATATGTTAATCTCTGGGTGTGGTGGTGCACACCTTTAATCCCAGAACTTTGGAGGCAGAAGCAGACTAATCTCCTGTGAGTTCAAGGCTAGCCTGGTGTGCAAAGTGAGTCCAGGACAAGGATACACAGAGAAATCCTGTCTCCAAAAAAAAAAAAAAAAAAAGGATAGAGAGAAAGAGATATATTCTGTTAACCAATGTAAGGACCCAGAGTTAGGCTTAGGAAGAATATGCAAACTGCATGCCTCTTATAGCCAACAGTTAAGAAAAGCTAACATAAAATGGCATATCATGTTATTCTACACCAATCTACTTAAGGATGGAGTTTCCATTGGAACTCAAACTAATACAAAACGGTTTAAGTAATGTTATTGTTTAATAAGGGTAATTCAATTATTTAAAATCATACCTTGATCTCCAAACTTGGGAGACAAGGAAAACCAGGTTCCTTGTGTGTGCGAGGCCAATCTAAATCTACAGAGCTCTATAGAGCAAATCAAGACAGCCCAATCTACAAAGGGAAACCCTGTCTCAATAAGGATAGATATATCCACATAGAAATTGAATCTCCAAAGAAAGGAGAAAAAGAAATAAGAAATATATAAATGCATACCTTTGTTCCCAAAATATGGGAGACAAAGACAGAGACAGATTGGTTCCTTTTGAGTTTGAGGCCAACCTAATCTACAAAAAGCCAGAACAACAAAGAATAAACCTGTTTTAATCAATTAATAAAGGCATGTCAACTGTAGAGGAGAATACTTAAACTCCATACAGTCTTATGCTGTATTTTCAATTTAAAATAGATTATATATAGCATATATATGTAATACTGTTACACGCCATCCTTTCATATGGCAAATGGAGACTTACAAATGTCTTTCTTCTGTTTAAACGAAGAACAGAAAATATTCCTTAATTGATTTGTTCATCCTGCACATCCAAGGTATTTTGGTAAGTGCAGAACTATGTGTTACTTGTGAGAAATTATATATTTTCAGAACAATGGGACCAGAGTCGAAAGAAGGCAAGAAGAATAACCCAAATGATCCAGTCTCATAGACTGCCTCAGTAGCTGTTTCCTCAAAAATCTGCACCAAGAACAACTTCAAACAGCTTGCTGAATGGCCCAGCCTCAAAGATTGTTCCAGACAGGACATCAATAAAGCCCTGAATTTTCCTAACCAAAGTCCAGCTTCGAACTACAAACTGCTCAGGACATTCAAATTGCTGAGCACATAGAGACTGGACAACAGATGTTACTATTAACTTGATTAACCATTTTTTCCATTTTATTTGGGCCCCCAAACAGGTTTTCTGGGTCCCAATTTCAGCAGGAAGTAGTTTTAAGGGAGTGATGTCCCATTCCCAAAAAGTGGGGTGGATGATTCTTTGGTCATTTGATGTGTTATAAATGTTGTTTAGGAGTAATGGTTACAAATTGTTATATTGTCTTCTTAAGTAAGGTATAGAAAATTGGACTTGGAGATCTCTTTTTCCTTCCTCTATCCTTCTTTCTCTCATATATAGGGGGAAAAGACTTGAAAATAAAAAGAGGAGAATATATGTATATAATATATAAATGATAAGATATAAGGATAGATTATTGAATCTGCTCTAAAACTCAAAATTATTGTTATTCTTTAAATAAGGTTATCTTTTGATACATTGGTATAGAATTTTGTATATTGATACAAAAATAAGGTTAAATTTTGATTCATTGGTATAGAATTTTATATTTAGACACATTATGTATATTTAAACTCTTATATAAGGTATTGTGCCTATACAACTCATTTAAAAGTATAGGTTTACTTCCAATCCTTTTATGGGTTGCTACTGCAATCTATTTAGGAGTCTGGATAATACAAGTTGACTGGCCAGTTGAGCTTCTGGTCATGTCAAATAGTAGTCTTAATTTATCACAAAATAGACTTAGTAGGTTAACCAGATAGTAAATGATTAAAAATATAGTTTGTTTGTACATAGATAGATAGAAAATAGATTTAAAAATAAATCAGTAGATGTCTTAAAAACCCTCAGAGGCATACAGAAAATGGTATTTAAAGATGTTTTAATTTTTAAAGAATTGTTTGACTTAAGACAGTCAGCTCCTGACAGCTCCCATTTGACTTGGAAGAAGACAATGAGCATCAAAAATAAATCTCCCATCAGGAGATAATTCCTCAAAAATATATCTCCCATCAGGAGATAATTCCTATTGGGAAAAAATGCCCCTGCTCTCTCACAGACTATATTCAGTCCAAAGATGGACCAGAGCTTAAATGCAGGTAAGTCGAAGTCCTGATTCTGCAGAGAGAGAATGGGAAAAATCCTTATTTTCTGCTGCACAATTTAGTCTGTGAAAAATGCTTGGCCAGAAGCCTGGAGATGATGCTCCAATGATATCAAGAGATATTTGGGACTGTTTAGGCAACAAACTGTCATATTTCTCTTTGGAAGCTGTTCTTCTATGCTTCCTACTCACTCAAATAATAACTTTATCCCTTCTTATGTCTTTGATGGGGTTGAAGGCATAATAGTTATAAAATTTTAATAGACCTTGAGTTGTTTAGTATTTAAAAGGATATTTTCAAGTCTAAATAAAAATTTTAGGTTTATAAATGTAGGATATGATAGAAATTATTTAGGTTCAGAAATTCAGACACACCAAGGTAGATAGATGATTTTTTTCTTCAAGATTGCCTGATACAAATAGGCTAAACATTATGTGCGTAACTTTTATATATGGTTTTCTTGATTGTTTCATATTTGTTCTTATTGTTTTTACTATATGAGTTAAAAAATTTAGCCTTTTTTTAGACAAAAGGAGGGAATTGTTGGGATGTGTTAAGCATTCTAAATGTTAATTAATTGGTCTTGCTTGCTGTCTGTTACTTACATTGACTCTGATTGGCTAAATAAAATGCCGAGGCCTGAGATTGGGCAAGGACAGAAAAAGGTGGGACTTCCTGAGATTAGAACAGGAAGCCTGTGCTTTAGACAGAAGATTAATTCATTCCAGCCAGGAGCAGGAAGAAGACACACGCCATGGGTTAGAGAAAAGAACCTCATTCCACATGGCCAGGAACATCAGCCTAGCATGGAGAATGGCAGTCCAAGGGGATGTATGTATATCTGGGGTCATATTTGGGTAATAGAATTAAGAGCTAGCTTAGATGGGCCATGATTGCTCCATCCAGGCCTAGGCTTGTAAAAATCCATGTGGTGGCTGTGTGCTCATTTATAATATCTGGATAAGAATTAGCTGCCACCAAACCAATTAATAATAATAATCTAAATATTGGTTAAATAGCTTAATTAGACATATTTCTTTTTACATAGGCTGGCTTCGAACTCACAGAGATCTGCCTGCCTCTGCCTCCCGAGTGCTGGGATTAAGGGCATGTGCCACCACGCCTGGAGACTGAGAATCTTTTTAAAACGTCACCTATACTGTTTTTTTTTTTGGCAGTGTTTTACATTTAATCTCTAAATAATGGTATAGTGATAATTTATAAAGCAATTACATTGTGTAGATGCTGCAAGTAACCTGGAGGTGATTTAAAATACACAAGAATACGTGCAGAGAATACTTACAAATACTTCGTTGTGTTATACAAGAGACTCTACCAACTGTGAATTTGATCACCATAGGGGGGTCCTAGAACCAATTCCCTATGGACACCAAGGGACTAGTAGATATGGGTCATAAATTATTACATAATTGTGGTTCCAGAAGGAGAAGAGAAAAAACAGAAAATTATTTTTAAATTAATGATCAAGTTTTCCACACATTTGATTAAAAATACTAATGTCTACATCAGAAAAGTTCAATGACTCAAAAAACTCCATTGAGGATGTATATACTCACAGACACCCAGAGTAATAGGCTTCTGCAATTCAGACTTAGAGTTTTTTTGGTAACATTGTTTTCTAAAATATTTTAAAACATTTGTTTCTGGATGGCTGTCTATGTGCTACTAATTACATCCAAAGTTGCTTTCTGAATAGTGTCTTGTCTGTACATTTTGTATGTAAGACATATCTCTTCCTTGTTAAATGGCAGTTATTTTAGGTTCTTGTGTATGTGTGTGTGTGTGTGTGTGTGTGTGTGTGTGTGTGTGTGTGCTGGGGACCAAGCTTAAGGCTTTGCACATGCTAAGCAAACACTCTACCACTGAGCCTTATCCCCAGCCCAGAGTCCATTTAAGTTAATAAATGACTTGGATGGAAGACATCAACCCTCACTACTCTTTGGATTAGCAGCCATTTTTTTTTTCTGGCAGAGAAATCTTGCTGAGAGAGGTTAGAGGAATGCGTGGAGAGTTAACTGTCTTGGTTGGAGGAACACACAAATTTCGATATTTCTGCACTCCTTTGTATGAGTTTAGATTGTGGTCTAAAGCAAGAGACTCTTCTTTAATGGAGTGGAATTCTCTTTCATCTTTGCTTGCCAGTTGGCCAATTCTTGCCAGCACTCATCATTTTCTTTCTACAAACACCAAGCAACTGCCAATATGCATTACCTGATGGCATTTTTTAACCCCTTCATGTTGGTCTCCACATTCTAGCAACATATACATTTACTTTCAAGATTTCAGAGACAACAGTTGTCTGAAGTATTTTTTTGCTTCTAATGACAATCAGCTTTCCCTCATGGAGTTATATCCTTCCATATACTGCCAGACTACTAAGAAAATACTTGGGCTGGAGAGATGGCCCAGCAGTTAAGAGCACTGGCTGCTCTTCCAGAGGTCATGAGTTCAATTCCCAGCAACCACATGGTGGCTCACAACCATCCATAATGAGATCTGGTGCCCTCTTTTGGCCTGCAGATATACCTGCAGACAGAACACTGTATACATAATAAATACATAAATCTTAAAAAAAATATTCTACCACCTTAAAAAAAGAAAGAAAATACTCAATAGTTGAATATTTTTCTTACAATATCATCACTCTCTGATACTGAAGACTCTACCAATCAAGTTCATCATAACACTCAAATGACACTCAATATTTTAAACATGGAGAGACTTTGTTTGTTTGGTGGTATTTTTTCCTTTTATTGAAAATAGATTTGTTTCTTACATAATACATCCTAATTTTGGTTTCTCCTTCCTCTACTCCTCTCAGTTCCTCCCCACCTCTCTTCCCATGTGGTCCATTCTCTTACTGTCTTTCATTAGAAAATAAAACCATTCTTCTAGAGGATAATAATAAAATATAATAAGATAAAACAAAAACTAACATATCAGAATTGAACAAAATTAAAAAACAGAAGGAAAAGAGATCAAGAGAAACCACAAGAAACAGAGACCAACTCATTTGCACACTCCAGAATAAAACACTAAATATATCTGCCCCTAGAGGCATTGCAGATGTGGGTGCTGTGTCACATGTGTATGAGTACGTGGCAGAGACAGGAGAGACTATGCCCACATTCTGTGTTCTCACCTATGAACATCTGAATGAATAGCAACCTAACATTCCTGGAAAATAGCAAGCAGAGACCAACACAGGTTTAGTGCCATGGGGCCCAGACAGGGATCTAGCCTGTGATGACCACCAATCCAGCACCAGGCAAGCACCAGATGGGCTCCCAGGACAGGAAGCAAGTCAGAGACTAGAAGAACCCTGCCTGGCCCTGGATGTGGGGGTTATGGGGTGACCTGCCCCAAGGGTGTGAGTGTGAGAGAGTCAGCCTTGCCTTTTGTCTGCTTTGTGGTGGGGTTGGTGAGAGAGTGGTCTCCTCCCCTCCCTTTTGCTCTCACCACTAGTGGCAGACAGGAGATCTGGGGACCAATGGGGCCACAAAAAAAGGAGAGTCGTCCCTGCCCTTCACATGAAGAGTGAGGCCCTGAACCTTGTCTGTACAATACAGTACAGTTGGCCCTAGATATGGGGGTTGTGGTGAGTCAGGCGCAAGGGTGTGAGTGTGAGAGAGTCAGTCCTGCCTTTTGTCTGTTTTTCAGTGGTGTTGGTGAGGAAAGATCCCTTCCACTCTCTGATGCCTTTGCCACAGGAAGCATGTGGAAGAGTTGGCTCCAATGGGGTCATGAGAACAGGAGAGTTGGTCCAGCCCCTTACCTGCTGCAGCACTCAGGAGAACAGGCCCTATAGCTTACCTAGGTAGCATAGTAGAACTGCCCTGGATGTGGAGGTTGCAGGTCCAGAACCAGGGCTTTGAGTTGGCCCAACATCTACCCCATGGATGAACTGCTGGAGTGCATGAAGAGGCCAGTTCTAGCCCCAAAACTAAAGGATCTCCATGACACAGGACAACAACAGGATATCTGAGAGGAGTCTCAGTGAGGTTCCAGCATTGACAAAGTAGCAGAAGCCAGAGGCCTTCTCATACCAGATCAAGGAGTCACTGTAATGAATATTTACAAGCAAAAAGTATGGACAAAAGGGAATATTGTGGGACACACTGTGATACAATACAGCCTCCACAATGAGATTTTTTTTTCTGTGTTGGGACAAATTGCAAGGGTGGAGAGCAGATCTGAGGGGAAGATGGGATCAGGGTGAATAGTGTGAAATTCACAAGAAAAAAATGAAACAAAACAAAACAAAAAGTAAGCCAGGCTTGGTGGTGCATGCCTTTAGTCCCAGCACTTGGGAGGCAGAGGCAGGTGGATCTCTGTGAGTTCAAAGCTAGCATAGTCTACAAAGCAAGTCCAGGACAGCAAGGGCTGTTACACAGTGAAACTCTGTCTCAAAAAAAACATAACAAAATAAAGCAAAAAAGGTAAAAGAAAAAAATGTAAAAAGCAGGACATGGTGGTGGATACCTTTAATCGCATCACTCAGGAGGCAGAGGCAGGCAGGTCTCTGAGAGTTCAAGGCTAGCCTGGTCTACAAAAGTGAGTCCAGTACAGCCAGGGATACACAGAGAAACCCTGTCTCAGAAAAAAAGAGGTTAATAGTGCTTGCCTATGAGATTATTATAATAATTTGATGACTTAATATTTGCAAAGTTTATAGAACAGTGCCTGGCATAAGCATTGTGAAAGCATTCTTTTTTGTTTTTTTGACCTGAGTTGGATTCTCAGCAACCACATGTTGGCTCACAACCATCTGTAACTCCAGGATATGATACCCTCTTCTGGCCCCTTCAGGCACACAGGTGATGCACAAACAGATATGCAGGCAAGACACACACACACACACACACACACACACACACACACAAATTCTTTTTCATTGTTTTTCGCAACAGAGTTTCTCTGTGTAACAGCTCTGATTGTCCTGGACTCACTTTGAAGACCAGGCTGGTAACGAACTCACAGAGATCCACTTGCCTCTGCCTCGTGAGCACTGAGATTAAAGACTTGCACCACCACGCCTGGCTAAAATAAGTATTTTTATTATTTTGGTTTTTCGAGACAGGGTTTCTCTGTGTAACAGTATTGACTGTCCTAGACCCACTTTGTAGACCAGGATGGCCTTGAACTCAAGAGATCCACCTGCCTCTGCCTACCAAGTGCTGGGATTAAAGGCGTGCGCCACCACACCCAGCAATTACAGACAGCTGTGAACTGCCATGTGGGTGCTGGGATTTGAACTTGGGTCCTTTGGAAGAGAAGGCAGTGCTCTTAACTGCTGAGCCATTTCTCCAGCCCCCTTAAAATAAGTATTTTTAAAGAAATAAGTAATAAAGACTTTAAAAGTTTTA
The DNA here is from genome assembly GCA_907164525.1 of Lophiomys imhausi. NCBI lineage: Eukaryota > Metazoa > Chordata > Mammalia > Rodentia > Muridae > Lophiomys > Lophiomys imhausi. The sequence goes on from CAJQZJ010005020.1 coordinate 8,544,760, forward strand.
AAGGACTTTTAAGGACTAGATTCTATGTCATAAAATATGCTTAGATGTTAGAATACACAGGGTTTATTCTAATTTAGAGGTTTTTGTTTTTAAAATAAATCTTGCCACAATTTAAAAATGAATCATAATATCAGTGTATTGAAGATCAGTGCTGTGGGCATGCTGTTACATCAACATTTCAGTTGTTCTATATTAAGCCATTGCCCTCCACATTTCCTCTGCATCAAGTTTAAATTCCAAAGTATTTCTCGCCTATGTAAAGGCTCCTCTTTCATCACTCTGCTTTTGCTTTTCCTAATGCAGCAATGAATGCCCTTGCTTAACTAACTTGTGCATCTGGAATTGCAACATAAAAGTCCCCAAACAACATTTGAGAAACCATGATTTATACTTAATGTGTTACAGGTGGCTTCTTAGGAGAAATGCTTATTTCTTCTGTCATTAACATGACGAATTTCTAAATTCTCAAATTGCATTTCTGTTAAAGTTTACTGCAGTTCATTTTCTTCCAAATTTGGTTTTATATACACAAGAACAAATTTGTCATTCAAATCCTAATAAAAGTAGGTGAATATTTTAAATTTCAACAAAATGAGTTCCTCCTATTAAAAACATCATATGCTACTTAGACTAAACTGTACTAGATTTGATTACATATTCTAGAAATCATCTGGCTTAAAAAAGGACATTAGATCACCAGTAGAACCAACAGGAATGTAATAAATGAGGGGAATTCAAATGTAAATTACATCAGAATAAGCAGCTACTGTAAGCTTTTAATTTTTTTTAAATGTTTATTTATTTTATGTACCCCATCTCTCTATATATACATATATATATATGTATAGCCAAAACACATGCACACACATGTGTGTGTGCATATGTGTGTGTGTGTGTGTGTGTGTGTGTGTACCATGTGCATGTATGGTGTCCTTGAAGGTCAGAAAAGGGAATTAGATTCCCTGGAACTGGAGTTACAGGTGGTTATGAGTCACCACGTGGGTTCTGGAAACCTAACACAGGTCCTGTGCAAGTTCTTAACCATTGAGCTACTCTCCATCCACTACTATAGGTTTTAAGATGTGATCTGATTTCTGAGGAACCAAATGGCAGGAAGTTTAAAGCCTTTGATTCTCATTTTTGGAAAAAAAAGTTTACAATGAAATGCATACTGTGAAAATCATGTCTTTAAAACATTACCCATTCTTTCTTTGCTGGTTTAAATTTTACTTTAAAAATGAATGCAAATCCAAGCAGTTACATTTTCAGATAGCTTTGGAATGACACTGAAAACATCTCTTGATTTAACAAAAACATACATTGCATTACAGTAACAAAAGTAAGCTGAAATTCAATATACCTGCCTAGATCATCAATCAAACACTCATCGTTTAAGTAAATAATAATTAATCTTATAAATCCTATTGTGACATCTTGGGGAAATGTTTTATAATGGTTAGATGAAATGGTTTTCAAAGTTTAGCTGTGATAAGTGAACTTTAAACATGCACAAGGCAGACATTTCTGTGTTTTTGAATTTCCATGTCATCATGTTCCTGTTGGCTGGCCAAATGAACAACCTGTGCTAGCTTAAAATGCCGGTACCTTTTATTGCTCTCATGGCTACCTTTCAGAATAGCGCTTAGGTCTGCTACTTGTTGGGCCTATCTTATACAGAATTATCTACACATCATTCAAATCAGTTGGCTACTAAAATTGTCTCTGGGTCTATGAACAATTCTCTGTATTTGAATGTATTCCTATAACTGACAAAGTAAATGAAGCTCCATCTTTTGGGAATTCAAAGCAGGAGTTTTGAAGTTGTGCCTTTTAAGCCCGTGAAAAACACACCATACACAAATGCACAGACACACACACAAGCACACACACACACACACACACACACACACACACACACACACACACAGTGCTACCAGGATTTTCTCTAACTGATCTTATTAAGTTCCTTAGAGAAACGAACATTGTGTCTACTTTATATCAGGCTCTATGCTATGCATTAATAATACTTAACAAAGCAAAATAACTATTTTCAACAACCTTATAATCTAGAGAAATCCAATGACAAAAACCTATTGAAGGACTAGTGAGATGATTCAGTGGAAAAACACTTGTTACAATGCGAGGAGTACTGTTCAGATCTCAGAAACCAGATTAAAACCCAGACCCAGTGCTTAGGAGACAGAGACAAGGTTCCCTGGGGCAAGCTAGCTAGCTACAATAGCTGAATCAGTACACTGCAGGCTCAGATAGAGACCCTGCCTTAGCAAAGTAGAGAGCCATTGGCAAAGATGTGCTAGTCAGTTTTTGTCAACTTGAAAAAAACTAGAGTCATTGGGGAAAAGAGAAACTCAGTAGAAGAGTTGCCTCCAAAAGTTCATAGCACTAAGTGCCTTCAAAAAGAAAATTATGACAGTTCATATTAGCGAATTAACAGCTAAACTGGGTGAATTGGAAAAATAAAAAAAGAAGCAAACACTCCCAAGAGGAGCAGAAGGCAGGAGATCATCAAACTTAGGGCTGAAATCAACAACTTAGAAACAAAAAGAACTACACAAAGAATCAATGAAACCAAGAGTTGGTTCTTCGAGAAAATCAACAAAATAGACCCTTAGCCAAATTAACTAAAAGACAGAGGGAGAAAACACAAATCAACAAAATCAGAAATGAAAGGGAGAAATAACAACAGACATTGAGGAAATCCAGAGAATATTTGGATCCTACTTTAAAAATCTATACTCCACCAAATTTGAAAACTTAAGTGAAATGGACAATTTTCTTGATAGATTCCACCTACCGAAGCTAAATCAAGATCAGATAAACAGATTAAACAGCCCTATAACCCCTAAGGAAATAGAAACAGTCATTAAAAATCTCCCAACCAAAAAAAGCCCAGGGCCAGATGGCTTTAGCACAGAATTCTACTGGACCTTCAAAGAGGAGCTAACACCAATACTTTTAAACTCTTTCACAAAATAGAATCTGAAAGAACATTGCCAAACTCATTCTATGAGGCCACAGTAACCCTGATTCCTAAACCACACAAAGACCCAACAAAGAAAGAGAACTTCAGACCAATCTCCCTCATGAACATAGATGCAAAAATACTTAATAAAATACTAGCAAA
>CAJQZJ010005020.1:8548304-8566084 GCA_907164525.1 Lophiomys imhausi
TATCTATCTATCTATCTATCTATCTATCTATCTATCTATCTATCTATTTATTTATTTATTTATTATCTCTTTGTCTGCTTATTTGTTTATTTGTTTTTTAGTTCTCTCTCCCGGGCAATGAGACACTTTTCACTGGTGGTACTGCCTCGTAGACCCCCCAGTGAATAAGGAGGCTCTTGGCCCCATACGACCTCTCAATTGAGATGAGGGGACATCCCACCCCAGAGAAATGGGATGGAAGGGTTAGGAGTTAAAGAAAAAAAATGAAATGTGATGTTTCGGCCTTTTACTACTAATTGTCATAAACTGTTTAGGATAATTAAGAAATGCAAACTAATAGCTATGCTAGCCGGTCATTTTGTTAGGAACTCTGACAGCCTATTATAGTTATTTTCTAAGCTAATCAGAAATAAAGCTGCTAAGAGACAAGCAACATCTGCTTACCCTAATATAAGAGATAGATAAGGCCTCTTCAAAAACCTCAAGAGATCTGCAGAATATGGCATTCAAAGATGTTTTTGTAACTTTAGATTTTTTCATATCGAGACATATTAACTCCTGACAGCTCCCCCTATTCTACCCCAAGTAGAAGATGAGCATCGAAGAATCTCCAGTGGGAGATGATTGAATTAGTCGCAAGCCTATCTCTTGGTAGGAAAAGCCCCTTGCTCCAACTATAGACAGAATGCTGTCCAAAAAGGACAAAACCTGGAAGCAGGTAAGTTGACAGCCTAGCTCTGCCAAGACAGGGTAGGCAGGTCCTTCATAACCCCTGCTCTATAATCAATGTCTGTCAGAGAAATGGGGCCAAACAACTGAAAATTGATGCTGTGATTTATGGAGAGAAAATGCGAACTGTCCAGGCAGCCACTGGTATGTCATTTCTTAGTTTTGGAAGCTGCAGGCCCTGTACTTCCTATGAAATCAGATATATTTATCCCTCTCAGGTCTCTGAGGTGGTTGAAGAACAGATAGCTAGAGTCTCATAATTAAATTTTGAGTTGTTTAGGAGTCAAGAGAGTGTTATATACCTAAGAAGATGCTTTTAAAATTGTGTTGCAATTTAGTATGAATGTTGAGTTAGATATAGAACTTTAAACTCATGGAGATGGTTAGATAGTAGAATGCTAAAGTAAGGTGCCAAATATATACGGACTGGTCATTGGGAATGTACGTTGAGCCATATAACCATCATAACTGTGGCCTAATTACCTCTGTTGTTTTGTATCGTATTTATTATTATAAGAGAAAGAGCCATTTGTTGGACTGAAAGGGGAAACTGTAGGGGGAAATAAGATATACCTTAAACTTAAAAAAAGGGAAGAGGATGGGGGGTTGAGGGTGGGAGGGTGGGACTGGAGGGGGAATAGGGAGGGGACTGCGATTGAGATGTAACTTGAAGAAATAAAAAATAAAGGAAAAAAAAAAAAAAGAAATTAAATGCCAAGAATGAGACACTTTGCCCTAGTGGTGCTGCCTTATAGTCCCCCAGTGTATGAGGAGGCTCTTGGCCCTCATATGACTGCTGAACTGGGGTAGGGGACTGATAGGTAGGGACACTCCACTCCAGAGGAGTGGGATATAAGGGATAGGGGGTAGAGGGTGGGAGGGTGTAATTCGAGGGGTGGAAAGAGGGCACTGTGATGTAAATGTAACCTGAAGTAATAAGTAAACATTAAAATAGTTACTACAAACTCTTTGCCAATCTTCATTGATTACCCATACTGATAAAAATCTCAACATTAGTATAAGGTACTACAATTTTGTCTGGGTCTGTTCCTGACAACTAATGTAGTCTTAGTCTACCTTTTATGATTAAAACAGAAATATTTTCTATGTAAGTATTTAATTTCTTTTCATTTAATTTGTGTGCTACAAAAATCCATTACATAATACTATCTTCCCTTTGCATAACCAAAATAACCAAATACAATCACGTTTAGTATCTATTTGATTGACATATGCACCATGCAGTCTCTGTTCCAACAGAGTTAACTCTTTCTCTGCCTCAGGTGTTAACCTTCTTGGACTGTTTAAGTTCGAATCTCCTTGTAATGTTTGAAAGAAATTACTTAATTCATGAGTAATTAACCCAGTGAAAGGCTGTAGCCAATTAATATCTTCTATTATTTTTTGAAAATGATTAAGAGTTTGCAACTGGTCTCTTTGGATATATACCTTTTGTGGTTGACTTATTTTTGTAACCCGAAACAGCTCACATAATCTCCTGTCTGTGCTTTTTAGGAGCAATCTGTAACCTCCAGTATGACAGAATTCTTTGTATTTCCTTAAACATTTTCTCTAAAGTATCTGCATCAGATTTAGCCAACAAAATATCATCCATGTAATGATAGATAACAGATTGAGAAATTTGCCTATGAATTATTTCTATTGGTTGTTGCACAAAATATTGATATAAAGTTGTACAATTTAACATTACCTGTGGAAGAACTTTCCAGTGATATCTTTTTTTATTGGTCCACCATTATTATAAGTAGGTACTGAGAAAGCAAACCTTTTCCTATCCTACTCATGTAAAGAGATTGTGAAAAAGCAATCTTTTAAATCAATTACTATGATAGGCCATGACTTAGGTAACAAAGAAAGTAAAGGAATTCTAGAATATAACAGACCTATTGGTTGAAATACTCTATTCACTGCTCTCAAATCAGTTAATATCCTCCATTTTCCTGATTTTCTTTTTATAACAAACACAGGGGAATTCCACTGGCTGGTAGACTCTTCTACATGTTGAGCCTTCAGCTGTTCTTGTGCCAGCTGCTCAAGGGCCTGTAATTTTTCCTTAGTTAAGGGCTATTGATCTAACCATATAGGTTTGTCAGTCAACCATTTTAAGAGTAGGACCATTGGTATTTCAGCAGTGGCCTCCCCTATACAAATTTGGAAGTCAGCTCCTGTGATATCCTATATTTGGACAACCTGAAATTGTTTTTGATTACATATATCAATACATTCTCCAGGATCATCTAACATTTCACCCTTAATTAAATCATGCGCTGTCTCTGGGATTGTAGGAGTGTTAATCTGAGTATCACATTGTTGTAAAAGACCCTTTCCCCATAAATTTATGGGTATGTCAGCCACGTAAGGTCTTAACTTTCCTGTTTGAGCTTCCAGACCCACACATTTAATCCATCACACACTTTATTTTATATGAGATAACTTTTCAATTCCTGAAAACTCTGCATAAACCTTTTTAAGTGGCCATTCTGTTTTCCAAGATTTTTGGGAAATGATAGTCACATAGGCTATTGTGTCTACCAAACCTACTTCCACACCATTTACTTGCAATTTTAATTTTGGTCTCTAGTCATTAATCACTATTTGCCAGAATACACATTGTTTTTTGTTTGTTTGTTTCAGTAGTTCCAACCCCCCTCCACTGTGTTCTCTCTACTGGAGTGGCTTTGTCTTTAATGTAGGGAAACAATAGCAGCTGAGCAATCCTATCACCTACATTGAATTGCATCTCTCTTTTTCAACATAGGTCATAAATTTTAATTTCTCCTTTGAAGTCCCCATCTATAATTCTTGGATGCATACTAAATCCTTGAGAAGTTAACCCACTCCTCCCCAAGATCATCCCTACTATCTCTGAGGGTAAAGGATCATAAACTCCAGTGATTATTTGGTAACACTGAATTTGGGGGGATAGGGTAAGAGGTTTATCTGTGGCCAAGTCTAGAGCAGCACTGCCTACAGCAGCATGCATGAGATTGGCAATACTTAGTTGTGTTTTTTCTGCCTGCTTGTTATTTCCTGGTTGACAAGAGAGAAACAGCTTGGACTTTTTTTTCCTTTGGGTCTCTAAGCTGCCAGGCCCCCATTTCATTTCCCAAGAAGTTGCCTTGGATTTCTCTCTTTGCACTCATTAGTCCAATGAGTATCTCTTGCTGTACAACATAAGCAAACCTCAGAAAGCTTGGTGTTCTTTTCAATAACTATTGCTTTGAGAAATGGCTTGTTTATATCTCTAGATGAAAGTATTTTATTTCTCAGTTAATGCACCAGAAATTTTGAGATCAGAGGCTTTTAGTGGTTGGTCACAATTTCTTTTTAAATGGCTGAATTTTCCACACTGGCCATTTTGATATCAGAGACCCTTAAACAATAGTTTGTCCTATGATATTAGCATGATACTCATGAGAACCAATATCAGTTGTTTCTTTTATTCACTTACCATTGGTGCTGCTGTCACCTTTAATGGTTTCATAACTCTTTCACATTTGGTATTTGCATTCTCAAATAAAAAGGTCTGTATCAAACCTGTCTTGTTGTCAGGGTCTGATATGGCTTTATATATAGCTGAAACCAATCTTTGCAAAAATCTGTGAAGGCCTCTCTAGATCTTTGTACAATCTTAGTAAATGAGGTGGACCTTTTCCCAGGCTCTTCAACTTTATTCCAAGCTCTTAAAGCCACTAAGTGACATTGTCCTGTAACAGCATTCAAATTGAATCTGTTCTTGTAAATCAGAGTACCACCCTTCACCAAGCAAGTGATCTCTGACAATATTCATCCCTCTCACTCTATTTCACTGTTCAATATTTACAGCTTCCTCCCTCTACCATGTTAATCATTGTAACTGCTGACCAGCATCTAGCATAGCTATTACCAGACCCTTCCAATCTTGTGGAATATTTCTGTCGGGAGCCGCAATTGTCATTACAAGATGGCGCCGGCTTCCTGCTTCCTGGTTCTTCACGGAGGTGCTATGCCGGTGTGCGCATGCGCAAGGCGCGTTTCTTGGCACTGCGATCTCATGCTAATTAGGTGATTCCGTATGAGCCAATGAGGGTTCGACAAGTCTCCCTATGTGCTATATAAGCAGCCGCTTGCCGGAGCTCGGGGTCCCTCTCCACCATGCTATCTAAAAGAGCTGTACAATAAATGCTGTCAGAAGAATCCTGATTGTGTGGCGCTTTCCTTATCGGCGAGGCGGGCGCGACATCTGGTGCCGAAACCCGGGAACGAAGCCGAACGTCTCGGGAGCTCCGGTCCAGCTATGAGGGATCCTGTAAGCTCGACAGAGGATTCAGAACTGACGGCGGAGGAAGTCTAGACGCTTTTCTGCAAGGTATGGTGAATCCCCTTTGGCTGGCTCTTGTTCTTCCTGTTTGGGCGGTGGTGGTCATTACGTGTTGTTTTTGTCTTAATTGCCATCAACAAGGGAAGGAGTGTACCTGTCCTCCCTGTTTACAGGCATCGTAAGCCACAGGTAGATAACTGTGCAGGTTCGCCTTGTCCTGTAAATAAAGGACTATGGGCAATCAACAGATGAAGCCGCTCCTTTCAGCAATGCGGGTGTTGTTGAAGGAACGCGGACTAAAAGTTCCTGAAAGAGTTCTATGCAATTTTCTAAAAGAAGTAGATCGAATTACTCCATGGTTTGTCTCGACCGGATCCTTAACCAAAGGGTCCTGGGAAAAACTTGGAGTTGATTTCAGTAATGAAAAAGATGGAGGGAGGCTTAGACCAGGAATGTGGCCACTGTATAAAATGATTAGAGCTTGTATTGAGGACTCTAGATGTCAAAAACAGGTTCGGGAAGGACAGAGAGCATTAGCAGATCATCAGGATAGCCTATCAGAAGCAGAAAAGGAAAAGAGCGCTAAGATTAAAATTAAAAAGAGAATAAACAGAAGTAAAAAAATGACAAAAGAAAAGGAATTGTATCCTGTCTTTAAAGAGTTTAAGAATTTAAGGGTTGGAGACTCGTCCTCAGAGGAGACCTCTACAGAGGGTGAGGAAGAGAAAGAGGATCCAACATCTTCCTCGTCAGAGGAGGGTGTATTGGATTCAGATGAACAAGCTGAGTTAAAAGAAGAGACAGCTCGATATGAGGCTGAGCGGTATCGGCCTGACCCATATGCTCCAGGGTCAGTTCCGTCTGCCCCGCCATTAATAGAAGTAGTAAAAAAGAAGAAAAAACCGTGAAATTAAACTTCCTGGACTTTGTGTTACCTCTGTCCAATATGAAAATTTTACTAAAGCAGCTAACTTGTCTAAGATTTTATCTCAACAGTTGCAACAAAATTGGGCTGCGGAGTTTGAACAGACCTTAAGGGAATTGCGAACTGCTATCATTCAAATTAACTCCACACAGCTGGATCTGTCCCTAACAAAAGGATTGGCTTCCTGGCTTCAGTCGGCTTTCTCCTACTTTAAGGAGTGGGTGGGAGTCGGGTTATTCGGCTGTCTTTTAGCTTAGCGGGGGGAATGTTGATTACCCTCTGGTTGCTCTGCAAATTTAAAAAACAACACAATAGAGATAAAGTGCTAATCGCTCAGGCCTTACTTGCCGTGGAACTTGGAACTTCTCCTAGAGTTTGGTTAAATATGCTAAAACAATGAGACACTGTCATCATAAATTTGTCCTGAGGGCTCGTGTTCCCATTGCATCAGGCGTTCTGATGACAGTCCTGTGTGCCTCCCAGGGCTCGTGTTCCCATTGCACGGGAATTCAGGCACACAGGGTCTCTAGTCCATTTAACTACTTTGATCGCTCCACTGGTAGAACGGTGGGCTTGATCGGTGACAAAGTGGACTGTTGTGTTTTGCTATTTAATAAAGAAGGAGGAGATGTCGGGAGCCGCAATTGCCATTACAAGATGGCGCAGGCTTCCTGCTTCCTGGTTCTTCACGGAGGTGTGCTGTGCCGGTGTGCCCATGCGCAAGGCGCGTTTCTTGGCACTGCGATCTCATGCTAATTAGGTGATTCCGTATGAGCCAATGAGGGTTTGACAAGTCTCCCTATGTGCTATATAAGCGGCCGCTTGCCGGAGCTCGGGGTCCCTCTCCACCATGCTATCTAAAAGAGCTGTACAATAAATGCTGTCAGAAGAATCCTGATTGTGTGGCGCTTTCCTTATCGGCGGCGAGGCGGGCGCGACATATTTCTATTCTGGGTAGCCAAGCTACTTAATATTAGTTTTACATGTGATGAATCTATGCATGCCATAAAAAGAGATTACCTCTTTAAAATATGTCAGATATTTCATTCCTATAGGATATCATGCTATCTCATCATAATCATGATCCATACCATTAGCAGGAATGTGCTGTATGTACCATTACTGGGAAAACTAATGGTGATTTTGTAATCTCAGGCCACCCCTCCTCTGGTGGTGCTCAAAATTAACCCTTTCTTTCAAAACAGGCTGTTCTTTGTCATGCCCTGTCACCTTGCATGGCCTCTTCCTCCCGCTGCACATCTGGCTCCCTGCCCCACCCAGGGGCTGCAGGGACTTGAAACTGACAGTGTGCGGTACCTGGTGGGGCTGTGATCTCCCTTCCAGCCCCATTTATTTCCCTCCTTCGTCCTGTGGGAAACTCTCATTCTCCTGCTCAGTCACGGATCTGAGTCCTTTTGCTCTCCCTTTTACCAGCGCCACTCGGTTTCCAAGTGCTTCCACCTCTATGCACAATTTTTCTTTTTCTTTTTTTTTATTAATTTATTTTTATTTATGTTGGTGTTCTTCTGCCTCCATATATGTCTGTGTGAGGGTGTCAGATCTCCTGGAACTGGAATCACAGACAGTTGTGAACTGCCATGTGGGTGCTGGGATTTTAACCTGGGTCATTTGGAAGAGCTGCCAGTGCTCTTAACCACTGAGCCATCTCTCCATCCCTCTACCCACAATTTTTCCAGTTGTATAGCCAACTCTGCAACCATTTCAAAACTGAGAGTATAGAGTGACTCTTAATTTTTCATTCTTTTTTTGTTGTTGTTTCTCAGATTTCTTCATTTCCATCTGCAAGTTTTCAAACTGCTCAGCCATTCTCCCAAACTTTTTTGAGATGGAATATAGGAAAAAGGAAAAGAAAAAGTTCTTTTCTCAAACCCATGGTGTGTGTCCTTCTGCTCCTCTGGCTTCTTTCTTCTTCCCAAGATGCTCTCTGTCTACCCCAGAACCCCAAACCTTTGCCCCACCTACCTTTCTCTCTGCTCAGTCACAGGCCTTGGCATTTTATTAAAGCCAGTCAGAGACAATGATTAGAAAGCAAGGTAACACAACATTACTTGATGTACAGCAAGCAGGCTTCCGGGATCAGGTTAATTAACATTTAGAATGCATAACATCACCCCATCAATCTGCAGCTGACAAAACCACACCCCTGCTAGAGCACGAGGCAAATCATAGTCAGCTGCTGTGGACACTGTGAAGCAGCCTCATATCCCACACCTGAGATTGAAACAAAAGCCTATTCCCATAACAGTTCCATGCTTTAAAAAAAAAAATTCTCCCTACATTGGTTACTTATCTAGAACTGTATTGCTCCTATAACTTGAGGCTTTCAGAATAGATGTGTTCAGGCCCTAGTCAACTGTTAAAAAAGGATTACACATTGAATATACTTTAAGGAAATTATATATTATAAACTGTAACCATCGATAGCTTGAACAGACACATTGCTACTCAAATTAAAACCCTGCTTCTGAATCCACAAGGAAATGGCCTGTGTACATCACTTTGTCACCTTGTGTTTGGGTTGGATGTCATTATATATTTCAGTGGAAACTTTGCTTTAGAAAAGAATCACAGAAAATTTAAAATATGCCTTAGGCTGTCATTTAAAGAATAACAAAGTGTGAAGAGTATTTTAGGTATCTCTACAATCATCACAACTTTGACATTTCTGAGAGTTCCTGGGAGCACTGATTTATTGTCTCTGGATCTTAAAGAGTAGAAAGACTAGCTTGCCAAGAGTTTGAAAATACTGAGGAACATGGTTTTTTACACTGTATATCATAATTCTAAAATGTATCACTTTTGCTGAATAAATATACTTTAATAAAAATTTTTAAAGAATATGATATGCTTTAAATATACATTGTGGTACTAATGCTGGCAGGGTGGAAGCCACTTCTGTTGAAAATTATATACACACATATATACGTTTAAAAGATTTATTTATCTATGTTTTATGTGTATAATTATGTGGTGTGCACACGTGTATATGCACCATGTGTTTGCTTGGTGGCTGAGTTGTCCAGAAGAGGACCTCAGACATACTGAAACTGGAGTTACAGGTAGTCGTGAACCACCAGGGGAACCAAACCTGGATCCCCTGCAAGAGCAGTAAGTGCTCTTAACCACTAAGCCATATCTCCAGCCCTTACTCATGAGAACTATGAAAACTGGCTTATACATAACAAGATGAGAGGAAAAAGTGATCCCTTTGAAGCAAAAATTTTAAATTAAAAATCTACTCAATAGTTAGATTAACTGTATATATGTTACAACAATAACATGTCAATATTTAGAACATCCTACAGCTCTTTTATGAGAAAACAAGCAATTGCATTATTTCTAAATTACACTACATTTTAAAAATCCCGATCCATTGTACTCTCACTCCTCAGACAAGATAATTGTTTCGGAGTGTACAGTTTCATCATTAAAGTGGTTTGCAAATTAAATAACAGAAATGTTCTTTCTTGAGAGTCAAGTATCTTTCACTTCCTGTTACAACCAACAAGTGCCATTCAGTAAATCGAAAATGGGATGTGTAGCCCCAAACACAGACCTACCTGAGCAAACTGACCAGTACATTTCATAGTTTTAAAAAATGAAGATTGTGTGCTCTATCCTATGAATCCCAAGTAGGCAGTGTCAAATGAAATCTGTTTCCTGGGTCATCACAGCCCTTGGAGGTGTTACAGGTCTTAAGACATTGGACTCGTTTCCCTTTACAGCCTTTAAAATCTGAAAGGAACATATCAGTGTTTCATCCACACCCACCGCAGAACATGAGTTGTCAAATTAATAATTGGTTGCAAGAAATACAGTAACCAACTGCCTCCTTGCAAATATTTCATATTCATCTTCAGCCACCTGATGGGCTCTAGTTACAATATGCAAATCATGCTTATGGAGAAATCACCCTGCCATGTGTGTACCAAATGTCATAAAGTTGCTTCTGTTCATTTTCAACCCAGCCTAAGACTTCTTTTTATAGGGATCAGACCACAAGATCTCACAACCAAAACCTTGATTTGGTTCTTCAGTTGGCTGCATTGTTAACCCAGACTTCTCTATATGTTGACAATCTGGTGATGTCTATCCATAACAGACTATTTTCTCATCCATGATAGCTGCTATGAGCTTTTCCCACAGTGGATTTCTATACCATCTTTTATATTAATTGTAAAATCCATAAATTACATACATTTTTATTGAAAAAAATTTATTTTGTGAATTTCACATCATGAACCCTGTTCCCTCCCATCTCCCACCTCCCCCCCAGACCCACCGTCCAACCTTGCAATCTGTCCCAGCATAAAAAATAACAGCTCATTGTGGAAGCTGCAATGTATCTCAGTATGTCCCACAATATTCCCCCTTTGTCCACATATTCTGCTTGCAAATGTTCATTATAATGACTCCTTGGTCTGATCTGAGGCCCCTGGATTCCACACTCAGTCAGTACTGGAACCTCACTCGAATTCCTCTCAGATATGCTGTAACTGTCCTGTGTCATGGAGATCCTGCAGTTCTGGGTTGTGGAACTGACCTCTTCATGCACTCCAGCAGTTCATCCATGGGGTAGATATTGGGGTGGGCCAACTCAAAGCCCTGGTTCTGGACCCACAACCCCCACTTGCATGGCTAGTTCTACTCTGGAAAGGTGCAGGGCCTGCTCTCTTGAGTGCTGCAGCATGTGAGGGGCAGGGACAGCTCTCCTGCCCTTGTGACCCCCATCTGTCCCAGATCTCCTGTTGGCCAATGATGGTGAGGGAAAAAGGAAGGGGAGGGCACCTCTCCCTAGCTAACACCAGCACATAGCAGACAGAAAGCAGGGCTTGCTCTCCTACACTCACTCCCTCAGGGCTGGCTCACCAACAATCCCCACATCCAGGGCCAGTCAGAGTTCTTCTAGTTTCTGGTTTGTTTCCTATCCTGGGAGTCCATCTGGTGCTTGCCTGGTACTGGTCTTGTAGTCATCTCAGGCTACCCCATGGTGCCAAAGTGGTGTTGGTATCCAACTTGCTCCCCACCCCGCCCAGGAATGTTAGGCTACTATTCATTCAGATGTTCATAGGTCAGAACTCTGAATGTAGATATAGCCTCTCTCTTTTCTGCCACCTACTGATGCACATGTGACATAACAGTCACATCTGGAATACCTCTAGGGGCAAGCATAAATTATATTTAGTACAGCCTTTGAGAAAAACAGACCTGAATGTTTGATGTGGTTGGCTAGTAAGAGGCAGATAGTCTCCTGGGATTGTTTCCTCTGTCCCCATAGTCTCCAAGAAATACATAGCACTATCTGGAAGTAAGTCAATTTCCAGTGAGAGAGGCAAACTGAGAAAAACCCTCCTAAGGGTTTAACTTTAACACAGTCCTCAAATTGAATTCTTCTGTAGTGCAACAGTCTTACCTGGTTTGAACCTTCTCACTTCTTTTAAAATGTTTTCTTAAATTACATTTGTGTGTGTGTGTGTGTGTGTGTGTGTGTGTGTGTGTGTGTGTGTACACCCCATGGCATGCATGTGGAGGATATAGGGCAGCTTATGGGAATTTGGTTCTGTCCTTCCAGTATGGGAGTCCCAGGGATTGAACACAGGTCACTGGGCTCTGCAGCAGGTGACTTTAGTTGCTGAACCACTTCATTGGCCCCTAATCTTCTCACTTCTTCAGCAATGCTGTAGATGCTGATTTTGCCTGTGTTTGCCATTGCATGTCTACAGTCGAAGCTCTCCCCACCATACCTCTATAGGCTGCTCCCTAAGACTCATGCCTGTGCACAGAAGTGACAGTGGAAATAGCTGTGGGCAGCAGGCCACTCCTGGTGTGTACTTGTTCCAGCCACCTGTCTTCCCTACTTGATGGGGTAGTGTTAAGCATTCTAAATGTTAATTAATTGGTCCTGTTTGCTGTCTGTTACTTACATTGACTCTGATTGGTTAAATAAAGTGCCGAGGCCTGAGATTGGGCAAGGACAGAAAAAGGTGGGACTTCCTGAGATTAGAAGAGGAAGCCTGCACTTTAGAGAGAGGATTAATTCATTCCAGACAGGAGCAGCAGAAAGGAGGCACACACCATGGGTTAGAAAAAGGAACCTCATTCCTCATGGCCAGGAACATCGGCATATCATGGAGAATGGCAGTCCAAGGGGATGTATGTATATATGGGGTTATATTTGGGTAATAGAATTAAGAACTAGCTTAGATGGGCCACGATTGCACAGCTCAGGCCAAGGCTTGTTAAAACCCATGTGGTCTCTGTGTGTACTCATTTATAATGGATAGTAAAAGATTAGCTGCCAAATCAATTAAATATAACCTAAATTGTACTGGTTAAACAATTTAACTAATTATTTCTACAAATGACACCCAACGTAATTTAACTAATTTTTTTTTTTTACACCTACTTCCTCCATTTACCCCTGGAACCAGGAGTGTTTTAGAACCACACTGTGTTCTGCTGTGAAGAGACACCATGCCTCTATGGCAACTCCTATAAAGGAAGATGTTTAATTGGAGCTTGCTTACAGTTCAGAAGTTTAGTCCATTATCATCATGGCAGAAAGCATGATGGCACACAGGCAGACATGATGCTGGAGAAGTAGCTGAGAGTTAGACATCTGGAATGGCAGGCATCAGGAAGAGAGAGGGGGGAGAGAGGGACAGAGAGAGAAAGAGAGAGAGGGAGAGAGAGAGAGGGGGGGGAGAGAGAGAGAGAGGGAGAGAGAGAGAGAGACACTGGCCCTGGTTTGAGGACTTGAAACCTCACATCCCATCCCCCATGACACACTACCTCCAACAAGGCCACACCTCCTAATAGTGCTATCCCCTATGAGCCTATGGGGGACATTTTCATTAAAAGCAAAAACAAAACAAAACAAAAAAAACCAAACCACAATGAGCTCTCCAGGAACATTTCAATTAAGATCTTTAATTTCTCTCGTCAGTTTGTGATTTCCATGTTGAGATCTGCTGTATCTTTTATGAGATTTGTTCTTAGACAATGACTTTTAAAATGTTATTGTCAATGTTCCTGTTTTATAAATTTCACTTTTCTATGATTTGCAGAAACACAATTAATTTTTGTGTCTTAACCATATGCACATATCTGCCTTGTTAAATTTATTCTTTAGATTTTCAATGTATGCATCATTACCTGTAAAAATATTTTACTTCCTTTCCTATTTTCATACTTCAAGAAACTTTATTTTATGGTAATATTAAATAGTGGGTTTTGTGGTGGCTGTAAATGCAGGAAGTGTTACCTCTATAACTTAATTGGAGGCTAAGTCCCCAAGATCAAACTCAGGTTGTCACGCTTGGCGGCAGTAACCTTACCTCCTGAATCATCTCATTCTTTTTTAGTTTTCTTGAGACATAGTTTCATGGTGTGGCTCAGGCTGGCCGGGAACTCACTATATAGGTCAAGTCTTGAAATAATGACCATTTTCCTCCTCAGCTGCTGAAGTACTGGGATTGGAGGTATGTGCAGCCACACCTGGGTCATTTCAGATTTAGTGTCCCTCTGTCTCTCATTTGGTGAGCTTTTGTCTTAGGTAAGTTGAACTTTGAACTTTATCACAATGCTTTCACTGTAGCTCTTGATAATTATATTAGTTTCCTTCTTAGTCAATTTCACTTGATTTTTCAAATATCAAAGCCACTGTGGTTCCTGGAATTAATCTAAGTGAACCATTATGTATTATAAGTTTTAGGGGTCAAGTTGTTTAATTTGTTGATACTTAGAATTTCAGCTTCTAGGCTCATAGGAGAAAATGGCAAGTAATTTTTTTTGTATTATCTTTTGCAACTTTTAGGATTATGGTTATACTGTTTACTGTCTACCAAAACTGAGTTGGGAAGTGCTCCTTATTTCACTATAGACTGAAGAAAGTTGTTGTTTTGGTATAATTTCTTCCCTTCAGTGTTTGGAATTGTTTTCTATCAGAGCATTGCAGGTCAGGAGATTTCTTTGTCAAAAGGGTTTTAGTTGGGAATATAATTTCTTTTCCCAAAATGAGAACATTCAGCTCTTTTCGCATTGTAATTTGGGAACTATGCTATTGAATGCATACTGGCTTAGGATTCTTTTTTTAATTTTTTTCCTTTATTTTTTATTTCTTCAAGGTACATCTCAATCGCAGTCCCCTCCCTATTCCCCCCCTGCAGTCCCACCCTCCCACCCTCATCCCCCATCCTCTTTCCTTTTTTCCTTTTAAGTTTAAGGTATATCTTATTTCCCCCTACAGTTTCCCCTTTCAGTCCAACAAATGGCTCTTTCTCTTATAATAATAAATACAATACAGTACAACAGAGGTAATTAGGCCACAGTTATGAGGGTTATATGGCTTAACGTACATTCCCAATGACCAGTCCATATGTATTTGGTACCTGACTTTAACATTCTACTATCTAACCATCTCCATGAGTTTAAAGTTCTATATCTGACTCAACATTCATACTAACTTGCAAAACAATTTTAAAAGTATCTTCTTAGATCTATAACACTCTCTTGACTCCTAAACAACTCAAAATTTAATTATGAGACTCTAGCTATCTGTTCTTCAACCACCTCAGAGACCTGAGAGGGATAAATATATCTGATTTTATAGGAAGTACAGGGCCTACAGCTTCCAAAATTAAGAAATGACATACCAGGGGCTGCCTGGACAGTTGCCATTTTCTCTCCATACATTACAGCATCGATCTTCAGTCATTTGGCCCCGTTTCTCTGACACACATTGATTATAGAGCAGCGGTTATGAAGGACTTACCTACCCTGTCTTGGCAGAGCTAGGTTGTCGACTTACCTGCTTCCAGCTTTTGTCCTTTTTGGACAGCATTCTGTCTACAGTTGGAGCAAGGGGCTTTTCCTACCAAGAAATAGGCTTGCGACTAATTCAATCATCTCCCACTGGAGATTCTTCGATGCTCATCTTCTACTTGGAGGAGAATATGGGGTGCTGTCAGGAATTGATATGTCTTGATATAAAAAAATCTAAAGTTATGAAAACATCTTTGAATGCCATATTCTGCAGATCTCTTGAGGTTTTTGAAGAGGCCCTATCTATCTCTTATATTAGGGTAAGCAGATGTTGCTTGTCTCTTAGCAGTTTTATTTCTGATTAGCTTAGCAAGTAACTATAATAGGCTGTCATAGTACCTAATAGAATGACCGGCTTGCATAGCTATTAGTTTGCATTTCTTAATTATCCTAAACAGTTTATGACAGTTAGTAGTAAAAGGCTGAAACATCACATTTCATTCTTTTTCTTTACCTCCTAACGCTTCCATCCCATTTCTCTGGGGTGGGGTATCCTTATATAACAGTCCCTAATCTCAGTTGAGAGGTCATATGAGGGCCAAGAGCCTCTTCATTCATTGGGAAGTCTACGAAGCAGTACTATCAGTGAAAAGTGTCTCATTGCCCGGGAGAAAGAACTACTAAACAAACAAACCAATAAGCAGACAAATAGATAAAAAAGACTAAAAAATAGAAAAAATAAATAAAAACTAAAAATAAAATATAAAAAGTCTATGTCCAAGTTCCCTTTGGTGTGTTAGTTGTAGTATTGATACCTTCTACTATATAGCTAAAATCCTACTATAAGTGAATAGATGCCATATACGTCCTTCTGAGTCTGGGTTAACTCACCCAGGATGAGCTTTTCTAGTTCCATCCAGTTGGCTGCAAATTGCATAATTTCATTGTTCATGATAGCTGAATAGTATTCCTTTGTGTAGATGTACCACAGTTTTTTAACCCATTCTTCAGTTGAGGGACATCTGGGTTGTTTCCAGTTTCTAGCTATTACAAATAAGGCTGCTATAAACATAGATGAGGAAACTTCCTTATGATTCCGTGAAGAGGCATTTGGGTGTACACCCAGAAGTGGTATGGCTGGGTCCTGAGGCAGAGCTATTCCAAGATCGCCAGAATGACCTCCATAGTGGTTGCACAAGCCTGCATTCCCACCAACAATGGAGTAGGGTACCCCTTTCTCCACACCTTTGCCAGCATGTGCTGTCATTTGAGCTTTTGATCTTAGCCATTCAGACAGGTGTGAGATGGAATCTCAGAGTCATCTTGAGTTGCATTTCTCTGATAACTAAGAATGCTGAGCATTTCTTCCAGTGTCTCTCAGCCATTGGGGATTCCTCCTTTGGGAAATCTGTTTAGCTCTGTTCCCCATTTTTGATTGGATTATTTGGTTTCTTGGCATTTAATTTCTTGAGTTCTTTGTAGATTTTGGATATTAGCCCTCTGTCAGATGTGGGGTTGGTGAAGATTTTCTCCCAGTCTGTAGGCTGCCGTTCTCTTCGAATGACAGTGTCTTTTGCCTTACAGAAGCTTTTCGGTTTCATCAGGTCCCATTTATTGATTGTTGATCTCAGGTCCTGAGCTGTTGGTTTTCTGTTCAGAAAGTTGTCACCTGTGACAATGAGTTTGAGGGTTTCTCTCACTTTTTCTTCTAGTAGATTTAGTGTGACACGTCTTATGTTAAGGTCTTTGATCCACTTGGACTTAAGTTTTGAACAAGGTGGTAAGAATGGGTCTAATATCATTCTTTTACGAGTGGACATCCAGTTGGACCAGCACCATTTGTAGAAGATGCTGTCCTTCCATTGTGCTGTTTTGGCTTCTTTGTCAAAAATTAGGTGACCATAAGTGTGTTGGTCTATTTCTGGATCTTCAATTCGATTCCATTGATCTACTGGTCTGTTTCTATACCAATACCATGCTGTTTTTACAACTATTGCTCTGTAGTACAGCTTGAAATCTGGGATGGTGATACCACCAGATGTTTTTTTTTTTTTATTGTACAGGATTGATTTAGATATTCTGGGCTTTTTGTTGCTCCATATAAAATCGAGAATAGCTCTTTCCAAGTCTATAAAAAATTGTGTTGGTATTTTGATAGGAATTGCATTGAATCTATATATTGCTTTTGGTAGGATGGCCATTTTTATTATGTTGATCCTACCTATTCATGAGCATGGGAGATCTTTCCATCTTCTAAAGGCCTCTTTCATTTCTTTCTTCAAGGGCTTGAAGTTCTTGATGTACAGGTCCTCCTTTACTTGCTTGGTTAGAGTTACCCCTAGGTATTTTATGTTGTTTGTGGCTATTGTGAAGGGGGTTGTTTACCTTATTTCTTTCCCAGCCCATTTGTTTGTTGTATAAAGAAGGGCTTCTGATTTTTTTGAATTAATTTTGTATCCAGCCACTTTGCTGAAGGTGTTTATCAGCTGTAAGAGTTCTCTGGTGGAATTTTTGGTGTCGCTTATGTATACTATCATATCATCTGCAAATAGGGATAATTTGACTTCTTCGTTTCCAATGTTTATCCCCTTGATCTCCTTTAGTTGTCTTATTGCTCTAGCAAGAATTTCAGGTACTATATTGAAGAGATACGGTGAAAGTGGACATCCTTGTCTTGTCCCTGAATTTAGAGGAAATGCTTCAAGTTTCTCTCCTTTTAATTTGATGTTGGCCACTGGCCTGCTGTATATTGCCTTTATTATTTCTAGGTACGGTCCTTGTATGCCCGTTCTCTCCAGAACTTTTAGCATGAAGGGGTGTTGGATTTTGTCAAATGCTTTTTCTGCATCTAGCGAGATTATCATGTGGATTTTTTCTTTCATCTTGTTTATATGGTGAATGACATTGATAGACTTCCGTATGTTGAACCATTCCTGCATTCCTGGGATGAAGCCTACTTGATCATGGTGTATGATACTTTTGATGTGTTCTTGAATTCGGTTTGCTAGTATTTTATTAAGT
>CAJQZJ010005020.1:8566484-8603223 GCA_907164525.1 Lophiomys imhausi
ACTTAATAAAATACTAGCAAACCGAATTCAAGAACACATCAAAAGTACCATACATCATGATCAAGTAGGCTTCATCCCAGGGATGCAGGGATGGTTCAACATACGAAAATCTATCAACATCATTCGCCATATAAACAAGATAAAAGAAGAAAACCACATGATAATCTCACTAGATGCAGAAAAAGCATTTGACAAAATTAAACACCCCTTCATGCTAAAAGTTCTGGAGAGAACAGGCATACAAGGGCTGTACCTAGAAATAATAAAGGCAATATACAGCAGGCCAGTGGCCAACATCAAAATAAATGGTGAGAAACTTGAAGCATTTCCTCTAAACTCAGGGACAAGACAAGGATGTCCACTTTCACCATATTTCTTCAACATAGTACTTGAAGTTCTTGCTAGAGCAATAAGACAAATAAAGGACATCAAGGGGATAAACATCAGAAACGAAGAAGTCAAATTATCCCTATTTGCAGATGATATGATAGTATACATAAGCGACCCCAAAAATTCCACCAGAGAACTCTTACAGCTGATAAACACATTCAGCAAAGTGGCTGGATACAAAATTAATTCAAAAAAATCAGAATCCCTTCCTTATACAACAAAAAAATTGGCTGAGGAAGAAATAAGGGAAACATCCCCTTCACAATAGCCACAAACAACATAAAATACCTGGGGGTAACTCTAACCAAGCAAGTAAAGGACCTATACAACAAGAACTTCAAGCCCTTGAAGAAAGAAATGGAAGAGGCCTTTAGAAGATGGAAAGATCTCCCATGCTCATGGATAGGTGGGATCAACATAATAAAAATGGTCATCCTACCAAAAGCAATATATAGATTCAATGCAATTCCTATCAAAATACCAACACGATTTTTATAGACTTGGAAAGAGCTAGTCTCAATTTCATGTGGAACAACAAAAAGCCCAGAATAGCTAAATCAATCCTGTACAATAAAAAAACATCTGGAGGTATTACCATCCCATATTTCAAGCTGTACTATAGAGCAATAGTTGTAAAAACAGCATGGTATTGGTAAAGAAACAGGCCAGTAGATCAATGGAATCGAATTGAAGATCCAGAAATAGACCCACACACTTATGGCCACCTAATTTTTGACAAAGAAGCAAAAATGGCACAATGGAAGAAGGACAGCATCTTCAACAAATGGTGCTGGTCCAACTGGATGTCCATTTGTAAATGATTGAAGTTAGACCAATACTTATCACCTTGTACCAAACTTAAGTCCAAGTGGATCAAAGACCTTAACATAAGACGTGTCACACTAAATCTACTAGAAGAAAAATTGGGAGAAACCCTCGAACTAATTGACACAGGCGCCAATTCCTGAACAGAACACCAACAGCTCAGGACTTGAGATGAACAATCAAAAAATGGGACCTCATGAAACTGAAAAGCTTCTGTAAGGCAAAGGACACTGTCATTCGAACAAAACGGCAGCCTACAGACTGGGAGAAAATCTTCACCAACCCCACATCTGACAGAGGGCTAATATCCAAAATCTACAAAGAACTAAAGAAATTAAATGCCAAGAAACCAAATAATCCAATCAAAAAATGGGGGACAGAGCTAAATAGAGAATTCACAAAGGAGGAATCCCTAATGGCTGAGAGACACTTGAAGAAATGCTCAACATCCTTAATCATCAGAGAAATTCAACTCAAGACGTCTCTGAGATTCCATCTCACAACTGTCAGAATGGCTAAGATCAAAAACTCAAATGACAGCACATGCTGGTGAGGGTTTGGAGAAAGGGTATCCTACTCCATTGTTGGTGGGAATGCAGGCTTGTGCAACCACTATGGAGGTCAGTCTGGCGATATTTTAGAAAACTTGGAATAGCTCTGCCTCAGGACCCAGCCATACCACTTCTGGGCATACACCCAAATGCCTCTTCATGGAATCATAAGGAAGTTTCCTCATCTATGTTTATAGCAGCCTTATTTGTAATAGCTAGAAACTGGAAAAAACCCAGATGTCCCTCCACCGAAGAATGGGTTAAAAAACTGTGGTACATCTACACAATGCAATATTATTCAGCTGTCAGGAAAAATGAAATTATGCAATTTGCAGCCAAATGGATGGAACTAGAAAAGCCCATCCTGAGTGAACTAACCCAGACTCAGAAGGACACATATGGCATCTATTCACTTATAGTAGGATTTTAGCTATATAGTAGAAGGTATCGATACTACAACTAACACACCAAAGGGAACTTGGACATAGACTTCTTATTTTTAATTTTTAATTTTTATTTATTTTTTATATATTAGTTATATTTTTTTCTATTTTTTAGTCTTTTTTATCGATTGTATGATTATTGGTTTGTTTGTTTAGTAGTTCTCTCTCCCGGGCAACGAGACACTTTTCACTGATGGTACTGCTTCATAGATCCCCAATGAACGAAGAGGCTCTTGGCCCTCATACGACCTCTCAACTGAGATGAGGGACTTTTATATAAGGACACCCCACCCCAGAGAAATGGGATGGAAGGGTTAGGAGGTAAAGAAAGAAAATGAAATGTGATGTTTCGGCCTTTTACTACTAACTGTCATGAACTGTTTAGGATAATAAGAAATGCAAACTAATGGTTATGCAAACCAGTCATTCTGTTAGGTACTATGACAGCCTATTATAGTTACTTGCTAAACTAATCAGAAATAAAACTGCTAAGAGACAAGCAACATCTGCTTACCCTAATATAAGAGATAGATAGGGCCTCTTCAAAAACCTCAAGAGATCTGCAGAATATGGCATTCAAAGATGTTTTCGTAACTTTAGATTTTTTTATATCAAGACATATCAACTCCTGACAACACCCCCTATTCTCCTCCAAGTAGAAAATGAGCATCGAAGAATCTCCAGTGTGACACGGTTGAATTAGTGGCATGCCTATCTCTTGGTAAGAAAAGCCCCTTGCTCCAACTGTAGACAGAATGCTGTCTAAAAAGGACAAAACCTGGAAGCAGGTAAGTCGACAGCCTAGCTCTGCCAAGACATGGTAGGTAAGTCCTTCATAATTCCTGCTTTACAATCAATGTCTGTCAGAGAAACTGGGCCAAACGGCTGAAGATTTATGCTGTAATTTATGGAGAGTAATTGGGAACTGTCCAGGCAGCCACTGTTGTGTCTTTTCTTAGTTTGGGAAGCTGCAGGCCCTGTACTTTCTATAAAATCAGATATATTTATCACTCTCAGGTCTCTGAGGTGGTTGAAGAACAGATAGCTAGAGTCTCATAACTAAATTTTGAGTTGTTTAGGAGTCAAGAGAGTGTTATACATCTAAGAAGATACTTTTAAAATTGTGTTGCAATTAGTATGAATGTTGAGTCAGATATAGAACTTTAAACTCATGGAGATGGTTAGATAGTAGAATGTTAAAGTCAGGTACCAAATACATATGGACTGGTCATTGTGAATGTACGTTAAGCCATATAACCCTCATAACTGTGGCCTAATTACCTCTGTTGTACTCTATTGTATTTATTATTATAAGAGAAAGAGCCATTTGTTGGCCTGAAAGGAGAAACTGTAGGGGGAAATAAGATATACCTTAAACTCAAAAGATAAAAAAAGGGAAGAGGATGGGCGGTTGAGGGTGGGAGGGTGGGACTGGAGGGGGAATAGGGAGGGGACTGCGATTGAGATGTAACTTGAAGAAATAAAAAATAAAGGAAAAAAAATAATTTATTTTTTATTTCTTCAAGTTACATCTCAATCACAATCCCCTCCCTACTCCCCCCTCCAGTCCCACCCTTCCACCCCATTCCCCCTAAACACCCCATCCTCTACCCTGTTTTTTAATTTAAGGTGTATCTCCACCCCCCCAAAAGCTCTCCCTTTCAGTCCAATGAATGGTTCTTTCTCTTATAACTATAAATACAATACAGTACAACAGAAATAAATAGGCCACAATTATGAGAGTTATATGGCTTAGCATACATTCCCAATGTCCAGTCCACATGTATTTGGCACCTGACTGTAACATTCTACTATCTAACCATCTCCATGAGTTTAAAGTTCTATATCTAACTCAGCTTTCATACTAACTTGCATCACAATTTTAAAACATCTTCTTAGATCCAGAACACCCTCTTGATTCCGAAACAACTCAAAATTTAACTATGAGACTCTAGCCATCTATTCTTCAACCACCTCAGAGACCTGAGAGGGATAAATATATCTGATTATATAGGAATTGCAGGGCCCGCAGCTTCCAAAACTAAGAAATGACATACCAGTGGCTGCCTGGACAGTTTCCATTTTCTCTCCATACATTACAGCATCAGTCTTCAGCCGTTTGGCCCCGTTTCTCTGACAGACATTGATTGTAGAGCAGGAATTAAGAAGGACTTACCTACCCTGTCTTGGCAGAGCTAGGCTGTCAACTTACCTGTTTCCAAGTTTTGTCCTTTTTAGACAGCATTCTGTCTAATTTGAAGGAAGGAGTTTTTCTTGCCAAGAGATAGGCATGCCACTAATTCAACCATGTCACACTGGAGATTCTTCGATGCTCATCTTCTACTTGGAGGAGAATAGGGGGGTGCTGTCAGGAGTTGATATGTCTTGATATAAAAAAATCTAAAGTTACGAAAACATCTTTGAATGCCATATTCTGCAGATCTCTTGAGGTTTTTGAAGACGCCCTATCTATCTCTTGTATTTAGATAAGCAAAAGTTGCTTGTCTCTTAGCAACTTGATTTCTGAGTAGCTTAGAAAATAACTGTGATAGACTGTCATAAAACTAACAAAATGACATGCTTGCATGACTATTAGTTTTCATTTCTTAATTATCCTTCACAGTTTATGACAGTTGGTAGCAGAAGGCCAAAACTTCACATTTCATTTTTAAGCATTACTAGGTATAATACCTTTAAGAAGTGTTACCCTTAATTTTGTATCAATATACAAAGATCAATACCAATGTGGCCAAATATAATCTTAATTTTGTATCAATATACAAAGATCAATACCTATGTAGCCCAATACAATCCTAATTTTGCATCAATATACAAGGGTCAATACCATTGTGGCCAAATATAATATTAATTTTGTGTCAATATACAAAGATCAATACTGATGTAGTCCAATACAATCTTAATTTTGCATTAATATACAATGATCAATACCAATTTAGCCAAATATAATATTAATTTTATATCAATATACAAAGGTATAAGGGCATATTCAATAATCTGTCCTTTTTTCTTGATCTTTCTTATACTATGTCTATGTCCCATTTTTTCTCAAGTCTGTTCACTCCTACATAGGAGAGAAAGAAGAATACAGAAAAGAAAAAGAGAGAAGTCTCTGGGTCTAACCTCCAAAACCCATTTAACAAGATCATTTACAGATTGTAGTCTCTTCCCCTAAATAACAAAATTTTCTATTATCCATCAAATAACCAAAGGAGGGGAGACACCCTCCCCAACATCTGGGGATGGGACGTCCCTCTCTTAAAATAACTTCCTGCTGATTTGAGACATATTAAACCTGTTTGGGACCCAAATAAGAATGGAAGAATGGTTAAAAATGTTAATAGAATCATTTGATGTTCAGTCCTTTTGTGCTCAGCTTTTTAGCTGTCCTAAGAAGTTCATAGAGAGAAGCTGAACTTCAGGGCTTTACTGAAGTGCTCGCTGGAGCAGTCTGTGGAGCTGAAGGATCTTACGGATTTTGACTTGTTGTTCTTGTAGACTTTTGAGGAAACAGCTATTGAGGAAGTCTGCATGGCTGGATCGTCTGGGACACTCATTTTCTTTGGTGTCTGAACTGTTTTCTGCTGTGGTTTCCGTCGTCCAGTTGTCCCTAGATTCCTTGAATGGATGCTTTAAATCTCCTGGAAAGATAAGAGCAGAGCCCTGCCCTAATTCTAACTCTGGGACAATTACCTTTTCTTTGGGGGGGGGGTCAGGTAATATTTTTCCTGGAGCAAATTTGGTTTTTTGACAATATATAAAGTATTACCTTTCAATCCAGATAAAGGAGAAATTACTTTGATATTTTGGAGCTAAACAAACCTTTAGTGTATATATTTTGAGATCTCAAAGGACAATTTGTTTGAATTTAAGCATGCCTTTTGTAAGTAGTTTTTAAACTGAAATCCTTCCAAATCCTATATGCCGGTCTCTGCATTCTAAGTTTTGGGATCAAAGACATGTGGTTCCCAACTGATGGGATTAAAGATGTGCTCCTCCACCCCTGGATCAAAGTTTTTCTCTGTTTAGAGCTTGTTTTGTATCAGGCTGACCTTGAGCTCTGAGATCTGCCTGTTTCTTTCTCTATTTTGTTGGGATTAAGGGTGTATTTTTCTCGAATGATGGGATTAAGGGTGTGCACCATCACCACCCTGTCCCTTGTAACTCTAGAATTTATAAGACAACTAACTTTATAGTGCTCCTCCTTTCTCTGCTGGAGTTAAAGGCATGGACTAACACCACGCATTTCATATATATTACCTTAGCTCTAAGTTTTTTCAACTCTTGGAGGTTTATAAAACCAGGTTAAACAGCTGTAACCTTTAATGTATTTACAGTGTTTTAAACCTGTTACCTGCTTTTTAATGCCAAGCCATGGAAATATCCTATACCTCTACAAGAAAACAAAACAAAACAAAAACAAAAACAAAAACAAAAAAAAACTTTTAAGCTGCTATCAAGTTTGTATAATCTATGTGGCCACCTGCAGTCTAATATTCTAATCTGAAATTAAGGCCATTTTCCTTTCATGCCAGTAAGGCAACTATACCTTTGGTAAATTATAGTTTGAAAATTTTATATTGTATGTTTATTATATTTTTAAAGCTTATTAACACTTTTCTTAAAAAAGTATTATTTCCTTCTAGAACATAGTTTACTCACTCCTCCCTCCCTCCCTCCCTCCCTGTTCTCTTTGGTACTCTCCTTCTCCTCAGATGAGGTGGGCCCGCACATATCATACTCCCTCAGATCTTGCGTCATGTGAGGGCCAAGAGCTTCCACTTGTACTGGAGCTTGATAAGGCTCACCATCTAGGGTGTGGTGTTCCACTAACCTGCAGCAGATTCCATGACTCACTGGTGGCTAAAATTTTTCCTAGGATAGATATGCTAGGTTCCTATTTATTTGGGTGTTTGGGTTGTAGGATAATTATCCTCTGATGTATGGTTAATATCCATTTATAAGGGAATACATACCATGTTTATCTTTCTGGGACTGCGTCAGCTCACTTAGGATGAGCTTTTCTAGCTCCATCCATTTGGTTTCGAATTGCATGATTTCCTCATTTCTGATAGCTGTGTAGTATTCCATTGTGTAACTGTACCACAGTTTTTTTGTTTTTTGTTTTTTATCCATTCTTCAGTTGAAGGACATCTGGGTTGTTTCCAGTTTCTGGCTATTACAAATAAAGCTGCTATGAATATTGTTGAGGCAATGTTCTTGTGGTTTCATTTCAAATCTTTTGGATATATGCCCAAGAGGGGTATGGCTGGGTCTTGAGGTAGATTTATTCCCAATTTTCTAAGATATCTCCAGATTGATTTCCAAAGTGGTTGCACAAGTTTGCAGTCCCACCAGCAATGGGGGAGTGTTTCCCTTTCTCCACATCCTCTCCAGCATGTGCTATCATTTGAGTTTTTGATCTTAGCCATTCTGACAGGTTTGAGATGGAATCTCTGAGTTGTTTTAAGTTGCATTTCCCTGATGACCAAAGATGTTGAGCATTTCCTCAAATGCCTCTTGGCCTTTAGAGATTCCTCTTCTGTGAATTCTCGGTTTAGCTCTGTACCCCATTTATTGATGGGGTTATTTGATTTTTTGGTGTTTACTTTCTTCAGTTCTTTATATATTTTGGATATTAGCCCTCTGTCAGATGTTGGGTTGGTGAAGATCCTTTCCCAGCCTGTAGGTTGCCGTTTTGTTCTAAGGACAGTGTCCTTTGCCTTACAGAAGCTTTTCAATTTTATAAGGTCCCATTTATTGATTGTTTGTTTTAGTGTCTGAGCTATTGGTGTTCTATTCAGGAAGTTGCTACTAGTGCCAATGATTTCAAGGCTTTTCCCCACTTTCTCTTCTATTAATGTTAGTGTGTCTGGATTTATGTTGAAGTCCTTGATCCACTTAGACTTAAGTTTTGTACAGGGTGATAAGTATGGATCTATTTGCATTCTTCTACATGTTGACATCCAGTTAGACCAGCACCATTTATTGAAGAGGCTTTCTTTTTTCCATTGTATGTTTTTGGCTTCTTTATCAAAAATTAAGTGACCATAGGTGTGTGGGTTTATTTCTGGGTCTTCAATTCGATTCCATTGGCCAACTGGTCTGTTTCTATACCAGTACCATTCTGTTTTTATTACTATTGCCCTGTAGTACAGCTTGAAATCCGGGATGGTGGTACCTCCAGATGTTCTGTTATTGTACATGATTGATTTAGATATTCTGGATCTTTTGTTATTCCATATGAAGTTGAGAATTGTTTTTTCCAGATCTGTAAAAAATTGAGTTGGTATTTGGATAGGAATTGCATTGAATCTGTATATTGCTCTTGGTAAGATTGCCATTTTTATTATGTTGATCCTACCTATCCATGAACAAGGGAGATCTTTCCATCTCCTGATATCTTCTTCAATTTCTTTCTTCAGGGACTTGAAGTCCTTATCATACAGGTCTTTCACTTGTTTGGTTAGAGTTACTCCCAGGTATTTTATATTATTTGTGGCTATTTTGAAGGGTGTTGATTCCCTTATTTCTTTCTCAGCCCATTTATCTTTTGTGTAAAGAAGGGCTACTGATTTTTTTGAATTGATTTTGTATCTGGCCACCTTGCTGAAGGAGTTTATCAGCTGTAGAAGTTCTCTGGTGGAATTTTTGGGGTCACTAATGTATACTATCATATAATCTGCAAATAGGGATATTTTGACTTCTTCCTTTCCAATTTGTATCCCCTTGATCTCTTTTAGTTGTCTTATTGCTCTAGCTAAAACTTCAAGTACTATGTTGAAGAGATGTGAAGAGAGTGGGCAGCCTTGCCTTGTCCCTGATTTTAGAGGAAATGCTTTAAGTTTCTCTCCATTTAGTTTGATGTTGGCTATTGGTTTGCTGTATATTGCCTTTATTATGATTAAATATGGTCCTTGTATGCCTGATCTCTCTAAGACTTTTAACATGAAGGCGTGGTGTATTTTATCAAAAGCTTTTTCAGCGTCCATTGAGGTGATCATGTGCTTCTTTTCTTTCAGCTTATTTATGTGGTGGATTAATTACATTGATGGATTTTCTAATGTTGAACCACCCTGCATCCCTGGGATGAAGCCTACTTGATCATGGTGTATGATACTTTTGATGTGATCTTGGATCCAGTTTGCAAGTATTTTATTAAGTATCTTTGCATCCATGTTCATAAGGGAAATTGGTCTGAAATTTTCTTTCTTCGTTGGATCTTTGTGAGGTTTAAGTATCAGGGTGACTGTGGCCTCTAAGTATCAGGGTGACTGTGGCCTCTAGAATGTGTTTGGCAGTATTCCTTCTCTTTCTACGTTTTGGAAGAGTTTGAAGAATATTGGTGTTATCTCTTCTTTGAATGTCTGGTAGAATTCTGTGCTGAAACCATCTGGGCTTGGGCTTTTTTTGGTTGGAAGACTTCTAATGACTTCTTCTATTTCCTTAAGGGTTATAGGACTGTTTAATTTGTTTACCTGTTCTTGATTTAACCTTGGTAGGTGAAATCTATCAAGAAAATCGTCCATTTCATTTAGATTTTCCAATTTTGTAGAGTACAAGTTTTTGAAGTAGGACCTAACGATTCTTTGGATTTCCTCAATGTCTGCTGTTATTTCCCCCTTTTCATTTCTGATTTTGTTGATTTGGATATTTTCCCTCTGCCTTTTAGTTAGTTTAGCTAAGGGCTTGTCTATTTTGTTTATTTTCTCAAAAAAACCAACCCTTGGTTTTGTGGATTCTTTATATTGTTCTTTTTGTTTCTAAGTTATTGATTTCAGCCCAGAGTCTGTTAATTTCCTCTCATTTGCTCCTCTTGGGAGTGTTTGCTTCTTTTTCTTCTAGCTCTTTCAGGTGTGCTTTTAGGTGGCTAGTATAGGAACTCTCCAGTTTCTTTTTGAAGGCACTTAGTGCTATGAAGTTTCCTCTTAGCACTGCTTTCAATGTGTCCCATAAGTTTGGGTATGTTGTGCTTTCATTTTCATTGAATTCTAAGAAGACTTTAATTTCTTTTTTTATTTCTTCCCTGACCCAGAGGTCATTGAGGAGAGAGTTGTTCAGTTACCATGTTTTTGCAGGCTCTCTGTTGTTTTTGTTACTGTTGAAGTCTAGCTTTATTCCATGATGGTCTGATAAGTTACAAGGGGTAATTTCAATTTTCCTGTATCTGTTGAGGCTTGCTTTGTGACCGACTATATGGTCGATTTTGGAGAAGGTTCCATAAGGTGCTGAGAAGAAAGTGTATTCTTTTGTTTTGGGGTGAAATGTTCTGTAGATATCAGTTAGGTCCATTTGATTCATGACATCTGTGAGGTTCATTATTTCTCTGTTTGGTTTCTGCATCGTTGATCTGTCCAGTGGTGAGAGTGGTGTGTTAAAGTCTCCCACTATTAACGTGTGAGGTTCAATGTGGGATTTGAGCTTCAGTAGTGTTTCTTTAATGAATGTGGGTGGTCTTACATTTGGGGCATAAATGTTCAGTATTGAGATTTCATCTTGGTGGATTTTTCCTTTGATGAGTATGTAGTGTCCTTCCCCATCTCTTTTGATTAATGTTGGTTGAAAGTCCAATTTGTTGCATACTAGAATTGCCACTCCAGCTTTTTTCTTGGGTCCATTGGCTTGGTACATCTTTTTGCAGCCCTTTACTTGGAGATAATGCCTATCTTTTTGTGCTGAGGTGTTTTTCTTGTAAGCAGCAGAATGTGGGATTCCGTTTTCGCATCCATTCTGCTAGCCTCTGTCTTTTTATTGGGGAATTGAGTCCATTGATGTTGAGAGATATTAATGACCAGTTATTGTTACTTCCTGTCATCATCATGTTGGTGAAAATAGTATATGAGTGAGCTTCTCTTCTTTTGTTTTTTTCACAGGCATGCTATTTGATTTGCTTTCTGTGCTTTCTTGTGTGTAGTTAACCTCTTTGGGTTGGCCTTTTCCTTCTAACATCTTCTGTAGAGCTGGATTTATGTATAGATATTGTTTGAATTTAGCTTTGTCATGGAATATCTTGTTTTCTCTATCTATGTTGATTGACAATTTTGCAGGGAATAGTAGTCTGGCCTGGCATTTGTGGGTTTTTTTAGGGCCTGCAAGATGTCTGTTCAGGCCCTTCTGGCTTTTAGAGTCTCTGAAGAAAAGTCAGGTGTGACTCTGATAGGTTTGCCATTATATGTTACTTGACCCTTTTCCCTAGCAGCTTTTAAAATTCTTTCTTCGTTCTGTACATTTAGTGTTTTGATTATTATGTGGCTGGAAGATTTTCTTTTCTGGTCTAATCTATTTGGAGTTCTGTAAGCTTCTTGTACAGCTATAGGCATCTCTTTTTTTAGATTTGGGAAGTTCTCTTCAATGATTTTGTTGAAGATATTTTCTGGTCCATGAAGGTGGGACTCTTCTCTTTCTTCTATTCCTATTATTCTGAGATTTCATCTTTTCATTGTGTCCTTGATTTCCTGAAGGTTTTGTGTCAGGACTTTTTTAGATTTGACATTTTCTTTGACAGATGCATCAATTTCTTCAATTTTATCCTCTGAGCCTGAAATTCTTTCTTCCATCTCTTGTATTCTGTTGGTGATGCTGGTGTCTATAGTTCTGATTCTTTTCTTAAGGTTTTCCAGTTCTATGGGTGTCTGGGATTGGATTTTCTTCATTGCTTCAACTTCCCTTTTCAGGTCTTCCATTCCTTTAAGTGCTTTATTCATTTCCATCACCTCCTTTGCAGTACTTTGTTGTTGCTCTCTGGGGTATTTGATTTCCTCCCTTAGGCCTTTTATTATTAATATAAGCATAGGATTAAGGTCATTTTCCTTTGTTTCAATCATGTCCGGCTGTCCAGAGTTGTCTGTAGCATTATTTCTAGGATCTGGAGACATCCTATTGTTTTGTTTTGT
Source organism: Lophiomys imhausi (assembly GCA_907164525.1). Taxonomy (NCBI): domain Eukaryota; kingdom Metazoa; phylum Chordata; class Mammalia; order Rodentia; family Muridae; genus Lophiomys; species Lophiomys imhausi. The sequence continues at coordinate 8,578,605 of CAJQZJ010005020.1, forward strand.
TTTGTTTTGTTTTTACCATGTTCTTGTGCTGACTTTTTGTCATCTGATTGACCCTGGTGTTGTCTGTCTGTTTCTTTTGTCAGCTGACCTTGGTGCTCAGGAAAACTCCCTGCCCTGGGGGTTAGCTGATCCTGAGATCCTGGTGTTTACCTCCAGATGGCGGGCAGGTTCTTGTAATAGACTGGCTCTCAGAGAGGAGAGTGGCTGCAGCTCTCCTCAACTGCTTGTGACCCAATTGGACCAATATAGAGGGGATTGGAGTGGGGAGAGGGCTATCCTCTGAGGACCTGGGAGCTGGCAGGTCTCCTCAGAAAGGCAGGTAGAGCTGTGGTTGGGTCTGTGTTCTCCTCTCACTGACCCAGTCATTCTGGCTCCCCAGCTAGGCTGACTGTGCAGGCAGGGAGCTCCACCCACAATGGGTGCTGGCCTCAGTGTGCCTGTCGCTGACTGCCTCAGATGCTTGGGTGCTAGGTGAGTGACCCACCCACCCCAGTATTTGTGGAGAACATACAGTTGCAGGCTCTGTTTGCAGTCAGTTTTGGCTCCTAATTGCTTTGCTGTGACTGGGTTAGCTCTCTGCCTTTCCGCTACAGTGCACACTGTGCTGCCATGTTGGTAACTCTGGAAAAAAAATCTCACTTACCTTTGGTCTTGTGGTGCGGCTTTTTTTACCTCTTGCGTGTACAGGTCCATGTGCAGGCTGGATATCAGGTAGACAGGAGGGGCCGCTGATCTATGGCTGGCGACATGGGCTGGATTCACTCCTGGGCTAGATCTCCTCTAGCCAGAGCTTCTCTCCAGACCAGTGATGGAGCTGGCTGATCTCAGGGTGGTGTTCCCAGGAACTACTTGGGCTGTTTTACCTGGTGACCAGTCTCAATGTTCGCCGTGGCAATTCAGACATGGTCTGTGTTTCACAGTCTGCTAGGGGACCTCACATTCACTCCACAGTGACTAATCTCATTCACCTACTACTCAGATGCACTGCTCTATGGTAGGCGCCATCTTGGATCTCCTGGAATCTGACTTTTAAAAGAAAAAAAAGATACAGCTGACTTTCATCTACATCTACCAAGTGATTGCCCCAGGACAAAGAACTGAGTGAGCCAGGCCTAGAACAGGTGGGTATGTTCCTACTCTCTCCCATTAAAAAATTATATATATTTATATAATGTATATTATATATTATTTATATATAAATATATATTTATATAAAATTATATATATATAATTTTCTTTCTTTCATTTTTTACCATCCATATTTGTCATTTATTTATTAAATGAATAAGTGGACATCTTGCAGTGAAAAAAGCCAGAGCAGAAAAACAGCTACATGATATAACTGCACTTCTAAATTATTTGTAGAAGGAAAAATATCTTTTATTCAGTTAGATTTTTATGCGTTAAACAAAGTAATTAAAATGTACTTTTTTCAAAATATTCTTTCTTTTCTTTTAATTTTTGTTATAATATGATTACATCACCCTCTTGCTCGAGGTTATTTTCAGTTTGAAACATAGGGAGTAGAAAAATCTTTTTTTCCTCAGGCCTGGATTTAAACAAAAAAAAAATCTTGGTGGCATAACTTGTAGATATTTAACAGAGATACACCAGTCATGGGTGAGCAACGCTGCTGTCATGTTCCTATCACCATCATCATCATCATCAATTATTTTGGTTTTTTGAGAGTTTCTCTGTTAGCCCTGGCTGTCTTGAAACTCTTTCTGTAGACCAGGCTGGCCTCGAACTAATAGAGATCTGCTGCCTTTGCCTCCCAACTGGTAGGATTAAAGGTGTGTGCCACCATGCCAGGCAAATGAAATTCGGCCAATTTTTCTTTCTCTCTCTCTTCCTTTTTCTTTTCTTTCTTTCTTTTTCTTTTTCTTTTGTTTTTTGAGACAGAGTTTCTCTGTGTAATAGCCCTGGCAGCAATCCTGGACTCACTTTGTAGAGCAGGCTGGCCTTGAACTCACAGAGATCTGCCTGTCTCTGCCTCCCAAGTGCTGGGACTAAAGGCGTGCACCACCACGCCCAGCTCTTTCTTTCTTTTTCAAGACAGGGTTTCTCTGTGTAGCCCTGGCTGTCCTGGAACTTGCTCTGTAGACCAAGCTGGCCTCTATAGCGATCTGCCTGCCTCTGCCACCCAGAATTTTGGGATTAAATATATGTCACACCATGCCCTGCCCACAAATTCTCAATGAAATACTTGCAAACTTAATTCAGGAACACACTAAGAAAATCATATTGGGACACAGTTGGATTCATTCCAGGGATGCAAATTTGGCTCATCATATGCCAATCAAGAAATGCAAGGTGATATATAAATAGAATGAATGACAGGGGTCATGTGATCATCTCACTAGATGGAGAAAAGGCCTTTGAAAAAGTTCAATGTTCATGATGAAAGCCCCAATTAAAGTAGGAATAGAAGGAACACATTACAACATAATAAACGCTACTGCACAATAAATCTGTTGCCAACATTATTCCAAGTGGGAGAAAAGTAAAAAAAATATTCTTTGAAACCAGAAATAATGATAAAGGTGCCCTACACTCTCTGCTCTTATTCAATATAGTGATTGAAATCTTAGAGCAGTAAGACTAGAGAAAGAAATAAAGTGGATACAAGTAGGAAAAGAAGAATGTTTCCTATTAGTTGGTGATATGATCTAATATTTAGAATACCCTCATGACTCCACTAGAAAATTCTTAAATCTTAAAAACACTTTTATCAAAGTAAAATACAAAATCGGCATATTAAAATCAATAACTTGGGGAGATCCAGGCTGGCGGCAGCCTGCACAGGCACATTTTGAACGCAGGAAAACAGCCATAAAGCCACAGAGTTATACGATGCTGAGCAACAATCTGAGTGACTTGAACGTGCTGGGTTTCACCCAGCTACCCAGGGATTATTAAAAGTCTCTGGGCAGGACTCTCCACCCTTCTCTCGGACTCTCAGCAAAACAGACTGGCAGAAGCCTCTGAATCCGGGAATCGTCACCGGAAGAGCCTCAGGGTAAGAGCTGCTCAATTACCCAGCAGGCCGACCCAAACTCCAGACAGGGTTACTCAAGCCTCCTGGGCCCCCAGATTCCACGTAGGTGTCCTGGCTAGTTAGCGAAGGGTCGCAGACTCGGGGGAGCAGAATACACTCTAAGCAGAGCCACAGCACAGTGGCGGGGCTGCGCAGCAGTGCATGGGTCTGATCTGCAGCAGGACAGCCCAGCAGGTCCAGAATGGGATGGCCCTGGCGGATGCACAGCTGCATTTTGGAAAGTGCAAGCAAATTTGTGCTTCCCCAGAGGGGTGTTGGACATACATACAGGCCCCCTCCATTTGATTTACGGACACAGGGAAAAAACACTGCAGCTTGACTGAGCAGCGGGATACACTTCTGGCAGAGGTACAGTGTACCGGAACTTGGAAAACAGTGGCCCCAAATTGCCAGTCTCCAAAGCCAGCACACACAGACATAGGTGGAGCTGTGAGAGTGGCAGAAAGGCAGGCTGCCAGGTTGGAAGGCAGATCTGTTCTCCACAGGGTCCAAGCCCTGGGAAAATTGTGGGATTAATACCAGATCCCTTTGCGACTTCTGGCCCTTCCAGTGGGAAACCAGAGCTTAAGCATATTTAATCCCACCTCTGGAACAGTGACGTTTTGGCCTGGGGACACTGCTGAGGAACTCACCTTAAGGGCATGGAGTCAGGTCCTTTCAAGACACCAGCCAGCGTCCTCAACATCAAAACTTGGGACCTCCAGAACTCACAGAATCTGTGCCTGGGCACACAGGACCACACCAGGAGAGCCTCTGCAGGCTGAATACCCAGTGTGCAACATAGAGAGCTCTGACTTGTGAGCAGTGAAACAATCCTCCTTGCCTGGGAGTGGGCTGCATCTTCTCACAGTGCTTCTGGCTATTAGATGCACATTGACCCTGAGAACCCCCTGAGAACAGCTGGAGAGGACCACAAACATGGTCTGACACATATGCTGCAGGGGAGCTACAACGCCACCCAACAGTCTGTGGCCTACCAACCTGCACTATCATCTGTACGAAGACCAGTTGGATCCCAGGAACCTACAGGAACATATTCCACCACATCCCCTCACCTGAGTCCCCAATTGAAACAAAACGGAAAGGGGTGAGCTCTGGGAGACACACTGAGAACCTCCACACAAGGCCCCATCCAGCCAGTGGAAAGCGACAGATCACCATGCGATACGACTGCTACACCAAAGCGCTCCCTTTGGCTCCAAGCCCAGAAAGCAACAGGAACAAACAGCTAAGAACAACCAAATGGCTAAAGGTCAGCAAAAAAAACCAGAAACAACAAAAGTCAGGGAGATATGACTCCAACAAAACACAACTATGCTAGTTCAGCAAGCCCTGACCACTTCACCACAGCTGAAACACATGAAAACGATGACAATTCTACATTATAGAAAGTGATAGAGTCCTTTCAAGAAGTGCTTCTGGCTATTAGATACACATTGACCCTGAGGACTCCCTGAGCACAGCTGGAGAGGACCACAAACAACTCCCTTCACAATAGCCACAAACAATATAAAATACCTGGGTATAACTCTAACCAAGCAAGTAAAGGACCTGTACACTAAGAACTTCAAGCCCTTGAAGAAAGAAATTGAAGAGGCCATCAGAAGATGGAAAGATCTCCCATGCTCATGGATAGGTAGGATCAACATAATAAAAATGGCCATCCTACCAAAAGCAATATATAGATTCAATGAAATTCCTATCAAAATACCAACACAATTTTTTATAGACTTGGAAAGAGCTATTCTCGATTTCATATGGAACAACAAAAAGCCCAGAATAGCTAAATCAATCCTGTACAATAAAAAAAAAAAAAAACATCTGGAGGTATCACCATCCCAGATTTCAAGCTGTACTACAGAGCAATAGTTGTAAAAACAGCATGGTATTGGTATAGAAACAGACCAGCAGATCAATGGAATCGAATTGAAGATCCAGAAATGGACCCACACACCTATGGCCACTTAAGTTTTGACAAAGAAGCCAAAACAGCACAATGGAAGAAGGACAGCATCTTCAACAAATGGTGCTGGTCCAACTGGATGTCCATTTGTAAAAAAATGAAGCTAGACCCATACTTATCACCTTGTACAAAACTTAAGTCCAAGTGGATCAAAGACCTTAACATAAGGCCAGTCACACTAAATCTACTAGAAGAGAAAGTGGGAAAAACCCTCGAACTCATTGGCACAGGTGACAACTTCCTGAACAGAACACCAACAGCTCAGGACTTGAGATCAACAATCAATAAATGGGACCTCATGAAACTGAAAAGCTTCTGTAAGGCAAATGACACTGTCATTTGAACAAAACAGCAGCCTACAGATTGGGAAAAAATCTTCACCAACCCCACATCTGACAGAGGGCTAATATCCAAAATTTACAAAGAACTAAAGAAATTAAATGCCAAGAAACCAAATAATACAATGAAAAAATGGGGAATAGAGCTAAATAGAGAATTCACAAAGGAGGAATTCCTAACGGCTGAGAGACACTTGAAGAAATGCTCAGCATCCTCAATCACACCTGTCAGAATGGCTAAGATCAAAAGCTCAAATGACAGCACATGCTGGCGAGGGTGTGGAGAAAGGGGAACCCTCCTCCACTGATGGTGGGAGTGCAGGCTTGTGCAACCACTATGGAGGTCATTCTGGTGATATCTTAGAAAACTTGGAATAGCTTTGCCTCAGGACCCAGCCATACCATTTCTGGGTATATATCCAAATGATTTCCTCATCTATGTTCATAGCAGCCTTATTTGTAATAGCTAGAAATTGGTAACAACCCAGATGTCCCTCAACCAAGGAATGGATAAAAAAAACTGTGGTACATCTACACAATGGAATATTATTCAGCTATCAGAAACAATGAAATTATGCAATTTGCAGCCAAATGGATGGAACTAGAGAAGCTCATCCTGAGTGAGCTAACCCAGACTCAGAAGGATGCACATGGCATCTATTCACTTATAGTCGGATTTTAGCTATATAGTACAGAATATCTATACTACAACCAATGTACCAAAGGGAACATGGACATAGACTTTTGTTTGTTTGTTTGTTTGTTTGTTTAGTTTTATCTCCCTAGCAATGAGACACTTTTCATTGGTGGTACTGCCTTGTAGGACCCCTGTGTATGAGGAGGCTCTTGGCCCTCATATGACTGCTTAACTGGGGGGTGGGGGGGGACTGTTATGTAAGGACACTCCACTCCAGAGGAGTGGGATGGAAGAGTTAGGGGGTAGAGGGTGGGAGGGAGGGGTTGGGGAGGGGGGAAAGAGGACAATATGATAGAGATGTAACCTGAAGCAACAAATAAATAAATTTAAAAAATAAAATAAAATCAATAACTTTTCTTTTTAATATTTATTTATTACTTCAGGTTACATCTCCATCACAGTGTCCTCTTTCCACCCCTCCCAGTCCCACCCTCCTACCCTCTACCCCTATTCCTTCCATCCCCCTCCTCTGGAGTGGAGTGTTCCTACATAACAGTCTCCAGCCCCAGTTCAGTGGTCATATGAGGGCCAAGAGTCTCCTCATACACTGGGGGCTTGCTTACAAGGCAGCACCACTAGTGCAAAGTGTCTCATTGACAGGAGACAAAGTCTATGTTCATGTTCTCTTTGGTGCATAATCAATAACTTTTCTATATTATGCCAACAACAAAGTTGCCAAGAACTAAATCGGGAAAAAAAAAATCAACTCATGCACAATAGCTTTAAAAAAGAAAGAAAGAAAGAAATAATAAAAGAAGAATATAAAATATTCAAAAAAGAAGGTAAAAAACCTCTACAATAAAAAAATTAAGGCAGATGTTAGGATATGCCTCCTGTGCTCATGGATTCACAGAACTGTGTGGAACTGTCTATAATATTGGAAGTAATATATAGACTTAACACAATCTGCATGAAAATTCTACTGGCATACTTCACATAACCAGAAAAAGATAAAAACCCTAAAATTTATATAGAGGCACAAAAGACTCCAAAGAGTCCAAGCAATCACAAACAAAAGAGCAATACTGATGCCTCACAATACCCCTGAAATTGCACACACAGCACAGCAGCAAAAGAGCATGGTAGTCACACAAAACAGACCTGTGGGTCAAAGTATAGAACAGTGTGTCTAGAAATAAGCCCATACAACTCCACCCACATAGTTGGGAAAAAAAAGCTAGTTTCCTCAAAAACCATGCTAGAAAAGTATATACCCACATGTACAAGAATGAAACTTGATGCACTTCTTTCTTCAGACACACACACACACATACACACACACACATGCAGAAAAAACCCAAAACCAAACCAAACCAAACAAACAAACAAGCAAACAAAATCCCAAACCAGTCATTCAAGATCTGGGGAGATGTCTCAGTGAGTAAAATCACTTATCATAACAAGCCTGATTAACCGAGTTCAATATAATACTGAGAACCCACATAAAAAGCCTTGGTGGCACACTCCTTTAATTCCAGCACTTGGGAAGCAGAGGCTGGCAGATCTCTGAGTTTGAGGCCAGCCTGGTCTACAGAGTGAGTTCTAGAGAAACCCTGTCTCCAAAACAACAAACAACAAAAAGCAGGAAGCCAAGCCCTGCTTCTGCAATCCCAGTTGTAGGGGTTAGATAAATTAGATTTAGAAAATATATAGGAGTTTCTGATACTGTCTCTTAATTTGGGGCCTGAAGAGCATTATCAGCATGAAGTCAGCAAAAACAGGAAAGACTTAATAGACTGAAAAACAAGGTTGAAGTCAGGAAAAACAGGAAAGACTCAATAGACTTGAAGAAACAAAGTATCTGACCTGACATTGTTTTCAGCTGCTAAGTGGGCGGAGCTCAAATTAAGCTGAAACAGAGTTCCTCCTATTTAAGGACAGTGCGTGGAGCCCAGAAGAAGAAGAGGCCCCTGATGCTAGAGAGCTCCAAGAGTCCTGCTGAAAAAAGGGCTGGCCATTGATGGCCAGCTCTCTCCCTGAAGCAGAAAGAAGCCAGTGAGCAAAGAAAGCCTGAGCAAGACACCAAAAGGCCAAGGACTTGACCCTGTGGCTCAGCTTTTGCCTAGAGGGGTTTGATCTGTCCGAACAGTGGCCTAAAGGAAACTATGCCTGGCTTTAAGGACTGAGGCAGAGCAGCTGAGTTCCTGATTCAAAAGAAGTAAGTTGGCCTACAGACGGCTGGGGTCTCCCACAGAGAAGAAAGCATGAAGCCTTATTTAAGGTGAGACTGCAATAACCAACTTACCCTGATGAACCTGCATCTGAGAGATCCAGAAGAAGGACTGCTAAGAGCGTTAAAGAATCTACAACAAAGACTGTGTTCCTGACGACTGAGGACCTGCCCCAGAGACTGTATCATTCTAAAAGGTTATGAAAGTAGTTGTTATAATTATCAATAGGTTTAGTGGATAGGTTAAAGGGGTTGTAGGAATTTATAGGATTAATAGTTAAGAAATTGTTGGTGTTTGTTATAAGTGAATTTAGTAATAAATAAATGAGTGTTGAATAGTAATTTAAAAGTTCGGTTTCACCCAGTACTTCTGAGGCAGGATGGAAAACAGAGACAAGAGAATCACCTGGAGGCTGATGTGCCAGCTAGCCTGCAGTATGTCTCAGCAGCAGAAGTCAGAAGAGAAACTCCACCTCGAAAAGGTGGAAGTTGAGAACTGGCTTTCTCATCCACACTTTGACATGTATGTGCCCCGCACCCAATCCATTCAAGGTGTGGGGAGATATCTTAGTGAGTAAAATCACTAAGCCTGATTGTCACAACAAGCCTGATTAACCGAGTCCAATATTTTAATTCAAAATGTATCAAAGTCCTTAATTTAGACCTGAAACTGCTGGAGGAAAGCGTAGGCAAAGCACCTCATAATATAGACACAGGGAAGGATTTACTGAAAAGGACTTCATTAACAGGAAATAACCCGAAGAACTTGCAAATTAAATTGAGGGAAATTAAAAGGCTTCTGCAGAGAAAATAAATGAACCAGTAGAATCAAGAGACAGCCTGCAGAGCAGGAGATAACATCTGCCAAGTATATGTGTGACAGGGGATTAATATCTGCAAAGAACTCCAAAAATTAAATACCAAGAAAGCAAACCATCCAGTCAGTGAATGGACTAATTAAACTGAATAGGCAGCTCTCAAAGGAAGAAATTCAAATAGCCAAAAAATGTTTGCAAAAGTGTTCAACATATTTAGCCATCCAGGGAAATACAAATTAAAACTGCCTTAAAATTTCATTTCACTCCAGTTAGAATGGCTATTATTGGATGTGAGGAAAGAGGAACACTCATATGCTCATGGTAGGAGTGTAGACTAGTGGAAATCATTATGTAGGTTCCTCAAAAATCTAAAAATAGGATGTCTATAAATATGACTCAGCAACAAAAGTCCTGGGCATATACATAAAGGACTCCGGGTCAGCATGCTACAGAGACACAGGTATCTATCTCTGTGTTTACGACTACACTATTGACAATAGCGAAAATACAGAGCTGGCCATCAAGAGGTAAATATTTGAATGAAATATGGAATATATGCACAATGGAATTTATTCAGGTTCTAAAGAAGAATGAGATTATGACACTTGTAGAAAAATATATGGAACAGTGCAGGATAGTTTCACGCAGTTAAACTGATCGATACATTAAGTGAAATAAGACAGACTCAGAAAGTCAAAGATCACATGTTTTTTCTCATATGTGGAACTTCACCTGTGTGTATGTGTATAAGACACGAAATAGAAAGGAGGAGGTTTGAAGGAAGAGGAGTAAGAGAAGGAAATGGGATATATGTGTCATAATATCTAAATGGAAGAGTATAGGGGAAGGAACAAGAGGGAGAGAAGTGGGTGGAGAGGGCAGGGGTGGAGCAAATAAGAGCAAAGTTTAGCAATTAATATGTATGAAAAAGGTCACAATAAAATCCATTTCTTTGCTCACAAAAATAAAATGCATAATTAAAATTATATATTTTCCTGGAAAAAGCAAACTATTAATTTATTAATTCTTTGAGATTTCATATAATGTATTTTGATCCTATTCACCTCCAATTTTTCCCTCTGACTCCTTCCAGATTCATCCCATCTCCCTACCTGTAAACACAATTTTTTATTTAAAACACTTATATTTATTAATATTTAACAAACACCACCTAAAAATACCTATATCCTATTACCTACAATGCCTAATACCTATAACCTAATAAACACTTAACCAATCCTATTTTAACCCTTTTGAAAGGATATCAGGCCATGGGTCCTTAGGGAACCTTGGCTTGTAGTCAGTCTTCTATCTGCAGGCACACCCTTGTAGTAATTAGCAGTCTGGTTCTGGCAGTCACAGCAGGCAGTCTTATTTTCAACTTGACTTAGCTTCCTCTGGGCCTAACTTTGCCAGTTCCTGTGGTCAGTTTATTTCAACCACTAGCTGTGGCCGGCTTATGAGGCCGGCCTGCTTTAACCACTAAACTTAAGGTCAACTTCCTCCGTCAGCTGAGACTCACTTCCATAGTCTCCTCAGCCCATTCTAACCCATGGCCTAGTTTTCCTCACTTGCAGCCTCTGAACTCCACCTGCCTCGCTCATTCTTCCAGCACTCTCAGGCCCTTGGATGTCTTTACTGTCCAGTTTTCAAGAACTTTCTCTCAGCAGGTTCTATGCCATGCCTTTCCTGCCATCCTTCTTAGGGTGGCTTATGGCAAAAGTCTCTTTCTCACACCGCCTGTCCATTTTCTTGGCAATCCTCAGTTTACTTGACAAGGTTTCTGACAGTTGATTTGCCTCAACCTATTGTGGCCTAAAGATTGGCAAATGGCATACTTTGCTGTACACTTCTCCTTTGTGCACTTTTGTCTTCTCTGTCAGTGGGGGCAAGAGAAAGAGATCCACATGGAGCTCCCTAGTTTATATAGGGTGTTGTCTCACAATCCTTGGTGGTCTCTCTGGGCTCATAAGATCTCTTGAGTTATCTAGTGGTCCTGCAGCAATTGATGTTTTCTGAGGTTTCTGTGGCTTCTTAGCCATGCCCCTTCCACGAGGAACTGTCCATGTTTCTCACGGAGCTGTGGCCTCAACTGAGCTCCACCCATCTCGGCCCTAAGATCTCTAGCATCCAAGCAAGACCAAGCTACAAGCTCCTTTATGTGCTGCCAGGTGCCAGGTTGATCTGCATACTAATGAAGAAATCTGTTATTTTGTTCTCTCTCTCTCTCTCTCTCTCTCTCCCTTTTTCTGTCTCTCTCTCTCCCTCCTTCTCTCCCTCACTCCCTTCCTCTGTCCCCTCATTGTGTTATCCAAGCTTGCTTCTCAAAGACTTAATTATTCTTAAATTTCCAGACATTTGACTTCTTCATCTAATTCTAGAATTTGTGAGAGAATTGAAACCTCTTAAGATTCAGTTGCAAAGCTACTTATCTCACAGAGTCTGTAGAGTTGGTCATTAAAGTGGTAGTTGATATTGAGGGAATAACTGACAGAGCAGGAGGACCAGTGGAGAATCCAACACAGTGATGCTGACTGTCATGCATATTCCCAAATTTGCATCTGTGGTCCAGATACTCCACTCGTATGGTCCAAAACATCTTAACCTCATGCCTATAAAAATTGTGAATCTTATTTAGAATGATATAATAGTCAAAGAAAAGTTCATAAAATTTATAGGATGGGGGAAATAAATATTTGCAATACAAAATTATTACAAATGACCTATTCTTGAGCTGCAGTGATGATTCATCCATTGAAGACTAAAGCTCACAACCAAAAGGATATATGGCCCATTCTAGAAAGATATATTAGAAACTCCTTCAAATCAATGAAAAATAAGCAACCCAATTTCAAAAAGAAGCAAAATTTGCACATATTTCATACAAAGGAAACCCAAATCCCTAATACCTAAGTGAAAATAGCTCAATTTTATTACTAATTTGAAAAAACTCATTTAAGGTCATAGTGATCATCCCAGTTGTGAATAGAATGTATAGGAAAGGCAGATAATATTCTGCTGCAACAGAAAAAAATATATTACCAAAGTTATAGTTTTCAGAATAATGCATTGTAATGAAACTGGAAGACAATTAAAATTTTAGACTTAAAATGAGAAAAGCCCGATAACAAATAAATTGTGCAAATATGTTATAAAATCTGAGATGCTAAATATTTGGTACAAGTATTTGAACCATTTATAGTCACATTAAAGTTGATAGCTTGCTGCAGTAATGGTCAGCATAGCAAGGTGCCCTTGAGTGCAATAGTGGCATGAATGTTGTGGGGTAACCACCTGTTTTCTGATTAGACTTAAATCCTGCTCCACAGGAGGAAACACATGCCTGGTACTGCAGATCTGGCCAAGAAGCCACGCCTGGGGAACTCAGTGGTCTCAGGGATGACTACTATTAGTCTGCCAAATGGACACAATATCAAACTACCCTTTAAATTCATCTCTCTCTATTTTAGCTCTCAGTCCTCACAAAAGATGTTTCTTGGTATAGTGAATAGTGGTTAAAAAGCAGAAACTCACAACTGGTCAAAGTACGGAGAATAAGTGCCAACTGAAGTACTCAGCCTCAAATGGGATCTCTTTATCACACCCCTTCCCAAGACTCAAGGACCCCAGGGGGAGGAAGACTGTATGAGCAAGAGGCTGGGAGGACCAGAATAAAATCATGACAAGATTGCTGTACTCATGAACTCTGAGCCATCTCTCCAGCCCCAAATGTTCATTTCTATGTGATGGTAGATTTCAAACTCTTCTAGTTACTTTGAAATACATACCAAAGTATTTAATTTTACTTTATTGTGTTATAGAAGACAAAAGATTAGTATTCCTAATTTTATTTTGAAACACATAATCCAACCCGTCTTTATATTCCCTGCTCTTTCGAGCTTTTAGCATAAAGTTTTTTACTCTGCTTCTGAGGTTGACAATGTTTGTCTTGCTGTGTGTGGATGACTTCCTTCATTACACCTTGTGTTCCATCACGTTTCCACAAACGACAAAATTATTTTTCTTCTGTGGCTGAATATTTCATTATGCATACAATATATACTGTTTTCTTTATCTATAAACCCACTGATGGACACTTAGGTTGATTCTATATCTTGGTTATTTTGAACAGCACTGCAGTAAACATGGTTTCATTTCCTTTGAATGTGAAGTAGCAGTGGAAGTGTTACATTATCATTACAGAGGTAGATCTCTGTTCAGCTTTTTGTTTTGTGACATGGTTTCTCTGCGTAGCCCTTCCTGTCCCAGAATTCACTCTGTAGACCACGCTGTCTTCAAACTGAGAGATCTACCTGCTTCTGCCTCCAAAGGGCTAATGTTCAGGTTTTTTTTTTTTTTTATCTCCATACTGCTTTTCCGTAATGGCTTACTAATTTACTTTCCTGCTAACAATGTAGGGATTTCCTTTACTTGGTAACACTACATTTTGCCAATAGTCATTCTAAATATGGTGATATGATATCACATTGTGGTTTTGACTTGCACTTTTTTATTTATTAAAACTTTATCATAAACCTTTCCTGTCCCCTCAGGTATATATGTGCCATGGAGAACAAGGCCCATTGGCTTGAATCTGGCCAGACCCCAGTCAGCTGTTTTTCATGGTGATGGGCCATGTTAACACCCATTTATTCAACAGGCTTTGCTTGGTTTTGGAGCAGTACAAAGCCTAGGAACCCCATGACCCTCATCAGAATCCAGGAGCTTGCAGCCAGGGATAGGCAGCCTGGGGCCCAAGGCCCTCACTAGTACAGGAGGCCAGGCAATACAGCTAGTACATATGAGCCCTCAATGTGCTCATTTGTGGGCTCCCCACTTCATATACCTGGGTAGTAGGACACTGTTGGGAATACTTTGTATACTGCTGATTAAGCACATTATTCCAACCACTGCAAAAAAAAAAAAAAAAAGCTTGCAAGTAAAAAAAGTTATGTAATAAGATTGGTCAGACCCAAAGTCTACACATCTCAGTGAACTTCTGTACAGTTAGAATAACCATTCTGGAATTCTGGAGCTGTGGAGCTTCACATTGGGTTTGATGTGTTTGCTATAAAATATATTTATTGCACATACTCACCACCAAAACATGAACAGTCCATGACAGTTAAAACTAGAAAAATACTTCATACTTTCTCCCATGGCTCGTGTCTACCACCTGCAGTCAATCCTCATCACCAACATCTACCACTTCTTGTTCTCATTTCTACATATCACACTGTATCTACATGTACAGATATATACATATACATAAAGATATGTATACATATATGTATACACATACAAATACATAATAGAGGCTAGGATACATGTGTGAAGGAGAGCATGAGGTGTTTTTCTGATTGTTTGACTTCACTTAAGAGTATACATTCTAAGTTACATTATACATTTTCTTGAAACTTTCATTTTTTTAGAGCTGAATAATACTCCATTTTATATATGCACCAAATTTTCATTATCCATCTATTGGTAAAAAACGAAGTTGATTCTATTTCCTTGTTATAGCTAATAAAAGAATGATAAACATGGGGATGCAAAAATCTCTATGATAAGATATGGAGTCTCTGGGTATATGCCTAAGAGTGACATGGCTGAGTCATATTGTAGTTTCATTTTAAATTTTTTGAGGAATTTCCAAATCAATTTCCATAATGACTGCATTAATTTGTATTCCTCCAGCAGTAGATAAATGTTCTTCTCATTCCTCATTCTCTAATATTTGCTGCAGATTTTTTTGTTTGGATTTTTTGTTTTTGTTTTAGAGACAGGGTTTCTCTATGTAACAGTCCTGGCTGTCCTGGAACTCACTCTGGAGACTAGTCTGGCCTCAAACTCCGAGGTCCGCCTGCGTCTGCCTCCCTAGTGCTGGGATTAAAGGTGTGTGCCACTACCACCCGGTTCCTTTGAAGATTATTTCATTAATTTACCTATCCACAGTTTGTTTTTCTGATGTTGAGATAATCTGGATATCAGTCCATCATTGGATTGGTCATTAGCACGTGTTTCTCCCATTCTGGATGTCGTTTCCAGTCTCTTTCTTCTGTTTCCTTTGCCGTGCAAAAGCTTCTTGATTTGATATAATCCTACTTGTCTATTTTTATTTTTGATAACTGTGACCTGCTGAGAACCAAGTGCTCAAACACATGGCCCTGGTGTGGGGGTGGGTGTTGGCATTTCCCCACCCAAACCATAATAGTTCTCAATTTCATTTGTTCCATGGAAGGTTTACTTTCCTTTCAATGTCTTCCGTGGTGCATTGTTTGTTCAGATGCCTTTTGTTTGATGTCCACGCTTTTGTGTAATTTTCATTGTTCTTATTGTTAGCTACCTTTATTTTGTGGCTAGACAGAGAAGATACAGGGTATGGTCTGATTTTGTGTCATTTATTGAGACTTGTTTTATTGCCTAATATACAGTCTGTCATGGAGAAAGTTCAACAAGTCGACAAGGTTGTGTGTTTTGCAGCTGATGGATAAGAGAATGTTCTATAAATGTCTATTAGAGCTATTTAGTTTATAGTGTCATTTAACTCCAATGGTTCCCTATTAACTTTCTTATTTAGAGCTTCATTGTTCCAAGTAGAGCATTGAAGTTCCAGTTATCAAATGTGTATCTATTTCTGCTTTTTGATGTTCTAATATTAGCCTTATGTATTTGCTCTGGTATTGGTTTGTATTCTGTAGTTGATGCTGAATGGCTTCTTTTGCCATTTTATAATGACCACCTCTGTCTTTGCAGTTTTTCACTTTGTTTTATATGATGTAATTGCAATAGTTCTGATCTCTTCAGTTTCCATTTGTAGTGAAATACTTTCTTTTTCATCCTTCACTTTCAGTTTATATGTGTACTTACTGGTGAACTTAGATTCTCATAAGCAGCATATGATTGGACCTTAGTTTTTACTTTTCATTTTTATTTATTTTGTGTATGCATGTGCACCTGCAGTGTTTGGTACACGTGTGGAGGTCGGAGGACAACTTGTGGAAATTGTTTTTCTCTTTCCACCATGTAGGTCCTCAGGATTGAACTCAGGTCATTAGGCTTGGAGGCAAGCACCTTTATCCACTGTGCCATCCAACTGGCCCCAAATCTTTCATTTTTAAAAATGTATTGTCCAGCCCCTACAGCTCCCTGGTGTGTATGTCTTTCTGTTGCTTGGGATCAACGCCAAGGACTTATCCATACTAAGCAAGTTCTCTATCACTGAACTATGCCCCTATCCCCAGAGGTGAATTTTAGTTGTTCTTTTCAAAATATTAAATTGTTGTGTCAAGAAGATGGCTCAACGTGTGAAGTGCTTTCTATACAAGCAAGAAGCCTAAGTTCAAATCCCCATAACCCACAGAGAACTGGGTGTGGCAGCATGTGTCTGCAATCTCAATGCAGAAGAGAAGTGAATGAAGACTCCCCACGCAGCAAACCTGTTGCTAGTGACAGACAACAAAGCAATCCTGTCTCAAAATAAGCTAGAAAGCAAGGACTGACACCCAAGGTTGTCCTCTGACTTCCATATGTGTGTATGGTATGCAGGTGCCCCCCCCAGAGAGTACACACAATTAGTCGTTGTTATTACAGGTAGCAGTGTATGCAAGAGATGCAACACCAGGGTTGAGTCATTTTATGAATGCACTTCTCTTAAAATCTGAAAGAAAATGCATAGTCATAATTACCAGATAATTTATTATCTCCTTTATTATAGAGAATATTTACTTTATCTCTAATAATATCTCTTATGTTAAAAACAAGAAAAATAGGCCGGGCGGTGGTGGCGCACGCCTTCAATCCCAGCACTTGGGAGGCAGAGGCAGGCGGATCTCTGTGAGTTCGAGGCCAGCCTGGTCTACAAAGTGAGTCCAGAACAGCCAGAGATACACAGAGAAACCCTGTCTCGAAAAACCAAAAAAAAAAAAAATCAAAAAAAAAAACAAGAAAAATAATGGATTCATCTTTTAGTAATTAATTTTTAAATAAGAAAAAAACTTAGAGGCTGGAGAGGTGGCTCAGTGGTTAAGAGGACTCAGGTTCGATTTCCAGCCCCCACATAGCAGCTCACAACTGTCTGTAACTCCTGTTCCAGGGGATCTGACACCCTCATACAGACATACATGCAGCCAAAACACCAATGTACATAAAATAAAAATAAACACATTTTTACAAAAATAATAATATAAAATTATAGAAGATTTTTTAAAAACCCTCGGTAATCTTTACTTTTATGAAATAGAACAATGGCTACCTGATAATGGAAGATGATGTCAGGATATTAAAAGGATTACAAAAAAAAATTTAAAGATGACAGATATTATCTTAGCTGGAGTTTTCATGTTTATTCACATGTTAAAATTTATCAAACTATATCATTCTAATATGTACAATTCATTCTATGTCTACTATATTCAAATCCTTTAAAATAAAAAGAAACTACATATCTTTTTTCCTTTATTTAATTTTTTATATTTGTGTTTTTGTGTGTTTGAATGTATGTATGCATACCTGTGGGCATCGGTCATGGAGGCAGGAAGAGGGTACAAGATCCCCTGGACTGGACTTAAGTGCATTTGTGAGCCACCTTAGTGGGTGCTGGAAACCAAACTGAAGGGTCAGGCAGTGCTCTTCCATTGAGCTATTTCTGCAGTCTCTGTCTCTGAGACAGAAATGTGCTGTAGAGCTCAAACTCCTCAAATTTTGGTTTTTCTTCCTTGACCTTCTGGCTGCTGGGATTACAGAGTCTTTGTTTCTTTAGTATTCATTTTAGCAGCTTGCATAGATCCCTTGTTTGATTTTTATCTTCTTACTTATTTGTAGTGCTTCAGGTCAAACCTGAGGCATCTTGTCTACTAAGCAAGTATTAATTTCTTAAATTTCAACTTTTAAACACAAATAAATTTATATGTCCATAGAAATTATAAAAATAAAGTAACTGAAGTTCTATTTCTTCTTCATTATGTCTATTGTCATTATTTGTATCAAGTTTACTATTCAAATGTAGAAATTCATTAGAGACAGGATTAGAGTGTCTATAATGAATGCAGACAATTCTGAACCATTATGAACTTACTCAAAACAAATGTGCAGCTTGGTATGATTGTATTGGAGCCGGACTCAATTATTTCTATAAAGACTGTATTGTTTAAATAATAAAAGGGGGCTAATTGGAAATTTATGTATATAATGTTACAGCTCATGGTGCAATTGCACAATTGCCTAAAGCTTAGACCAAAAAAATCTGGGGAGATGCATATTGTGCCACTGGTATAGTTTTAAGTTACTGGTGGATTGTGTTAATAAAAGAGGGCTCAGCAGTTAAGAACACTGGCTGCTATTACAGAGGACCTGATTCAATTCTTAGCACCCACATGGTGGCTCACAACTGACTGTAACTCCAGTTCCAGGGTATCCAATGCCTTCTTCTTCTGGCTTTTGTGGGTCTTTATGCATGTGGTTCACATACAAACAAACATACATGCATTCATGCAGACAAAATATTTATATACATATAATAAAGACAAATATGTAAAAATTCAGATCTACCTTTAGTAAGTTTTATTACTGTTTTTGTATCTCCTACATTTATATCCTTATGATAATTTACTTCCTTGCTGCCTTCATTCAGAACAGACAAAAGTATGGTGGGGAGCATGTGACAGAACAAAGCTATTCACCTTATTGAACAAGAAAGCAGAGAGAAAAAAGAGGCAGTCATGGACATTCTTCAAATACACACCCTCAGAGACCTACTTCCTCCAACTAGGTCCTCCCCTCTAACAAGAATCCGTCCAGTCTCTTCCCAATAGCACTACTAGCTGGAGACCAAGCTTTCAACGTAGGAGTCTGCATACAAGGTGGCAGAGGTTGGGAGTAGGGGAAACTTCATATCTAAACAGTGACATTCTATCCTTGGACCCCAGGTCTTGCCACCTTCCTCTTCTGTAATGCAAACTATATTTAGTCCATCTCCAAGGGTTTTCAGTTCAAGGATTTCTCACGTTCCAAATTCAAAGTTTCCTCTGAGACCCCAAGCAAATTTTTAAATGTGATCCTCTGTAAAAAACAAAACAAAAAGTTACACACACATACTGATGGAACAGACCTAGGGCACACATTAAAAAGGAATTCATAGGAGATTATCAGGGAAGAATCAAATAAAGTAAGACCGAAACCAATCAGGGTCAACATTAAATCCAGTAGTTCCATCTCATACAAGTAACATGGTAGTGTGATTCAATCCCCCAAGCATCTGGGCAGCCTCACAACCAAGGCCTTACTGGCTGCCTTCCATGTGGCTGTTCCTCTCTTCTTGGGCTCACTTTCCATGTTGTTTGTGAACATTCCATAATCTTAGTATCTCAGATTCCTTGGGGTCCCCATTCAGCTTCAATTTCACTCTCATAGATTTGTTTATTCCCATCTCAAATGCTGCCCACAGGTATTCCAACCATGCCACACATTGCCTGGCACCCAAGGCCTGTCTTTGGACTCTTGGTGGAAGCCTCTGTAGGCCATAACTCTCATAGTCTATGTGCCTGCCTAACCCACCTCACATGGATGACTCCAAGGTCTGCTGCTTTATCAAACAGTACATGGAATCCTTTGTAACCAAACTAGCTGTGGCCTGAGTGTCTACACAGCTGGATGTGGGGAAACACATTTCTAGGCATTGCCATGTGAGGAGGGTGCTCAGGAGTTTTCTTCTCAAAACATGAATGAAGCCTAACTAATTCCTAAGATGGCTTCAAGGCATCTTTCTTATTGCTCCATTACAAAGTATGTGACTTTTTTTAGTGGTACTGAGCTCTAAAATCCTACCTTCCCTGGCCTAACTTTTCAGGTGTTCCTTTTTCAGCCAAAACTCAAGTTTTCAAGTCCATCCACTCTGTTTTTTGTTCCTGATTCTCATTGTAAGTCTGGCTAAAAGAAGTAAGTAATAACCATGCCAAATCCTGAACAGTTTCAGAGGTCTTAGTCCATCGCCAGTTGGTTGGTGTGAGAAAGAACATCAAGGTGGGAAGTACATGGTAGAACAAAGCTGTTCAGCTCATTACAGCCAGAAAGCAGACAGAAAATGAGGGACAGTCAGGAAATGGTATATTTTTCAAGCATACATCCCTAGAGACCTACTTCCTCTAATAAGGTCCCATCTCCTAACAGCTCACCCAGTAACTAACCAATGGATAAAGCCCGTTGATGAAGTCCGTCTTATTGTCATAGTCTGCTTTCTTTTCTTTCTTCTTTTTTTATTTTTTATTCTATGGTTTTTCAAGACAGGGTTTCTCTGTGTAGCCTTGGCTGTCCTGGACTTGCTTTGTAGACCAGGCTGGCCTCGAACTCACAGAGATCCGCCTGCCTCTGCCTCCCGAGTGCAGGGATTAAAGGCGTGCGCCACCACGGCTGGCTGTAGTCTGCTTTCCATTGCTGTCATGAAATGCTGCAAAGCAGGTAGGGGAACCGAAGGATTTATTTGGCTTATTTGTCCTGAGCAGTCTGTCATTGAGGAAAGCCAAAGCAGGAACTGAAGAAGAAGCCATGGAGGAATGTTACTTGCTGGCTTGCCCTTCCTTCCTTGGTCAGCTTACTTTTTAATATAACCCATGACTACCCGCCCAGTGGCACAACCCATAGTAGGACCCCCTCCTTTATAAATCATTAATCAAGAAAATGCCTCCACAAAATTGGCCCAGAGGCAAGTCTGTGGGGGCATTTTCTCAATTATGTTTCCTTGCCCCAAAAGCAAAAGCAAAAAACAAAAACAAACCAAACAACAACAACAAAAACAAAACAAAACAAAAACCCAAAAGACTAAACAGCACAGCCCTCATGATCCAAATACCTCTCAGTAGCACCATGAGCTGGGGACCAAACCATCAGTACACAAGCCTATGGGGGAGTGCTTTGTATGCATACTGTAACAGAGAGGTAAAGACCTTATCTAAAGTCACAAAGTTAGTGAAGACTCAGAACCTGGGGTTTGCATGTATGTTTGTGCATTGTATGTGTGCCTGGTGCCCCTGCCCCCAGAGGCCAGAAGATGGCATTGGAACTGGACCTGCAGATGGCTGTAAGTCACCATGTTAATGTTGACAACAGAACCTTGTCCTTTATGAGAGCAACAAACACTGCTTAACTGCTGGGCCATCTCTCCAGTCCCTCTCTAAATCTTGAGTGCTTCTTTTTTATGATATAATGGCAGTCATCTCTAAAAATATAAATATGAGCAACATTAAATGGATACAGCAAATTATACATTTATATGTTATGCATATAACAGTAGTAATTAAAGAAAAAGAGAAAAGACAGGGAATGGAGTGGTAGAGGTGGTTCTGGAAAGAGTTAGGGGAGGACTGGGATAGAGAGAGAGACTGTGGTCAAAATACATCTTATGAAATTCTCAAATTTCATACATTAATAAAAAGACTGCATTTTTTAAAGAAGGAAAAATTATGCTCAGTTTTTAACTTGTACCATTGACAAAACAATGCATTTAGGGAAAACCAGTGTGGAAGAGACAAAGGACCAAAAGGTAAAAGGTGGGAGTGGGAGACTGCAGTTAGAGAAGTTCTACTATGGTTACAAGTACCCAGCTTTAAGCTGTGGATCCTCTGGAAGAAGCCAGTACATGAAGACCACTTACCATTGCTAACACATGCCACATCCACTCAAGTTCTATTAATAGTGACTATGAAACCTGTTTATCTGAAGATGATTCGCAGATTAACTTTTGGCATCTGGAAGTCACAGATAGGGATTTTGATACTGTGGATTTTTGACTGTGTCATTATGGAAGCACTCACAGAGATCTGTACAGCAGCCAAATTCCATCCAAACAGCTGTAACACATCTGTATGCAGCATCTGCTTTGTGGTGTGAGGGCATCTGCTTCCATGATAGGCATTCTAAACTGTTAGGAGAGTTGGTCAGTTTGTTCCCTCGAATCATCTCCTCTGTTTCTAATGTAAAATTCTCTCATAGTGGTCACTGTATGATGACTAGAGAATATTTGTCAGTCAAAACTTAAATATGGAAAACACGCAAGAATTTGGAAATATACCAAGTATGTGAATATCTCAGAAGTAAATTTTGCTCTCTGTATGAGTGACTGCATGTTTGGCAAATGTGAGTGGTCTTGGAATAGATATTTTGTGGGCTCATGACAGAACCTTATAATAATTTATTCAGAAATTCTTATAGGAGAACAAGTGAGCTATAACCCAAACCATTACAAGAAAACAGTAAGCTATACATAGTTTAAAATTTTAAATTACATTTGTATATTGTTATATGTGTATGTATGTGTGTGAGCACACACACACACACACACACACACACACACACACACACACACACACGCATGCATGCCATAGCTCATACGTGGAGGTCAGAAAGTGACTTGTGGGAATTGGTTCTTACCTTCCATCCCGTGGGTCCCAGGAATTGAACTCTGGTTGTCAGGCTTCACCTGCTGAGCCATCTCACCAGCTCTTTACAGTTTAGAAGACACACCAAGTCCATGCAAATGGCAAGCAAAAAAAAAAAAAAGATAAACACACTGGTAAACTAGACCTCAGTGAGAAAACTCTTCATATAGCTGGCACTCTAAGGAAAATATCATTTTTGTAGGTGTTGCACTCTGTATATATTTCAGGGAAAAGTGATGATCAGAATTTCCAGCAGAAGAATACACTTCCTACTTAGCTGAGATAATTGAATCTAACAGTCACACCTATAAAAGGCAGGCCCATTGAGGCATCCCTTTCCAGTGTTTGAGAGGGTGTCATGCCATATATATCCTAAATTTAATTTTGTCTTTGTAAAGCTTCTTACTTTAAATTATGTTTACGTGTGTGAGTCTATCTGTAGGTATGTGCACATGGAGGCCTGAAGCATGAGTTCTCCTTAGAGTTGAAGTTACAGGCTGTTGTGAGGCACCTGACATGGGTGCTGGGAATTGAACCCTAGTCCCCTGAAAGAGCAGTACACAATCTTAACCACTGAGCTATCTCTCTAGCCCCATTGACACACTGTCATAGCCACACTTAAGAAGCTGTGTTACTTCTTCATGGTGGAGTTCTCCACATCCACTAGCCATTTAGGTAAGAGCACTGCACTTTTAGTTATAAAGACTTTTTTTTTTTTGGAAGATCTTGTCTTTCAGACTAGCTTGGACTGTTCCAGGGGATGTGGCACCCTCTTCTGACATCCACAAGCACTGCACGCACATGGTGCACAGACACACATCCAGGCAAATACATATCTTCTTTTTTCTTTTTCTTTTTTTTTTTTTTTTTTGAGATAGGGTCTCTACATAGCCCTGGCTGTCCTGGAACTCAATATGTAGACTGGGCTAGGCTCCACCTTACAGAGATCTGCCTGCCTCTGCTTCCCAAGTGCTGGGATTAAAGGTATCTACCAACACACCCAGACCATTATTTAATGAAAAAATTAAAAAGTACATACTGAATAAAAGCGACAAATAATGAAAAAGGAGGTGGAATCAGTACTACCTTGGGGAGACAGAGCATACAAGGCACAAGACTGAAAGACACCTTCTTGTTGAAATGATCCTGAATTAAAGTTTGGAGATTTTGAAATTACAGTATTTGTTATGCTATGCATACTCTGTTAAGGAGAAAATGATTTTCTGAATGTCTATTATGGGTTATCTATCACCTCACTAGTCTACTAAAAAGCTATTTAAATTTCTCTTGCATTCTTCTAAAAATCTTCAGTTTCTTCTTAAATTTTTAAAGACTATTCAGTGCTATGTTTTGTTGATGACTGAAATAGGATCTTACTATGTAGCCCAGGCTAGCTCTGAGTTCATAATCCTCCTTCCTCTACTTCCCAACTACAGGCAGTACAGTTGTGCATAGCATGCTCTGTCAAATGTTTGTTTTGTTTTTTCTCATGTGTAAGTGTCTGTGGTATATGTGTTGTGTGTGTGTGTGTGTGTGTGTGTGTGTGTGTGTGTGTGTGTGTGTTTGCATGTGTGTAATTCCTCAGTTGCTCTCTGCCTTATTCACTGAGACACGATCTCTCAATTGAACCTAAGCCAGTCTATGTGGCTAGCCTGGCCATCTTGCTTGGGGATTTCCCTGCCTCTGACTTCCTACTGCTTGAATTGTAGACAGTATCCACCTGTCCAGCATTCTCCTGGTGCTGGGGTTCTGAACTCCAGTCCTCACACTTTTCTGGTATACTAGTTACTTTTCTGTTACTCTGATAAAATACCATGATCAAAACAACTTACAGAAGAAAGAGTTATTTTAGTTTATGGTTCTGGATGGAGCATGCATACTGACAGAAGAGGTGTAACATTCTAGCATGAGCAGGAAGCTGACTGGTTAACTTTTCATCCCCACATAGGAGGCAGAGAAAGCAGAAAGTCAGGTGACTCTAAGAACCCTCAAAGCACATCTCCAGTGACTACTTCCTTCAGTAAAACCTCACTCCCAGAAGACTCATAACTTCTCCAAACAGTGCCACCAGCTGGGAACCAAGTGTTCAAATACAGGAACCTATGGGGGACATTCCCATTCAAATCAGCACCTATGGGGGACATT
>CAJQZJ010005020.1:8607377-8699428 GCA_907164525.1 Lophiomys imhausi
TGTGTGTGTGTGTGTGTGTGTGTGTGTGTGTGTGTGTGTGTGTGTGTTGGGGGGACAGCATGAGAATTTTAAAGATCCAAACAGGTCTGAAGTTGAGTAGTAGAGTGTGGTTAGCATGAATGAGGCCTTGGGTTCTTTTTTTCTAGCCTTCTAAAATAGCTCATTGTTGTTAGCTACTGTCATCCTGCCACCGTGCATACAGACATTCTTGCTCCTTTCTAAGTCTAAGTTAGATCTTACTGATCAAATTTTTCCTGTCCATCCTCTTCCTAGCCTTGGGTGACTACCATTCTACTCTACACTCTGAGACTAATTTCTAGATCGAGGAGGTTAGTGAGATCATGTGACACTTGTCTTTTGTGTCAGGCTTATTCCAGTTAGCACACTGATCTCCACTTGCATCAACATTAAGTCAGGGCGGTTTTTGTACGACTATGAATGTTTCATAGAACTGGGCCCTGTTACTAAACTGTGCCCTATATTTATGTACTTCAGATGAAGAAAACTATTCTCTTGGGGGACTAATGATGAAACCAGAGAAATCAGCAATAAGTTGAACAGAAGGTGTAAATCAGGTCTTCCATGTTTCAAATATATTAGTAGTGAATTTTAAAACATCTTAGGAAATTAATTATATAGAAGAATTTATTGTAAATTTGCACTATATCATTGTTCTATTCCATGTGAAAACATATTTATTCAGAATCTGACTTTCAAAAAACCTATCTTTAGAGAAAGACTGGAGAAGTCATCATACCGTATATTCAGCAAGACTGGCAGTTTCTTCTGAGAAATTGAATTTTTCTTTAGTTAATGGACTGTGTCTGAAAATTGACATTGGTAAAGAAAATGGGAAAAATGTTTTTGGAGAAATTGCAAAAACATAAATTAAATAAACTAGTTCTAATAACTAAAACATCTATGAAAGAAGATTTTTAAAATTAATTAATTTATTTTTATTTATTTTTTTATGTTTATTTATTACTTCAGGTTACATCTCCATCACAATACCCTCTTTCCACCCCTCCCAGTCCCGTCCTCCCACCCTCTACCCCCTATTCCTTCCATCCCACTCCTCTGGAGTGCAGTGTGCCTACATATCAGTCATATGAGGGCCAAGAGCCTCCCCATACACTGGGGGCCTACAAGGCAGCCCCACTAGGGCAAAGTGTCTCATTGACAGGTAACAAAGTCTATGTTCCTGTTCCCTTTGGCACATTGACTGTAGTATAGTCATCCTGTACTATATGGCTAAAATTTATTTCTTCAAGTTATATTTCAATTGCAATCCCCTCCCTACTCCCCCCTATGGTCCCACCCTCCCACCCTCTTTCCCCTCAACCTCCCATCCACTTCCTTTTTTTTTAAGTTTAAGGTATATCTTCCCCCCCCAACAGCTCTCCCTTTCAGTCCAACAAACAGTTCTTTCTCTTATAACAACAAATACAATACAAAACAACAGAAATAATTAGGCCACAATTATGAGAATTATAAAGCTTAGCATGCATTCCCAATGTCCAGTCCATATGTATTTGGCACCTGACTTTAACATTCTACTATCTAACCATTTCCATGAGTTTAAAGTTCTATATCCAACTCAGCTTCCATCCTAACTTGCATCACAATTTTAAAAACATCTTCTTAGACCCAGAACACCCTCTTAATTCCTAAACAACTCAAAATTTAACTATGAGACTCTAGCTATCTAGTCTTCAATCACATATCAGAGACCTGAAAGGGATAAATATATCTGATTATATAGGAAGTGCAGGGCCAGCAGCTTTTAAAACTAAGAAATGACATACCAGTGGCTGCCTGGACAGTTCCCAATTTCTCTCCATACATTACAGCATCAATCTTCAGGCATTTGGCTCCGTTTCTCTGACAGACATTATAGATTGCATAAGGTAAGTTAAATTTGAAAATGTGCTTCACATGAACATATTTTAGGGCATCATGCACACTGGACTTATTTCTCATGTTCTATATCATTCTACGTATATAGAGAAGTGGTTTGTATTTATAAGAGAATTTAAGCGATTAAATGACAATGCTACCGTGTCAGAGACCAAGTCTGTTGTTTATTTCTGGTATTTATTCATACAGGAACTTTGGGTTAAATATATTCAGTGCCTGAGGCTGTGCATGACTTACCTTCAGCCAGACAAAGCCATATGGATTATTTAGGAGATTATGGCACCCTTAATTAGAATCAGTGAGGCTCAATAATGAAGTTAAGAAGTCATCCGATTCATAGTACATATATAATACATGTATATATAAATACAGTCTATTTTGATGATTCAATCAGCAGTATTTGCTAATTATTAGATGGTATAATAGAAAGAGAACACACACACACTTCTAGTAAGAAGGTTGATAATCCTGAGAAATGTGGATAATGGTAGGCTATTAATTTGAGACAAGAAATGCAGTAGATGAAATAGGTTTTATGGAACAAAAATTGAGAGTTTAGCTTGGGACATTATCAAATTTAAATGCCTATTAGACATGCAATAAGAAACATCAAATAAAGAGCTGCAGAAATGAGTTTAAGAAGAACCTAGAATTCCTTGGGGGTAGATTTCTAGTAGTAGAGTTGCTGGGTCAAAGGTTATGTGCATGTTTACAGTGTTGTCCTGGAGCCAGCTGGCTAGGATGGAGATCGCAGCAAGCTGAACAGAAATGGCAAGTGTGCTGCCATCTGAGGGCAAACAGCCAGTTGAAAATGAAATGCAGCTTTGCTCTAAGAGTTACCTACATGCTCTTCTACAATCTAAGAGATTCAACCCTCTCCCTCTCTCCTCTGTCTGCCTGCCTGTCTGCCTGTCTCTGAGGCTATGTATGTAGCTCAGGCTGTCCTGGAATTCCCTATGTAGGCCAGGCTGGCCTAGAACTCACAGAGATCCACCTGTCTCTGCCCGCTGAGATTAAATGCATGTGCCACCACACCTGGCTTTGCCTTAGTTTTTTTGAGTACTTAGATCACAAGATCTGGCCACCAGAGAAGGCTTCGTATTGCTGAATTCTATTTACTAATTCTTCATGTAAAGTACATAGTTTTGGAAGCGCCGTCTCTTTGGCCACGGTTTAGGGGAATCAACCCACCACAGAGAAGCAGAGGTGACACAATGGCAGGTGGCTTCCTGGCAGATGGAGTGTGCAGCTGAAACACCTTGTCTGCATCTCAGGGAACAGACACAGAGATAGGACAGGAAGGGGGCCAGGCTATGACACTCAAGGCCCTCTCTAAATGACCTACTTCCTCCAGCCCGGCCCCACCTCCTGAGGGTTCCACAACTTCCCCAAAACAGGACAACTATCTGGGACCACATTAAATACTGTATGGGATACTTCACATCCAAACCGCCTAGTGTGCTTCCTGTTGCTGTGATAAACACCATACCTATAGCAACTCTGGGAGGAGAGAGTTTATTTCATTCTACAGATCACAGTCCATCACTAAGGGAAGCCAAGGCAGGAGCTTGAAGCAGGAACCACAAAGGAAAGCTGCCTGCCTTCCCTATATATCGCAGGCCCACCAGGCCTGACACTGTGCACAGTAGGCTAGCCCCTCCTGTATCAATTACCAGTTAAAAATCCCACACACAGACATGCCCAGAGCCCAACCCAGTGGGGCCAGTCTTCAATTGTGGTTCTGTCTTCTCAGGTATGTGAAGTTGACCACCAAAGCTTACTATGATTCCATACTATTAGTAAAGTCATGTGTAGCTAAAGCTTTCTTTACTGGGACATTTTAAACTAATAATTCAATTTATTTAATAGCTATTCAGCTGCTTGGATTTTTTTTTACTTCCTCATCATTCAACTTTGATAATTTGTTTCTTTACAAAAGAAACCTGTCCTTTTCATTAGAAGGAATGTATTGCCCAAGTCTATATTTTCCTTTAAATATCTATAGTGATTAAATCTTTATCTCCAACCCCCCGAAATAGCTGGAGATGAAACAGGACCTTGTTCATGCTTGGCAGGAGCTATTCCTTCCTGCTCCTCCAGATTCTCTATCAATCCAAAACAGTTATGGGATTTTTCTTTGACAACACTGATTTAAAAAAAAAAAAAGAATTTGGTCAATTGTTTCATAGAATGTCTCACTGTGTTTATTTGATGGCCTTCTCTAGATTACATTATACATTCTTGGTAAGAATATTTCACAAGTGAGATTGTGTGCTTCCCACTGTATCACATCAAGAAGCACATGCCAGTAGTCCCAGCAGTTCAGGATCTACGGCAGAAAGATGGCTTGAGCCCAAGAGTTCCAGGTCAGCCTGGGTAACATAGTGAGACTGCCTAGAAAGACAAAAATAAAACAAAAGTATATACACAGATCATCTCTGTGATGGTGCTTAGCTTGTTTAGTTAGTAAGGTGGTATTGGAAAGATCTCACTATTGTTTGTTTTATAATGGTTCCATCATGTAGTCTTGGTTGGCCTGAGACTCTCTAATATAGACTAGATTGGCCTTGAACTCAGAGAGACCTACACACCTCTGCCTCCTAAGAGCTGGTATTAAAGGTGTGCACCATCATGCCTGGCTATCTCAATGGTTTTGTTTTTTATTTTTGAGACAGGATTTCTTTATGTAGCCCTGGCTGTGTTGGAACTTGCTTTGTAGGCCAGGCTAGGCTTGAACTCAGAGATCTGCCTGCCTCCCAAATGCTGGCATTAAAGGTGTACACTGCCACTCTCAGATCTGTTTTGTTTTTTGAGACAAAGTTTCATGTAGCCAATAAAGGCCTCAGATTTGCTATCTAGAACAGAATGATCTCAAATTTTTAATCCTCCTGCCCTTACCTTACAAATGCCGACATTATAGGAATGCTTCATCATGCCTAGCTGAGATTGCTCCATTATAGTGATATATTTATTTTCTCTTTGCATTAATAAGTAATTTTAGGAGTGATATTTTGAGATTACTTTAGTGCCCGGTTTCCCATCAAACTTTCACATAATAATTTCTAATGAAGCATTACATTGTTGGTTACAAAATAAAGCTGGAGAAAAAAGACAAGTAATTTGACACATGATACTGGAAAAAACTGAATGTCTACATGCAGAACATAGAAATTAGATCCATATCTCTGTTTGTATAAAAATCAATTTGAAATGGATCAACAATTGTGATGTAAGACAGTTAGACACAGTTAGAAAAACAGAGGGAAATGTTTCAAGACATAGACAATGGCTCTGTGACTGGAATCTCAATAGCTAGTGAAACAGTATCAGGAACCTAACAAATGGAATCTGAGAGTATGGCTTAGTGGCAGAGCACTCGCTAGAATGCACAAACCTTGGCTTTGATTCCTAGTACACAAGGGAAGAGAGAGGAGGGGGAAGGGGAATCAGGGAGGAGACAACTCTGATTGTATGACAAAGGTTTCTGAAAGCCAGCAGTGGCAACATTACTGCAATCCCAGCACCTTGAGAGGATTAAAAGTGTTAAGGTCAGTCTGGGCTATATAGAGAAACTCTGCCTTAAAAAAACAGAAAACAAAAAACAAAACAAAACAAAATTTAAAAGCTTCTGTACAACAAAGGAAATAATTAGAGCAAAGAGACATCCTACAGAACAGGATGAGCATTGCCAATCATATTTACAAAATAGCATCCAGAATGTATTGTAAAACCTGAAAAAGTTAAACACAGAAAGAACAGACAGTACAGTAGATAAATTAGCAAATGAACCGAACACATCGTTCTTAAGAGAAGAAGTCTATCTCACCCTAGTCAGAATGACTGTCCTCAAGAAAACAAAACTCAACAAATACTTGTAAGGATGCAAGGGGAAAAATCACAACAAAAACTTTTTTTTTTGACATGATCTCACTCTGTAGCCCTGGCTGGCCTTGAACTTGGCTATGTAGACCATTGTAGTGTGGAATTCACAGAGATCCAATTGCCTCTGACTTCTGAGTGCGGGATTAAATGTGTGCACCACCATAATCTGCTAAAAAAAAAGAGTATTTATATGCTGCTATTGGGAATATTAACTAATACAGTCAGTAAAGAAATTGGTATCTTTCCTCAAAAAACTAAGCAGAGCTAACACGTAATCTAGCTATCATTGCCACGAGTTCTATCCTAAGGTGATTAAAATTAGCATATAATGGTGGCCTGCAAACCTTTGTTTATCAGGGCAACATTGACTGTAGCCAGTCAAGTTATGGAATTTGTCTAGGTGTCCATCACAGATGAATAGATGACTTTTTAAAATGTGGCATATATATACTCAATGGTTTATTATTCAGCCACAAAAAGCAAAATTATGTGTGGGACAATGAATGGAATTGGATGTGGAGGTCACCCTGTTAGATGAGATAAGCAAGATTCAGAAAAAAAACATTGTATATTTTTCTCTTTCATGTTTAAAACCAAACACAAAAGTAGAAGGGAGACTGCTTGAGATTGCTTTCTGTTGCTGTGATAAGACACCAACCAAAAGAAACTTTGAAAAGAAAAGGTTTACTTGGTCTACAGATTACAGCCCATCACTGAGGTGTAGCTGGTCTTTGCTACTTTGTGGGTTCTTCTTTTTCCTACCCTTTATCCCCTGGTTTCCTATCACTAGAAAGGAGAGAAGGATAGAGGGAAGAGATTGATATGGAGATCCCTGAATCTAATTTCTTTCTTCTTGTTTCTTCTTTAAGGACGACTGCTAACAAGCCACAACCAACCCCCCCCAGCCCCTGAATGACCAACAGCCACTGACCCTCTTAGGGCCCTTGCATTTATATACCCTCTGAAAAAGTCCCAGAATCATAGAAACTATCTGCAGTGGGCAAAATCATGCCTCTGCTAGAGCATGAGGCAAATCATAGTCAGCTTCTGCTGTCAGTTCAAAGCATCCTCATATCCCCAACACCTGGGATTAAAACAAAACCACTTTCTTATAATATTTCTGTGTTAAGAATCCAAAATTCCAAAATGTCACTACACTGAGGGAAGCTGAGGTAGGTACTGAAGTAGAGAGCATGGTAGAACACTGATTATTGACTTGTTTACTCAGGCTTGTTCAGTTACCTTTCTCATACACTGAAGCCTACATGATCACAGACAGGGGGACTGGCAGGGCTTTCTCAAATCAATTAGCAGTCCTTCACAGACGTGACCACAACCAATCTGATGGAGGCAATTCCTCAATGGAGTTTCCTCTTCTTAGTTGTGGCAAGGTGACAACTGATGCTAACTATGACAGGGACTACTTGGAAAGAGGAAGGGGGAACCAGCAGAAGGAGAATAAGTGAGGATAATGAGAGTACAATCAAAGTATGTTATGTGGATGTCACAATGAAACATTTTATGCAATTACTTTGTGTTAATTAAAACAGTAATATTTCATGGTGTTAGGGAGTGAACTCAGGGTCTTATTCGTGCACTCAGCATTCACTGTACCACCGAGATTCACTTCAGCCAAGATTCATTTATTCTAACATTCACAATGCTTTCAGTTATTCAAGATATGATCCTGGATACCTAACACATGATATAAATTTTTTTAAGAAAATAAGCTTATTTAGTGCACCAGGTCATAAGAATTATAACAGAAATGGGGGAAAGGTGAGTTATCCAAAAGGAACACAATCCCTGCTGTCTGAAGGAAACACATTAAGGAAACAGCTCCTTCTCAATACTCCAAGAAGGGTATGTTAAGAGCAGTGGACATAAATGTGGATTAGAATATTTTATATTTCTATTGTGTATATTCATTGTATGTGGTAGTGTGTTACAAAAGGACATTTTTGCACAAGTGTGCAGTAATCAATGAGCATGCCCCTTGCCTTCTCTGCCCACTCCTCCTAATCCTATTAGTCCTCGTTGTTCTGCTAGATAGACTTATTTCTACTCTCATGTCATAGTTACATCCACAAGCTTATAAAATCTATAAGCAATCTATGAACTAAGGAATGGAGAGGACATGTATCTGTTTTTCTGAGACTGATTACTTTACTTGATATGATTATCTGTAGTTGTATCCATTTTCTTGCAAATGACATAACTTCATTCTTCTCTATGGCCAAAAAGAATAGCATTGGAACTTGAAGAAATAAATAAATGTTGAAAAAAATAGAAAAAAATCCAAGGTTAAAAAAAAAAGGAATGCCATTGCATGTATATATTCCCATTTTCTTTATATATTCCTCTTCTGTTGGACAACTAGGGCAGTTCTGTAACTCAGCTACGGCAATGGCAGTGCCACAAACACTGGTGTGTAAGTATCTCTGTGACGAGCTGATTGAAGGTGTATGGGCAAACATCCTGTCTGAATTTTGCTGGCTGCTAATTTCTTTTGTTTCTTCCTCCTTTTAAAGAAATGGCACATAATTCAACTTCCTAAAACTCATCCTCTTAGGCTGTACAAAGGTGTTGCTGGAATTTGAACCCAGGATCTCCCAAACAATATAGATTATGGATGCAGTTCGTGGCTGCCTCTTGTGGGTTGGAGGTGGGCCCCAACTGCTGAAGACGCTGCACACTTTGACTCAGGCAATTCTAGGTGGACCTGACCTGAGAGCCTCTTTGCTGCAGTCTAACTTCCTTGGTTTCAGAAAATACTATGTAAGCTGTGACAGGATGGAAGCCATTAAGCAGCCCTACTTAGCTGCAGCACCTCTGAACCATAGCAACCACCAGCATGGCAATATATTCATGGCAATATATGCATGGCAATATATGCATGAAGGTGCAATAGGTGGCACTCATATGTTGGTGACAGCCACCAGATGTCCAACTGGATTAAAGGCCCAGCTAGATTGTGAGGTCATAGACCTTAGGAAAGAATTTACTACCTCCATTTTGCTAAACCAGCATAATTCTTTACAACATTAAAAAATGTCATTATTCCCACAGATAAGTGTAGCTAACACCTCTCATCAAAGAATCCTTTCTTTACAGTAAATAGAGACCAACACGGAAAACCACAACTGGACATAAAGTAGAGATAAAAGATCATGGGAAGCCCAGCCCCATGGATATATCTACATCATGGCTCTTGTGTCTATTGTTCAAGGAACATCACAGAAGAGGGTGTGCAAAGACTGTAAGAGCCAGGAAGTCTGCTGTGAAACAGTCTTTCCTAGAAACAGATTCATAATCAATACCAGAACAATGACAATATCAATGGATAAGTTAATGTGAAAGGGCAACATTTTTGTGGGGTCAGTCCCACCACTAGACCAAGAAGTACAGGCAACTAATGACTGCTGGGATAAGGAGTATTAGCCTCTCTCAGGGATGAGCCATCATTAGTTGTCCAATAAAGAGTGATCAACCTTGAAACTATATGCATATCAACAACAAAAAAGGACTCAGCAGTTTGTGTGTGTATGTGTTTGTGCACATATGTACATACACAAATATATGTAGTAACAATACTAATAAAAAAAGAGTCTATCAATTTGAGAGTGGGGACATGGGAGGGGATTGGAGGAGGGGCTCGAGGTGGGGAAATGATGTAATTCTATTTCAGTTATGACAAAAAAAACCTTTTAATAAACTGTAGAATAGAGTGGTCTTAGCATATTCATAAAGCTGGGCAGCAATCATTACTATCTAGTTCATTTTAATCACCTCTAAATAGAACTTGTACCCAATCATAGTTATTCCTCATATTCCCCTCCCAAAGTACCTGTTTAGCATTAATCTCCCTTTTCTGCCTTTAGATTGCATTTTACGAACATTTAATCTAATGGAGTCACACAATATGTGATTTCTTGTGTTGGCTTCTTGCACTTAGCATAATGTTTTAAGGCTCAACCATGTAGTAACATCTATTTGTTCTTTATCCCCTTTTATTGCTAACAATAGCCAATTCTATGGAGATGTATACATCCATTCTTCACTCCTGGTATCATTTTTTACTGGTCTTCCTAACTTCATAAAATAGGTCAAGGCTTCACCCGTGTCCTCTCAGAGCAGCAGGCATTAGGGTTCTTTTCTTTCATTTTTGATCTCTGTAGAGTTCTTATATTTGCTTTCTTTTTTTTTTCTTCCTCTTTTTTATTTCTTTGTTTTTTTTCTTTTTTAAGGCAGGGTCTCATTATACAGGTCTGGGTGGCCTAGATCTCACTATGTAGACCATGCTAGCCTTGAACTCACAGAGCTTCACCTGCTTCTATCTCTCAAATGCTGGGATTAAATGTGTGTGCCATTATACCCAGCCTCCCTTATTTTCTTAACAATGCAACTCTACAGCATTGTTAAGAAAGTGTTTTATATAGCCTTTTATTTGCTTTGCTCTGGGATGGCTTTGTGGGCTAGTCTTCATTTTAGTGAAAATAAAAATCTACTGGATTCTTGAACAGTGATTAGCTCTACAAAAGGAGTTTTGTATCCTTCAGGTACTTATTACTTGCCAAGTCAAATTTGTTTATTTGTCTTAATTGTGTTTCATATTTTATTGTACTCTGAATGTGGCAATTTTACAAAATGGACAGTTTCTTGAGGGCTGACCTGTCATCTAATCCACCATTGTATATTCAGCATATAGAACAATTATTTTAGGGGCTGGAGAGATGGTTCTGTGTTGAAAAAAAAATTAATTAAATTGTCTAACAGTATTTATATTATTGTTAATTGATTGGCGGCTGTTAAAGCTGTTAATCCTTAACCAGCTATTATAAATGAGCACACAGACATCATGTGGATTTTAACAAGCTTTGGCTTGAATTGAGCAATCTTGGCCCATCTAAGCTAGCTCTTAATTCTATTTCTGATTAAAGTCCCGTACAATATACAGACTTCCCCTGGACTGCTATTCTCCATGCTATGCTGATGTTCCAGGCCACGTGGAATGATATTCTTTTCTCTAACCCATGGTGTGTGTCCTTCTTCTTGCTCCTGGCTTCTTCTCCTGGAGGCTTCTTCTTTCCAAGATGCTGTCTGTCTCAGAAGTCCACGAACCTTAGTCCCACCTATCTCTGTCTTTGCCCATTCTCAGGCCTCAGCATTTTATTCAACCAATCAGAGACAATGTAAGTAACAGACAGCAAACAGGGCCAATTAATTAACATTTAGAATTCATAACATCACCCCATCAGTTCTGTGGTTAAGAGTGATTGCTACTCTTGCAGAGGATGGAAGTTCAGTGCCCAAAACCCACCTTAGGCTGACTCTCAGCTGCCTGTAACTCCAGGACTCCACAAGCACCCTTACAGCATTCATGCATATACTCTCAGTTGCATACACACATAAAAATAAAATCTGAAGAGCAATACTTTATACACAGTGGCTATGTAATAAGTGCAAGCACTAAACTGAAGCACATATATATTGATCAGATGCATATGAAGTTGCCTGGGGTGGTAATTCTAACTCTTAATTTAAAAGTTTCACTAATTAATTACATTTTTTAAATTTTGAAATTGTATTTATTATTGTTGTGTGTGTGATATGTATGGGAGTGCATGCATGCCACAGCCCCTGTGTAGAGGTCAGAGGACAACCTTGATGAGTTCATTTTTTCCTTTTACCTTTTTGTGGTATAGGCATCTCTCTGGCTCCTCCCCAAACCCCTCCTTGGTTTTATGAGACAGGGTTTCTCTGTGTAACAGCCCTGGCTGTCCTGGAACTCACTCTGTAGATGAGGCTGGCCTAAAACTCACAGAGATCTGCCTGCCTCTACCTCCTGAGTGCTGGGATTAAAGGCATGTGCCACCACGACCGGCTACTCTTTTCTCTCTCTGTCTTTTGAGCCAGTGTCTCACTGTGGAGCCCTCAACTCTCTGTCTTCCTACCTCAGCCTCCTGCATGCTGAGATTACAGTCCTACACCATCCTACGCATGTGTGTTATTTGCAGTTGTGGGACTTTCTTTGCTTTCTGACTAAAATAAGTAAATTGATGTCTCAGGAAACCTCTTTATTAACAGACTTTTAGGTAACTTTAATAAATACTGATTAAAAGGATTAGAGTCCTGCAAAGTAAATGGGATTATGCCCATTTTGCAGATAAGGAAAGTAAAGGTCAGAAAAACTAAATAGCTATTTCACAGCGAGATAGGTAATGAATGGCATAATTATAAGTAAAGTTCACTTGGCTCTAAAGTCACTGACCATCCTATACTGACTGCTATGATGGATCATGTTTTGTAATGATTACAAAACTTGTTCTAGTCCTAAACTGATCATTATTATATTCACTTATTTCAAAACAATGAAAGATGTCTTTTAAAATATTTATTTATATATGATTTTATTATAAAATTTCTGTCCAAGAAGCCACTTTCCATAATTAATCTATTTGTTAAATAAAGGCACTCTGAGAGATTACAAGACAATTATTTTGAGGTAACCAAGATAGGATATTTAAATCAGTATCAGCCGGGCGGTGGTGGCGCACGCCTTTAATCCCAGCACTTGGGAGGCAGAGGCAGGCGGATCACTGTGAGTTCGAGGCCAGCCTGGTCTACAAGGTGAGTCCAGGACAGCCAAGGAAACACAGAGAAACCCTGTCTCGAAAAACCAAAAAAAAAATAAAATAAAATAAAAAATAAATCAGTATCATCAGCCTTCTAATAGTATTTTCCCTTGTAAGGCTGCTTTGTCAGTCCAATCTCTACCACACATTACCATGCACTTCCTTATTTTCCAGCTATATAGTTTGGATGCCATATAGAAGCTTTATTTAACCAGTCAATAATGGATTTCCTAGTTGGTGATGCTGGCTCATCTCTGTAACCCTGGTACTTGGGAACTGGGGCAAGTGAATTGTCATGCATTCAGCCTGACCTACAAAGTAAGACTCAAAACAAAAGTATACCAACAAAAAGGATGTGTTTTTCTCTTGCTTGTGGTTTATTAATAATAGTTGTGGTTTGTTAAGGGCTCACTGAGGGGTAGGATCTCTTACACATTTTGCTGCTATTTACAAGAACATGAAAAATGAGGGGTTATTTCTCCCATTTTTCAAATGCAGAAAACCTATAGTTCCAACAGCATAAGCCTATTAGGTGAACATGATGATGGGTTCATGATACATGATTATCCACTTGACTGATTTGTGCCAATTTGGTGAAAATCTTTCCATCTTGCAGGAAAAAGGACACAAGTTTGAATCTTTGTGCTATTATTAAGTTACCAGCTTGTGTCTACAGACAATTTTTCATCAGTTCTGAGTTTCCTGATTGATAGAATGGGATTTTTAAAAAAGAAAGCCTAACCCTTGCCTTCAAGGAGTTATGAATATTAAACAAGGAAATACAGATGCAAAATAAATATTCATAGCTTACTTATGTGTTTCTTTTGTCTCATTGAAATGTAAACCAAATGAATAAGTGAATAAATTAAGATTAAAAAAGAAAAGATTTATCAAAATCCCATATGTATATGTAGATATAGATGTACATGCATATAAATACTAGTCTGCAAATAACGACACAATTCTGTATGAAGCACTTCTTATATGCTAATATATGCACAATTACATTGAAACAACCTCAGAAAATCTTTCAGAAAAATTACTATCACAGAGAACTAAACAGAGACCACTTGGCTTTGGATATTCATGCTGCTGTCCAGTAATCTTTTAATCTAATGGAAGGAGATTCAAATAGTTTTCCTGAAAAATCCTTGCCCTCAAATTGACAGATGATTTTCATGTAAGGTAACTTTTCTGTTAGTTGATTTAAAGTCACTGCCATTCTGTAGCTTGAATTTTATGTCTGATGCTTTGATCTTATTTTTATTCAGTATATTCTATTGCTAAGTAGAAAATCCTCATTATATACAGACATTATCTCTTGTTTAAATTATATGTATAAATCACACACACACATACACACACACACATATATACATTTAAATTCAAAATAATGGTAAAAAATACTTTGGGATAAAAATGATAAAATTTTTTTACCTTGATCCTCTGTATAACCTTTAAAAAAGTGCTATTTCCATCTTTTTGAGACATTATTTTCCTTAGAGAGCACTGATTTTTAAATTCTTCTATGTTGGTAGTCTGAAACCTCATTTGCCAGCCTTAGATTATGCTACACACTTTTTCAATAGCGTCTGATGAATAAAGAAAAGAGTCAGATTACTAATGAGTTAATATTTTTATAGGTAATAGCCACATATTCAAAGAAGCATTCATTTTCAATATTTAAAATGGGGTAAAATAAACCTTTTAAGAAGAATTTCAATCACTGGCATTTAGCTCATACAGTTACATACAATTCTCTGCTATATTTCACCTTAATATTTGTCCTGTGGCACTTGTTATGTCTGACATGAACTAAAATACTTTTTTCTTTTGATACTTTGTATTCAGCTCTTTGCTTTTCCGGTGGATACATGGTATATTCCAACAACTGTGGACACTCTGTACTAGCTTGGAGCCATTTTGATTACTTTTAAACAAATTAACAAGCCTTTAGCCAGTTCAGTGATCTCTCCCATGTGGCCCTATGCTGGCCTCACACAGAACAGGCCCCTAAGTCTACGCCAGATGGCCAACTGTATCCACTAAGCCTTTCAGAATGGTGCTGATCTTGCTAGTTTGGTACAGCATATATGCTTTTTATATGTAAGAGTATATATATATTATATACTATATAGATATTACTATAAATAATAATGTTTCTTTTCTAGTTGTATCTTTGAAACATTATTCAAATGCAAACAGTAGAAAATTTTACAGGAAACTGGAAAACTGTCCATATAAGAAAATTAAATTTGCTTATATTTATTATAGTGATGTAATTTTAAAATGGTGTTATTTGCCTTGTTTTTATTCTTGGACAAATTTTTTTTTTTTGGTTTTTCGAGACAGGGTTTCTCTGAATATCTCTGGCTGTCCTGGACTCGCTTTGTAGACCAGGCTGGCCTCGAACTCACAAAGATCCGCCTGCCTCTGCCTCTCAAGTGCTGGGATTAAAGGCGTGCACCACCACCGCCCGGCCTGGACAAATATATTTTACTGGTCATCCTTTATCCTTGTTTTGGATTCCTTATCAAATTTCCCCTTTTGTGTAATTAATATTTAATCTATGGTCATATCTAGTTAAAAATTGAAAATATCTATATGTCCTCCTTTCACTATCAAAATTCTGTTTTCATATTTGAAATTTCTTAAGTGTGAATGGTAAATGGCTGGTTACATACTTGCCCATGTCAAGAGTTTTAAATAATACCACACAGAACTAGGACCTGTTCAGTGTTTTCAGTTCTAAGATTTTAACTTCCATCCTTCCCTGGACCCTTAGTGAAAATGAGCTCACCTATAATGGAAAAAGAAAAAATGAGGCCATGTTTGTATGAACCACAGTAATATAGCATCTTTAAAAAGTAATGACAAGGGAATTGGTATTTTTGTTCAAAATACCTATCAGCTCAATGTAAATTTTTGGTAAAAAATGTCTCAACATCAATACACACACACATAAAAATACTCATGTAGGACAGAACTAAAAAGCATTGTTTTGATCTTCTGCTCAATACTAACTATGTGCCTATAGAGAATACTTTTTTGTAAAAAATGTGACTATAAAGTATTAAGCCTACAACTAAACTATATAACTTACCTGCAGGAATAATTTATTTTAACATCAAGTGGGGCTTAATACTGAAGTCCTTTTTGCATATTTCCCCATAATTATGAACAATTTAGCTGTTTTTTTTTTAAAGAAAGGTGTCACTCTGCATACCAGGCTGATCTTGAACTAACAGAGACTCACCTTAACTTTATATCTGTTAAAATAATCAGCATTTTCTTAATATGCCAAATTAAGATGTATTAAATTGTTTTGAAGACCACAAATTACATTCAAGATGTTGCTAGATCTTGCTTTTGTGCTAAAAATCTTAGCATATGTAAAATATTAAGTACTTTTTGCATTTTAACTTAAATTTAAGACATAAATACATGATTGCTGTAACTTAATGTCCACACTTCCTTCCTCTACCTTTACTTCCAATAAAATGTAGACCAAGGCTTTTTACACATAAGCCCAAGGTAAATTTGAATTAATGGTAATAACAACTACTTTTTAGCATCACTAAATATGATTTTTAAAGTTCAAATGATTTTTAGTGGGAAAAGAGACAGCTGAGGTAGGAGGAAGTTTTAAAAAATAGAAATTCCTACCTACATGCTACTTTGTTATTCTTTTTCATTACCCAAAATGTGAAGAAAAAAAAATGAAAGAAAGTAAGGGGGGGAAGATTTTAGAGATAAGCAAAATTATGGTACTAGTAGAGTAAATTTATTTTGAAAATATTTTTTCCTAATTATGTTTTACTTAATGTTGAAGAGGAGACCCCAAGATGATCCACTTTTTTTTCTCATGAGGAATACAACATGAAAAGTTGAAAACACACCACATAACCTACTATTGCTCATTTAAACACTGAAGCAGAGAGTAGCATGCTGTTATCCAACACCAGATGCTGTTCAACTTAATAATTTGACCACTTGTCCTAATGCAGGAGTGTTTTTATTTCACTGCGAATCACTACCACACTACCACAAAGATTACTATTGATCTGCAAATTAATTACTCTAGGTCTTTAAGATGATTATATTTATTCAGACCAGTTTTATACCTTGGCAAAGGAAGAAACGCATGTCATTTTGAAGTGGCCCATAAAGGTTGGTCTGAAGTGCTTAACTGTAGATTGGACATTGGGTTCTGTTGCATCATTGAAGACACCCACTTTTCAATAAAAACATCTAAGGAGATAGCTATGGGACAGGATTTCTGGGGGCTCAGAAAGGACCCCTACTACACAGTGTGATGGTTCTGAGCATGTGAGAGAAGACACTCTGATATCAGCTGTTCATGAACTGCCAACTGGTAAAACTGTTCCTAGAGACCAGAAAGCCGATTGCTTTCTTTTTTAATTTTAGAAAATTGTGTTTCTAAAGCACACATTTAAAATCCAGAATAGACCTCATTTCCAGCAAGTGAACACATTACACTGAGCTGGGACGGGGGAGTGGACAGTATTTTAATATGGTTGATAATTTGGTTACATTTCTAAGTTAAAAATCCAACATCAAAAGATGTTGAGACATTTTGCCTTTATATGGAATTTTCACTATTTATGTAACTAATATGAAAACCAAAGGCACAGAAATAAAATCTGCCAAGATGATACTGCTCTCTGCATGGTTAAGATAAAGTTCCAGACTTTTCTAAGAGACTTGCTGTACTGATGAAATATTAAAAGCAGAAGCCTCCATGTCCAAATACTCCCAGGAAGAAATCTGAGTTCTTACTTAGCAACTACAAAAATTCCATTGTTTGTATGTTAAAAGACAACATCACTATAATTATACCAATTAAATGCTGTGTTCCTAGTAAATTATTTCTTCCCTAACACTGGTTGAAGGTGAGATTTCTTCTTAGTACTCCGAATAAATAAAATACAGTTGAATAGAAATTGGTGATTTCTTACTTCCTCTCCCAAAGAGCTGCTGTTTTTGTCTGGTTGTTTTGTTTTATATTTTTCTGGTGGTGGCTGGGGAGTAGGGTGTACGAGAAGAAAGAAAAAAAAGGCTCTACAAAATTATTGAGTAGGCCTGAGTTAAAATTTCGCCTTGATCAGTGAGACACAGACATACAGAGGTTAGGAGAAATAATTTTAGTATAGTACCTGTGTAAGTTTTAAAATGTACATTCTGCTTTCTCTTCAGGTCCCCCTCCTTCTGTGTGCTGACTTCTCTGGACGGTTCAGAATCCATTTTAGAACACAGGAAGCAAAATATGTGAATTCCACTTGTGCTTTTGCAGGTGTTGTGTGGTGGCAGGGATAACCTTTGCTCACTTGCTGGCCGTTACCAAGCTGTTTTTTAAATGTCTACTGAGAATTAAAGACAGCACAGAAAATTCCAAAACCAAAACCACATCCTAACACCTAAAGTCCACACAATGCCACACAGATGGCAAAATATTTGGCTGGAACCTTAATTTGCCAAGTCTATATCCAGATTTGGGAATTGGGAGAGAAGGGTGATTCTTTTGAGGCATTGTTGAAGATTGGAAAAAAAGAAAGAAAGAAAAAAAAAGACTCCTAGGTGTTCTGCACACCCCAGCCTTGAAGGTCACCGGTCATGCTGGGGTCTTTCTGAATGAACGTGCATTTTCGGTTCCGGATGTCTAGTAAATTTCGGAGGGAAAGCAAAACCATGGGGCAATTTTGCGAGCAGTCCAAGAGGGTAAGACGCCAGAGAAGAATTTGCCTCCTAGCAGTTGAACATCCGGCTGTCCTCAGCTGTCACCGCCAGCCCAGGAAGGGAGTGCTGGCATTGGCGTGGGGGCACCGAGTCGCTGTAGCCCGCCCGAGGCACCGGCCGCCAGCTCACCTCCGCGGAGCCAGGCGCTCACCGGCCTGCTCGCTCCAGCTCCAGCACCGCCCTCCGGCCGCAGCCCCGGGGCCAGCACCATCCACCGGGATGGCTGCCGGAGGACCTGCACCGGGGACTGGCTGCCGGGGGTCTCCCACAACTCCCAGGGCGCTGGGACTGGCTCCCGGTTCTCTGCTTCCAGCTCCCTCCTCCCGCCCTACCGGGTGCGC
Organism: Lophiomys imhausi; assembly: GCA_907164525.1. Lineage (NCBI taxonomy): Eukaryota > Metazoa > Chordata > Mammalia > Rodentia > Muridae > Lophiomys > Lophiomys imhausi. Next base: position 8,625,910 of record CAJQZJ010005020.1, read on the forward strand.
CAGTTCACCACTGTCGCCTTGCACTCGAGGGCGCCTCCAAGGTTACCCGCAGCTGGGGGCCGGAGCCTACTGCGGCCACCAGCCTCTGTAGCTCTTCCCCCGCCCCTTGCCTTTCGCTGCCGCAGGGCTGTGGGCTTCCAAACCCCAAGCGGAGGATGTCCCAAAGCTCCAGCAGGGAATTTGGGCTGGGAGACAGGCTGGCTCCCGTCTGGGCTGGGGGCAACCTCGGTGGCTCTGGGTGCTCGGGAGAGCCAGGTCAAGCGAGGTTGCGGCGGGCAGGGGCTGCGGCTGGTGCGGGCACGTTCTGTGCTGTGCGCTGGCCCCTGGGGGATATGGGGGCTGCAAGAAGTACCGAGGCGCGAGAGGCATCCCCAGTACATAGAGGGTCAGAGACCAGCCAGTGGCCAAACCTGCCGAGGAAACTAACTAAATAAAAGGAGACTGTTATTTAAGGCGCGGAAATTTGAAATATTTGGACAGGAAGAGAAGAGAAAAGAGACCTTTGCGAGGAAGGAAAAAAAAGTGAGCTAACGGTTTTGCAGCTCCCCCACCCCCACCCTCGGGCTTTTCTGCGCGCACAGAAGGAGCGCCTGGCTCCAGCTTCTTTCCCACCGCGCCCAGATGCAGTCTGAGTCTGGGACACAAAAGATGTGTTTGCAGCCCCTCCACAGATGCTGGGGTTGGCTCTGGGTCTCTGCCCCATCTCAGGCGGATTTTTTTGTTTTTCTGCCTCTAAGTGTCTGCGTGGGTCGAGTTACAAGAAACTGCCGGGTAAAAGCAGCATGGTCTACAAACACCAAAATGAGTTTTTCTCCCCTATAATCTTTTGACAAGGGTAGCTTAGAACGGGAAGGTTTGCAAGTACCACCCTTTCTCTCTCCAGCACTGTGATTTTTTCTAGTGTTTCTTGGACCCCGGTGAAAGCCTAAAACACCCTCCTAGCAACAGAAAACTTGAAGGTCCCCGGCCACAAATTCCAAAATTCAATATGATCAAGATAAAGCAAATTTATCATTTTGCCAAGTAGATTGCTTTCCCAGGAAACAATACTTTAAGTATTTTTCAATTACCCACTGTGTGTGTGTGTGTGTGTGTGTGTGTGTGTGTGTAAGAGCTTATCGCAACACTTCTTGATGAATGATATTCATTAAACAAAACAAAACAAAGCAAAGCAAAACAAAACAAAACAAAAAAACCCTATTGACTCACTAGAGAAAAGAGATGAAAGGCACCTTGGTTGGTGATCCTGGTACCAGAGCGTGGACTGAGACCTTGTTACCGTACCCCCCTCCCTACCCTTGCATGTGTAAGTCTGGATTTACTTTACTGTGCAAAGGCTGAACCTGAGTTTCCCGGTGCGGATTAGGGCACAGTGAAGAAACTCAGCTCACATCTCTGCTTTATAACCTCTATCTTTGATATAGCAGGGTCCCCTGGGGTTCCGGGCACTCTATTCAATTAACTTTTCATCCTTACTCTGCACCTGAATAAATTCAGACTCCTTCCGACCTGAGCTCACTGCAATTTAGACTCCATTTAAGTTCAGCAGCATGCACTCATCTCTGCTTATTCAAGAGTTCTACTGAGTACTGTCGAGGTTTTTGAGAGATTGAATAGCTTTTCATATTTCCTAGAGGGGACCACATAACTCATTTCTAAAATACTCAGATTAGCAAAGCTACTTCCTGCGAGGAGCCAGGGTAATGTGGAGATGTTTTAATGCCTAGCAAATCTTAGGCTGATGAAGAGATAGAGTGTCCTCTCTCTCTGTTGTGCTCAGACCACCCGAGAACAAAGCAATTACAGTATTTCTCTTTTGCTTTATGGACATCTCATGCCTTTGTATTTGGAATCTCTAAAGGTGATTTTACATCATGGGATAAAGTAAATGCTGAGACATGGTACTTAGAGTCAATTAAACTGTAAATTTAGAGTTGTCCAACTTTACAGTTACAATTTGTAAGAAGAGTATTTTTTGTAAGTACACTTATTTTATATACCGGGTTTATTTTTAAATTGAAATATTTTCCTTTTAGACCATTTCAACTTGTACCTTCAAAAGTTTCCCACGTTTAATGTCATGCCGCCATTGAAAATAAATTCAAGTAGAATTACAATTAAAGGAGGTAGAAGTAGAAATCTTTTTGCAGTTTAGGGAATGTGATTTTTTAACACCACGGTGAAAATGCTTATGCTTTTTATCCCAGACTCTTTAATATTACACTAGAAGATAAGCTTTTAAGAACCACTTGCTTTCAGCCCTTGCAAAGGCGGACATCAGAGTAATGCCCTTCAATAAACCTTCAAGTATTTTGTTCTTTTTGAATTGAAGGCAGAGAGCTTAAGAAGCAGAGGAGGGAACTTCCACATAAAACATCTTTGTTGGTGTGGCAAATGATGAATACAGTATTTATAAATTTATAAATGGTAACTGCATTGAAATCCTTTGGTGACTATCTTTAACTAATATGACAGTGTAAGTACTAGTCGTGGGGAAAATCGTTTTGGAAATCTGAGATATGTCTAGTTCCCTCAACAATTTATTTTTTAAGTTAAACATGCTCCCCTAAAAGACTTTTCACTCATTTAGTTAAAAAAAAAAAAAGGAACATGTGGAAATAAATCAAGAACCATATGGAGGAGCTACTTATTATGTATCATGAACATTTCTATACTTCTTATTCTGTAGACCGTAAGTAGTTATGGTCTTTATACATATACATGTTTTTCTGGCTGAGATTTTTTTTAAGTCTCCCACCATGAACACTAATATTTGTATTTTAATACTTAAACATTTTGTAGTTTTGCATTTTTGACATTTATGGGGGAAAGGCTTACTTGTGGTACAAGTCTGAGAAATACATTAAGCAATTGTTTCATTTTATGATTTGAAAAGGCCCCCTAACCTAACGGAAAGCCCTTTACAGTGGTGGTTTCTTTCAGCAGTGACATTTTTTTGGAGCTGATATCTGTTTTCAGATTGCCACTTCCAAAACCTACCTTTCAGCTACTTGACTCAATTTTGAGAAAAGGGAAGATTGGACATTACAAGGAATTCATACTGAAATAATTTCAAGTCTGATCTTTAAAAATGCTGTTCATATTCTTTTTTGAAGCCAAAATAATAATAAAAGCAGAGCTAGTCCATGAAATCTTTGGATTTCATTGGGGAAGGAAATAAAGGAATAACTCCACTGTAATTACAATATAACTAGGTTTTCAATGTGTTCTTTACTAATGTTAAGACTTACACTATCATGAACTTTTAACACATTTCTTACAAAATGGCAAATTGTATATAGGTTATAGAGAAGTTTAAAAAAAATCACAGGAAAATGAGGTCCTCTTCCGAGAAAATGTGTTTTAATTAGGCAAAAGATGCATTAGGACAAATAATTTTCAAAACAAAGTCTCTAAGTCAGACATTGAGACTGGCAAAGGGTAAGCAAAGAAAAAAAAATCAAAGATAAAATATCCAGAAGGCATAGCTATTTGCAATTACATGTTAGAAACCAGAATTTTGACAGTGAAAAAGATGTTTAAATATTTCATAAACTTGTAGTAAGATTTCCACTTAGGCAGTTTCAAAGGATTTAATGCTTTGAAACTTAAAATATGAAAACAAAAGAAAACAAAACCTTGTATTTTAATAAGTGATAGGAAAACAGGACAGCCAACCAACTGACAAAGGAAGGGCAATGTGGGAAAGCCCTCACACTCACTGCAGATTTGTGGCTCCCCCAACCCCATTTGCCTCCATCAGGCTAATGACCTCATTTCTTCCATAGAACCTGGCCAAGTCGAAGGCGGTGTCCCCTTTATGGTTCCGATGCCCCACATTGCAGGCTGTGTGCTTCATAAGGAACTCCACCACAGGGAGGTGTCCTTCTTTGGCCGCCAAGTGCAAGGGCAGGTTCCCTTCATTATCTTCGATGTTAACATCAGCTTGGAACTCCAGCAAAGCCTGTACAGTGTCCAGGAAACCTGCTCTGGCTGCATCATGAATGACAGCGAAACCAGTTCGGTCTTTCAAATTGGGATTAGCACCTCTGAGGAGAAGTCTCCTGGCAATCTCCGGATTTCCAAGTTTCATAACCTAGGAAAGAAGTTAAAGATAGGAGATCCCTCCAGCACTTGAGCTACAACATTATTTAGAGACATTTATTTGTCCTGTTCAGGTTATTTTTGATTCAGTGCTTGATGAGGACTCACAGCATACAATTTGAAGGGCTGGGAAGCAGGAAAGTACCAGCTGGTAAAAATACAAGAAAACTTACAAAAATTTAGCTTATTGATCCTAAATGAACCCAGATGTAGGATAAATTGATCAATAAAACAGAATTTCTGCAACATGAATACATTTGATGGATAACTTGATTATCTCTCAAGAAGACCTGTGTATGCTTTTCTCCCATGAATTTCTTAAAATAAAAGAAGTGTAATTTGAGACTTAAGTAAAAAGGCTTCTCTATGGTTGTTCATGCTCATAAAATATATCTGGGGTATTAATTCTGGAAGATTAAATAGGGATAAAATTTGTTTCCTAATAGCTAAGGAAAACAAATGATGGTTTTCTTTAAATCTCTCAGATAAGTGTCTCTTAGTGTAGAACTGATCCATTAAAATCCCAGAGTTGACATTTTCTTAAATGATTAGTTTTTACATGGTCCCTCCAGATAAATATGCCTGAAATTTCCAAGCATTAATATTTTCTTTATTTGTAGGCTATAAAATATTGGCTACTGGGAATATTTCATGCTTAGAATTCATTTCAAATTACGGAATATTACTGAGTTATTAAGGTGTTAAGTAAGCCACTGTGCTCTACACTGCTTATTATATCAATTTATTTTGAGCTAAGCTGGTGGTATGCCTTGTATCAGGGAGGAGATGACCGTACAGCTACCATCCCTGAAAAGAGTAAAGTGGCCATTCTACTATATTAGTTAGTATTCCTCACAGTTCTAGCTCAAGTGAGTTAGATATTCAATTAGCAAGATATTTAATGTGTGTATTAGAACAGACAGCTTTGTCTTGTGGTTTGTGTCATTTAATAATCAACTGGTGATCCTGTCTAATTTCCGTTTGCACTCATTACATTTAAGAATAGCTATTTGTAAGATACTGCTGTTTTGAAAGTCCGAATATAGTATCAATACTTGTTATCAAGGTTCAAAATAATTTATATCACAATGACCTATTTACTATTGTTTAAATGTATTATACTTTAAAAGATGTCTGTTAGTCAAAAATCTCTCATAAGTTAAAATATATATAACAGTACTTGAGAATATAATACATAATGAATTTACTTGTGAGAATATTATTTTGATTAACATGCCAGGAAATTCTAGCATTTGAATTGATTTCATTTATTTTTAGGTATATTCATAAGAATCTAAGTTATATAATAATATAATAAGTGGGCTACTTATTAGTTACTCAATATTTATTAGAATCAAATACTAATCTATTTGAAAGTATGTACAAAGTTGATTTAATCTCTTTAAATGTTTTAAAGAATTACAAATTAATAAAATATATTTAGAATGAATAGTAGTTTATAAGTGCAAACTATACACTTTGTCAAAATATTAAGTTTCCCTTTTAATAAAACCTTTTCAGCCCTTCATTTAAGGGAGTAGAAAAATGACCCAAAATTAATTTTTCCAGAACCTCCATGAAATATATTTTCTGGTTATTAAAAATTAATACAATCTAATTTTAGATTTTGCTACATCTCTCTAAAACCTTAGTCAAATTTAGAGACGTAGAGTGAGCAAAACAAGAAACAGACACCTTAGATCTTAGCAAAGCAAATGTACAATGAAGGTCTTTGATTATTCTGCTTAAAAAACAACAGCAAAGGAGAAATGATTTCTGCAGTTGAGTAAGAAACATAATCACAGAGTAAAATTTGCCATCTTTGATAGAAAGTAATAGTAATATTACAAATGATTTTGAAGAAAGTTCTTTCTGATGACACACTTTCAGAGTCAGGATTATGTATACTGAAAAGACTCCTATTTGTGTGTGCATGCTTCATTATGTGTACTGATATTAAGCTATAATAAGTGGATATTATCTAAGTTTGTTAATATAAACAAAGTTGGATTGTTATTTTTTAAATGTTTGTCAAAGTTTAATTATAATATTTACCCAATTGTCCTGTTTGTCAAAAATTCTGTACTATCTTTTTCTGCACATGGATGAAGTGGCTTACACTTTGTGAAACTGACCTAATCTTTTGACTTTTCAATAGAAAAACCTTCCAGTATCTGGAGTTTGTGGCATTGCTATCATCACCAAACCAGTTCAAAAGTATTAGGTGGAAACACAAAAACAAAAATATTTCCTTATTTAATCTACCTGAATCAAGATAAATATTTTAGTATCTCTGCATAAGCTTCGTCAATAGTGAAAGTTTTAACAAGGCCAGCTGTATTCTGATTTAACATATACGGACTGTATGAGCTTCCACTATGGCATCGCCTGCCCCTTAAATTTCTAATTTTTAAAACAGAAACAAAACCCTCTAACGTTCTTACCCCAGTGGGTTTTCAAAAACTGCTTCTGGATGTAAAAAGCTCCCAGGAGTACCATCATAACACCAATACAAGCAACTAGTGGCGATCATTTTTCCAATGTTTTGTTTCTAAGCCTTTCAGCAAAGTTAATAACATTTGGAGGGAGAAAATATTATCAGGTACATACTTGGCAGCTGGACATGTGTCAGTTGTCTGTAAATCTAATTACTGAAAATTAGAGCATACCACTGCATGGCCACAAGGATAATAAAAACATTACTGCTCAGCCCTGATTTAAAAAACTCTACTTTTTACTTTTCCTCACTCCTGAATGGGTGGAATAGGTATTATATTAACTGTGAAATGTACATCCTGTCCGGTGCCCAGGCTACCCCATTCCAAAACGAGGAAAGGTCGTTTGTCAAGACATGAAGCAGCTGAAGGTAAAACACCCTGCCTAGTAGTTAAGGAAATTAACTTTAAAGTCAACTATTAGGAACAAAATAGATGAAAATCACTATTAGCTGTGTATTTACTTCAAATAATAATCATAATAATGTGCTTAAAGAGCTATCTAAAACAACACAGCACAAAACAAACAGATTTCGACGTTGAGGCTACTTTAAAATCTCCACTGTCACAAAAAACATTCCAAAAATTATGACCAAACCTAAGAGTCTTTTGATATCGAGGATGTTATTGGATTTGACAAGCTTCTCCAAAGTACGTCATTCGGGGGAGTTGGATCCACTTTAAAGATATAAATATGGCAACCAAGTAGGTTTTAAAACAGTAAAGATCTGTACCCCTCAAAACTTAAAAGCTATTACTTTAGAAGCCCAACCAACCGTATTAACTTTGTTTTCCCCACCTCTGTGGATACCAACCTGCAGCGCAGTTCTCCCAAATCCATTTTGAGCGTTGACGTTTACATTATTTTGCAACAAACTAGTAAGTTGCTCTAGGTCCCCCCTGGCAGCTGCAGACGCCAACTCGTTCCCCCAAGGCTCGGCCATTCTTTAGGGTCCTGACGATCGGGAAAAGACGATTAGTTGCTTCTCTTTTTTCCCTTTCCTTTGCTCCTAATCCGGCTGCATGATGGCATCGGAGGCTGACAGAAGGACTGGGATGGTTAATCTGGAGTAGAGCTTGGTAGTAAATACTAGTAAGGTCGGCCTGCCAAAAGCCCGCCCCTCGATTCACACGTGATTATTCAGCAAAACTGAGCCCATTGGAAGAGGGGCTCCTTTCCGAGTTTTTTAGTTTAACCCCTAAGAAGGATTCTGGAGATTCCACCGAGATACATACATATACATACGCATTCACGATTAATTGCTCTGGACGTGAGCTGTAAGTAGAGCTGTCACGTACCTAAGCTTCACAGCTCTGTGAGGAGGATGAGCGGAGACTTAAGGGACTAGGCTAGCTCAGAAAACACCGCGAAAGAAAAAGTACTGGAGAGTAGAAAAGGTATTAACCCACCCTTGTTCACAGTGGTGACTTGAGGCAGAATCGCAGTGGCAGGTCCTCAGCGGGGCTCACTTTCCATCCGTCTCGCCGAAGGGGTTAGTAGTCCACAGTGCTGCTCCGGAGCAGAGCGCCGCGATGGCTGGATGCTGACGTGCTCTGGGGGGGTTAAAGATGATCGCCGAAGGCAGACCAGAGAAGCAGTTCCGTGGCCCTCAACTCTCAGGTCTCAACAACTCCCCAGCGGGCTCGGCGTCTTCAGAAGAGCCCCCGGAGCCCGCCCGCCGCCGGGCTGCCGCAGCCCCGGCGAGCCTCAGAGGCCGTGGGAGCCGAGCAGGGCGCGGGTCTCCGGAGGCTGGTGGGCGCGCAGCAGACCCCCGCCAAGCCCGTCATGCCGGCCCCGCCGGGTCCCGGGACTCCCGGCAGCTTGAGGACAGAGCAGGGCAGCGAGGGGGAGCGCCTATGGGGCTGGAGCCGCTAGGGCAGCTCGCCGCAGCATCGCGACCGCAGCGGGTCAGCTCACCAGTAACTTCCCGCCTACGACCGGGCCAGCTCAGGCTCTTCACTGCAAGCGCCCGCTGAGCTGCGGTCGTCGCCTGTGCCGCCGTCTCTGCCTCCCTTTCCTATTTCCCGGGTGGGGTCCTCCGATGATGGGAAGGGTCCTTGGAAGAACCGGAGGTCGCCACAGTTCCCGAGCGCAGCCAGTCCCGCCGACTTCTTGGCAGCCGCCCAGCAGCTCCGGCGCCCGGTGCCACTTGGACAGTGAGCTCCTCCCGGTCGGTCCTCCGGCCTGTGCCCCTTGTCCGTGCCGCGGACAGGACAGCGGCTGCCAGCCAACTGGATCCCGGAGCCCAGCCAGGCAGCGCCGGCCCGGCGCGAGCCGCAGCTGACAATGTCTTTTGTAGTCCGTCTCCTCCAAATCTCTGATTGCTGCTCCCTTCCCCGCTACAGGCACTAGCGCGTCTTTCCCTTTAGGATCTGTCCCTTCCCTCTCTCCTTTGCTTCTTTTTCCTCTGAAGCAACTGCTTCAGTTGCCTCTGAGGAGACGGTGCCGGCTTCTTATCCCCTTTTTCCGACCTCATCAGCTTTTTTTGAAAAGAAAAAAATTGAGCGCTTTTTGAGTTGAAAAACCCGCCCCCATTTTAACGGCAGAGTTTTAAGGAGGCTCCGAGGAGTTAGCGCGCCGCGGGAGCGGGAAGGCCGGGCACCGCCCACGCCCCGCCCTCAGCCCTGACGGCACAGCGACGGCCGCGCGCTCGCTCCGCCCTCGCGGCCCCGCGCCCTTCTCTGCCCGCTCTGGGCCTAAGTGCGCTGACCGGCGGGCGGCGGAGCTCAGCTGGTTGCCCCGGCCGAAGAGGAGTCGGTGCCTGCTGGTCTGGGGCTGGCCAGAGTCCGCGACGCCGAGCCTCTAGCGGGCGGGACCGGGGTGGTGGTAACTGAGGGCGCGCGCGGGCTGAGGCCTTAGAAGCTCGGCGGCCCTGGTGCTGGCGGGCGGAGAGCTCGGGGGCGCTCCGCGGTCTGCTCGGCTGGAGCGGGGCGGCTCCGTTCGCCGAGTTCGAGCGGCCTGGCCCTGGGCTGCCGCCTCCTCCCGGAGCGCGCTCCTGGCTGGCTGGACTTGTTTGCTCTGCTCCGCCACAGGCCTTGGCACCTGTCAGGTCATTGCCAGGGTTGCCCAGGCGAGCCGACTGACAGCACCAGGCAGCAGAGGAGTCTTAGCGACTGTGTTGTATGAGAACGGAAAGTATGTTACGTGAAATCATGACCAACTTCGAAGCCTTAGAGTTCCAGAATCTAGAAAAATGTGAGCTGCTTTTGAGGGAAAGGAAGAAGTGCAATTAATGTTAAACCAAGCTTACAGGAAGTTAGAAATGTTTTCTAACAAGGCTATGTCTTTATTGTGGAATTTCTTCCCCTAGACGGAAGCCTGGTTGTTTTTAGGTGGAGGTGGGGATGGTGTCTAAGTGGAAAAGGACTAGTCTGCCCATATCATTTCTTTCACATCCAACATCAATGTTCTGTATTTTTGAACGCCTCTTAGGCATATGAGATTACGGTCTTCTATACTTTTATGCTTAAAAAAAAGAAATACCAGCATGGCTCCAAGGTACATCCAGTGGTCAAAATGAAACCAAGCCAAAAAAAAAAAAAAAAAAAAAAAAAAAAAAGACAAGTGGCCTAATTGGAACCAGGCACGACACATAGATCTTCAAACAACATCTGTACCAAGCTCCCTGGAGTAAAGTGAAAGCATTCGAACAAGTCAGAGACATCTGGATAGTCAGTCATCTAGCAACAGGTTGGCTGTTAGGGAAAGTTGAAACTAACAAGAATTTGGCAGTGTTTCTTTAAATTATTAAGGAAAAAATCAGAGCTATTCTCTGAGGTAACTAAAACGGAATATTGTGAATCAGGTTACAACAAAAGGAATGAACTCTTAAAAATAAATATTTTAACATTAGAATATTCAGGTACTTGCTATCATTCTTGGAACTATTAGTTTTGAGTTCAGCTGGGGATTGGATGGGACATTGGCACTGTTAAAGTGAGAACTGGCACCAGTCCACATTTACAAACATTGCTTTCTAGAATTTAATGGCATCTTGCTTGGAGAAAATATATTAATGATGGAGAATAAAATTGTATGCATTCTGTAAAAAATGGGTGTACTTGTGTTATGACTTTCATCAAATAAAATATCTTTGCTGAATAACTGAGTAAAGAAAACTCTTTAGGGTGATTTTGTCCAGGCTAGCCTCCAACTCCTTATGTATCTAAGGCTGGCATAGTACTTGTAACCTTGCATCAGCCTGGTATGACTGGATTACAAGTATGCACCTTGTACTTTGTTGTATTAAAACAGTTTTTGGCCGGCATGGTGGTGTACGCCTGTAATCCCAGCACTCGGGAGGCAAGAGGCAGGCAGATCTCTGAGATCAAGGTCAGCCTGGTCTACAAAGAGAGTCCAGGACAGCCAGGGTTCTGTTACTCCATCTCAGAAACTCTGTCTCGAAAAAAAAAAAGTTTTTTTAAGGCCCTAAACACTGAAGATTTTAATGTCCCATCACCCACAAGCAATATGTAAATAAATAAATAAGATACAGAACTTGCAAATAAGAGTAAAAGCAACTGGGTAGAGGTGGCACATGCCATTAACCCCAGCACTCAGGAGGCCAGGGCAGGTGGATCTCTGAGTTCGAGGCTGGCCTGGTCTACAGATCAAATTCAGGATAGCCAGGGCTACATAGGGATACCTGCCTCAAAATGAATAAACAAACAAATATATAAATACATAAACAACAAACAAGGGGTAAAAGCTGTTCAATAAAATTCTGTTCTTCCTATGACTTCAGTTCATCTTGTTAGAACACTTAACATTTTAGATTCATTTAAAAAAGCTTATGTGGCCAGGCAGTGGTGTCTCACACCTTTAATCCCAGCACTTTGGAGGCAGAGGCAGGCAGATCTCTGTGAGTTTGAGGCCAGCCTGGTTTACAGAGCTACTAGGAAGCCCCAAGGCTACATAAAGAAACCCTGCCTTGAAAAACCAAATAAACAAAAATAAAAACCAAAACAAAGTCTGTCTTGTGCTCTCTCTCTCTCTCTGTGTGTGTGTGTGTAAACCCAAAAGGGCCAAAAGAGGGCATTGGATCCCCTGATAAAGTTGTGAACTGTCTTATGTGGGTGGTGCTAGGAACCAAACTCTAGTCCTTTGCAAAAGCTGCAAGTGCTTTAAGCCTCTAAGCCATCTCTGCAGCCCAAAATACTGTTTCTTAGGGAAGGTTTTGTTTTGTTGATAGTTCTGGGGTTATAAGCATGTGCTGCCATGTCCAGTTGAAAAAAATTATTTTGTGAGGGCTAGTTCACTGAGATAGATTTAAGAGTATCTGTGCTCAGTAAGCTTTTATATTAAGTTTATTGTCCTGGAACTCACTCTGTAGACCAGAGTGGACTCACAGAGATCAACCTGCCTCTGCTTCCCAAGTGCTAGGATTAAAGGTATGCACCACCACTGCCCAGCTGATAAGTTCACATTTTAACATGTTGAACCTGGTACTCTATTATATTGAAAGTAACAGTTTTTCTTTTAACATAGTTAGGATAAGTCATTCAAATGCTTAAAGGCACCCTGCATGCTTGGACACTAAATACCAAGAGTTGTGGGAACCTTTTCTTTAGTAGTTCATAATCATTTAAAAGACTTACAGCAAGCATGTAGTTTAGTCACATAGTTCATGCTTTCTCCACATTGATTCCAGTCACTGTGGATTTCTACATGATTAGCTTTGAGGAATGTGGATGAGGTCACTATAGTTTCTTAACTTGGTTTTAAAGTTCTCCTCTTTGTTGAATTTATAGATAACAGAGGTGGCCCCTAGGGGCCTTTTAAAATTACTTATACTTGTGGCTTTGGTGTCTTATTTCTGAGGCCCAACAGCCTTATTATGGATATTTGTAGCACTCCTTAGAAAATCCTTGTTTGAAAGGTAAGAAAAAAAAAAGCCAGTAAACAATTTGAAAGCTTAAATTATGATATTAATAAGTAATGCTTGCAGTGTTCTGTAGTTATGAAATATGATACACATTATTTAAATTTTACAATTTTGTGAACTAAATCTAATAATTATCATTTTTGATGAAGGAAACTTGAAATTATGACTCAAAGCCAGCAAATGTAGGACTTGAATTCATATCTTGGGCTCTAAATCTTAGGCCCATTCTCATAAAGAGTCTAGGATCACCCGCTAGACTCTTTAATCATTGGAAAAACTACCTGTTTGAATACTAAAACTGAAATTTAACTTGCAACATTAGTCTCATGAATTATCTAACAAGCAAAAAACATTGTTTAAAAACTCTGGTTATCAGCCAGGAGGTAGTGTTGCATGCCTTTAATCTGAGCACTCAGGAGGCAGAGGCAAGCGGATCTCTGTAAATTTGAGGCCAGCTACAGGAACAAAGACTTTGTTACCTGATAGTGAGACAGTTTGCCCTAGTGGTGCTGCCTTGTAGGCCCCCAGTACATGAGGAGGCTCTTAGCCCTCATATGACTGCTGAACTGGGGTGGGGGACTGATATGTAGGGACACCCCACTCCAGAGGAAGATAGGAGGGAGAGAGGATAGAGGGTGTGGGGAGGGGCCAGGAGGGGTAGAAAGAGGGCACTGTGATGGAGATATAACTTGAAGTAATAAATAAACACCAAAAAAGGAAAAAAATTTGAGGCCAGCCTGATATACAGAGTGAGTTCTAGGACAGTCAGGTCTACACAGAGGAAAAAAACACCCAACAAAACAAAACAGTTCCAAAACCCCAAACAAACAAAAAAACAACAACTCCTCCCAAACCCAATTTTGGTTATCTCAAACAAAGGATCAAAATTAACACTGAAGTAAGTCATTTGATAATGTTAAGACTACAATATTATAATAAGAACCTACTGCCTTTGAGTATTCTTAATCAAAATCCACAAACTCAGTGTAATCTGCCCCTCCCCACTGAAATGAAGTCTTCCCTTGAAGACTCTCCCTCATTCTGTCTTATCTTGCCAAGTGCTGGGATTAAAGGTATGTGCTGCCATGCCTAGCACAAACTCGGTGTAAATCTCAGGAAACATTAGGCAAACCCAAATTAAGGGAAAGATAGTTTACAAAGTTCTTGACTCTTCAAAATCATGGATATAGGCATGTCATTGGAGTTTATAAATCAAAATAATTTCAAATAAAAACTTAGTTAGATAGAGGCTGAAGAGGTGGCTCAGTGGTTAAGATCTCACAGGGCTCTTGCAGAGGACTGGAGTTTGATTCCCAGCACTGTGTTGGGTTGCTCATAACCACCTGCAACTCCAGCTCCACGGGAATCTGGTGCCTCTGGCCTCTGTGGGTACCTACACTGATGTCCATGTAATTAAAAAAAAAGTAAAATAAATAATAATAATAGCACAAATAACTTATTTATACTTGAAAAATCTCATTTAAAAGAGTTTTAGAAAGAGGAAATTGCATCAAGATTTTAGACAATTGTATTTAAATTAGGCCAAAGTCTATTTTAGTGGACTATGAAAATTATATTAAAATTATTTTGTATACTTATGGAAAAAGAATTTTTATTCCTTTGATTTGTTCCACTGCAGTGAAATTTTCTCAAAATGGAATTTTAGAAAAATGAAAAACATATTTTCTCCTATGCTTTCCCTTCAATTTTTCTGCAGTAGATATTTATTCTGGATGCTAGTTTTCCAACCATAATAGTTAGACCATAGGTAAGACACAGTCTTTTCATGTACTTTGTGAACTTGACAGCACGGAGGGTGATACTGTAGAGAGTCACCAGGGAATGGGATGGGAAGAGCATTGGTTTTGACCTAGACTTGAATTGTAGGCCTCTCACTAGATATCATTACCTTGGACAAATTCTTAACCCCTTGGAGAAGCTTTTCATTCTGTAAAGTGGCTGCTGTGAAGATTAAATGAAAGAAGGTATATAATATACTTGTATGGAGAATACTTTCTCTCCCCCCCCCTATATTTTTTGAGACAGATTTTCTATATGTAACAACCCTGGTTGTCCTGGAACTCAGTTTGTAGACCAGGTTGGCCTTGAACTCAAAGAGATCCACCTGTCTCTACCTCCGAATACTGGGATTAAAGGTGTGCACCACCATACCATGCCTGGTTAGAGATACAGTAAAAATTCAAATTATTATTATGAACCCAAGATTTTGTTAAGGATGTACTCCAATGAATATACAAATATACTGGATGCATGGTTTATGACCATCAAGAAACTTTCAACCTGTGGGAGTAGATAAACCATTTGCAGATGAAACAATTACATAAGAAAATTCATAGAATTTGCCAGAACTGTGATTGTTAAGGTACTAATGGCCTTGGTTGGAGAAAACGTTCTTGTTAGTTTAAGCTATTAGGGGTGGCCTGAAAGAACATGCAAGAGTTAGCATATGGAGTAACAGCTAATAGATTAGGAAAGCTTTAAGGTTCATTGGGAGCTTTCCAGTGCATTGTATTACTCACTGTTTGAAGTCACTAAGTTTTGTGTCAGAGATTAAAGATTTACAGAGGGCTTGGAAAAGCACAAATCTAGCTCTCAAATACAGAAATGCTATGAAATTTATGCTAATTTAATACAAAGATTTGAAGTTTTTCATTGACTTCCTGAAAGAATCTTGTTAGGAGTTGAAGTTAGTAATATTTAAAGGACTCATCCAGGAGTCTACAGTTAATTTTTTTGGGAAAATAGTTCTGAAAAGTCCTATGTTTGAATATCTAGACCATTTCCCTCTTCTTACTAAACCATGGCATTGTTTTAATTTTCAGATGGAAAGAAGGGAGAGAGGGATCTGCATAGTGTTTGAATGAGTTCTGAGATTGTCACAGGTCTTACAGAGAAAACTCAATTTTTCAGTGTTGTACTAACACTGGCCCTATAACTCTGAACAGTTATTCCCCTGCTTTGTTCTGAGGGATCATACTAATTGGGTAATTGAATTGCCTCATTTAAATATAAATGCCAACAATATTGGCATTGGGTTTCACCTCATGATTCCTATTTATGACAATTTCAGAATCTCTTGTCCTTTAGGGACAACAATTAAAAAGAATACAGAGGGTTCTTTTTCTTTTTTCTCTCTCTGTCTTTTTTTTTTTTTTTTTTTTTTTAGTAACAGTGTAGCCCAGGCTTCCCTGGAACTCTCCATGCACTGCTAACCTCTGCACCCCAAGTGCTAGGATTAAAGGCGTGAATCAGCACATCAGTTACAGGCGATTCTATTTCTTTCTTTCTTTCATTTGTTTGTTTGTTTGTTTTTTTGAGACAGGGTTTCTCTGGCAGTCCTGGACTCACTTTGTAGACCAGGCTAGCCTTGAACTCACAGAGATCTGTCTGGCTCCTCTGCCTCCAGAGTGCTGGGATTAAAGGCCACTATGCCCATCTTGGATTCTATTTCTTATTTAGCTGGTCCTGTACATTAAAATGGAGTCAAAATCACAGGGTGGGAGAGATGGTTCAGTGACTTAGAGTATTTGTTGCTCTTTTAAAGGACCAGGGTTCTATTTCCAGCACCCACATGGTGGCTCATAACCATTTATAACTCCAGTTCCAGGGATTCAGACACCCCTTGCTGGCCAGTATGGGCACCAGGCACCATATGATATGCATGTATATGTATATATATATATATATGATATATACACACACACAGGAAAAATACTCATAAAATAAGACAAATAAATCAAAAAAAAGGAAAACATACAAGTTATCGCAACATTGTAGGCCAGATTATTTTCAGTAAGAGAACTACACACACACACACACACACACACACACACACACACACACACACACACTGGAGATCTAACCAAGAGCCTTGTGCAGGTCTACAGTTGAGTTACACCTCCAGCTAATCATGATGTCATGTTAACACATGATATCCACTTCTTTACATTCATGGTACTGAATATTTCATTCAGATTCTCTATTTTCCTCATGGATATATTCCTAGCTTAAGAAGCTTAATTCTTTATGGTGACTTCATCAGTTCCTATTTTTGTTTAACATTCCAGAGTATGTATGTACCCTTTAAAAGTCTCTAAGTTCCCTTTAAAATTTCTTGTGTTGAGATTGGATATGTTCTGTCGCCCTTCCTTTGGCTTGGATGGCAATTTCAAATTGTCATATAATTCATAGGTTTTGGCTGTTTTAGGTACAAAGGTTGCTAATTTCTGGCCATAAATTGAAAAATTCAGTAATCATGAGTAGTCTGGCACAGTTTTACTTATGAAAGTATTTTAAATAGATTATATGAATTAGTGTACTCAAGTTTTCTGTGTCAGTTCTAAAAGGCAGATATTATAGCAGCGGACATATTTTTCCTTAAATATTTTGATTTAAGGAAATTATCAATTTAATAAATATCACTTTAATAACAATCGATGTTAAGAATATCAATTTAAGGAGTGAAGATGACTCAGCCGTCAAAGGCTAGGCTCACAGCCAAAAATATAAATATCAATTAAAAATGCTCAGCATGTCTTTGAGGTCTGGATCCTCACCTCTCAGTTTCTATGCTCCTCAGACACATGGTCTTCTGCTTACCTCAGTGTTTGTGCCTGAGGTTGCAGACTCAGAAAAAAAAGGAGACTTCAGATTAGGAGTGACAATACGTAAGCGACTTTTCACCGTGAGGTTGAGAGCGAGAGACCGTATGCGAAGTTGTATCTTGGTGAAACTTTGTCAGAGGAAAAGGTACACGTTAGAAATTCTGCTTGTCAGGCTGAATGTGCTGAGCGGGGCTGAAGCTGGCTGGGTGTTGCGTATGACCAGCCACGTGAGGCGCCGAACCACATTCAGGCCGCGGCTGGGGGGCGGGGGGCGGCACCTCGAGGCCTAGGCTCCAACCCAAACCGGAACGACCTGTTGCGGGTCCCCAGGCTGGCGGCGACGCAAACCAGCGTTCCAGCCACACAGGCCAGCGCCCCCCCCCCCCGCCCGCTTGACAGAAGGGCCGTCACGTGACAGCCGCAAAGCGCCGCTTTGCGACCTCGATGACAGGCAAAATGCGCGACAGCCCCTGGCGCCGGCCAACCAGGGGCGGAGGCGGCGGCCGGGGAGGAAGCGGAGGGGGCGGAGGCGGCTGTGGGGTTGGCCCGCCTGCTCGTTCTCTCGTTTTCCCCGCCCCCGCCGGGCTTTCAGCGGCTAAAGGCAGCCGGGCGCGCACTGTCGCAACCTGTCCTCCTCCTAGCCGGCGACGGAAGGACCGGCCCGGCATCAAGACCAGCCTCCCCCATCCCGGCGGCTGCGGCGAGGGCTCTGCGGGGCGCAGGCGGGCGCAGGGCGGCTGAAGGTTACCGAGTGCATGAGCACCTAGCCTCCCGCGCTGCCCCGCCCGCCGGCCCTCCCGCCTGCCCCTCGTCACCCGGCGGCGGCCGCAGGAGGCGCCGTCTCGCTCCCAGGTGCGCGCTTCGTTCCCGGTGCCGCGGAGCTTGGCGGCCGCCATGGCGTCCAACATGGACCGGGAGATGATCCTGGCGGATTTTCAGGTGAAGTGTCTGGCTCTGCTCGCTTCCCACCTCCAGCTTGGTGGCTTCGGGGCGGCAGCTCGGTGGCCTCTTCCCAGCGTTTGTTTGAGCACCGCAGTGGTTGTAGTGTGGGCTTTTCTACCCTACGTGGCTCAGAGTGTGTGTATATTGTGTATTGTGAACCGTGGGGACCATGTATTTCATATGCTGTGGGCTTGTGTGTGTGTGTGTGTGTGTGTGTGTGTGTGTGTGTGTGTAGAACGTGTTAAATGGGGTTGAATGAGGTTTTTGGGTGTGGGGTGTTGTGATTTTGGGGTTACTATGTATGTGGGCTCTTTTTCAGTTTTCTGAGGAATATGTAGAATATGGGGTTAATTATGGGGTGTTTGGGTTGTTCCATGAGGAAGCTGTGATGTGTGATGTGGAGAGTGTGTTGCTATGGGTGTGGTGTATTGTATGAAGTGGAGAGCGAAAAGGCCGGGTGATGAGGCTAGTCGGGCTTTGTGGTCCTTTGCAAAGAGGGGTAATCAGTTGAGAGCCCTGAGGCCTTATTAGAATCTTTGGAAGGCGGAAAATAAGGAGGCGGATAGGCAGAGTGTTCTGATGTATCTCTGCAGTGAATTCACAAACTTAATAACACGCTCATGTTTGCAGATTCCCCTCCCCTACAGACTTCAATTGTTTGGTGTCCTTTCCTCAGGAGTTAATTAAACTAAAGATTAGAGCGGTCCCTTAGTGGACCCTCCTGTAGTGAGGATGGCATGTAAGTATCTTAGGGAGGCCCTTGGAAAGTAGAGCTGTGTTTCTCTGGAAAGATTGGAATTATAAATAATACCTTGTGAGTGTTTTCTTTGCCTTTTGATATTTACTGAAGAAAGTGTTTTAGTGCCACACATACATCATTTGGCATTATATTTGTCAAATATAGGCACACTTTTCCTCCAACACTAGCCTTATGTTCTCATGACCATTTTCCAAGAATCTCCTCCCTTTTCTTCTCTAGTTAGTACCTATGTGGTACTCTAGGAAGTTGCTTATATCTACAGTTTGATTGTACTGCAACCTCCAAACTCAGAAAGGATTGTTTTACAAAGAAAAGTTGGCCATGGCACTTTGTTATTTGTAGGCTTTAGAATAATAGCCTGAGTCCTTTTTATCTTAGACAGCATCTCCCTGTTATAGCCCAGGCCAGCATCTAATTTAATACAGTCTTCCTACCTCAGCCTCTCAGTGTTCTGGGATTACAAGTGTGATTCACCATGTCTACTTCTTAGATGTAGTTTTTACCCAGTTTGTGTTTTGATGGGAAGGCTCTAGACAGCAACAAATAGTGTGATTTACCCTAGCCCTAATGTGATTATAGCGTTGTTGTAATCTAATAGCCTGAGGTTGATTTCTATCTTCTTTCTATCAGTTACTATGTTTGTTAATTTTTTTTTGAGGTGAAGTTTCAAAATATATATATATATAGCCCAGGCCAGTGTTGGGATTATAGGAGTGAATGCCATCATATCTGGCTCACTATTAATCTTATAGTAGCTAATGGAATGGAGATTTAGGGTCCTTGTTCCCAGAAGCAGAGTAATATTTTTGAGACATATCAAGACTTTTGGTTTGGAAATCAAAATGATTATTTTGATCACATTATTAAGTTCCAGTAACATTTTCTTTCCCAGCCTTTCTTTTGCCTTTGAAAATGTTTTTCTTTTGCAGTAGCTGGGAATTGTACCCAGGGCCTTATGCATGTTAGGCAGGAGCTCTACCACTGAGCTACATTTCCAGCCAAAGATTTCTTTTATTAGAATGATATTGGAATGATCTTATAGGTCGGTGACATACTTTGCATATTGTGTATAACTGGAAAAAATTACTAATTTCATTTGGTGTGAACACTCTTCATATACTAAAAATTTTTATTTACAAAACTGTATACTTTAAACACAATCTTTTGTGTGTTTAGGAACCTGTGATCTCCTTACTAATTAAAATACCACATAATTTTGTTTGTGTAGTCTTACTCTAAAATAGATCATTGTAGACTTCTGTATTGTAAGTTTTTTTGCATTAATTTAAGAATAAGCAATTATTATAAGAAAACAAAGAAATTATTGTAAAGATTATACACACCTGGACTTGGCATCCAGGTGTGGGGAAGGTCGCTCAGTGGTAGAGCACTGCCTACTTAACATGTGTAAGTCCCTGGGTTTGATCCCTAGTACCACATATACACAAAATGAGTGTGTGGCACGCACAGATATACACACAAATACAAGACATGGCATATATATTCTTCGGCATTACTTGTTTAGTTGAATACCTTCCCAAAGTGAATATAATATATGTTTATTTTATGTGTTTGTGAGAATCAGTAGTAATATGAGAGCTTAGCATGCCTGTGTAGAAAGGACACAATTTTTTTTTTTTCTTCAAGACAGGGTTTCTCTGTGTACCTCTGGTTGTTCTGGGACTTGCTCTGTAGACCATGCTGGCTTCAAACTCACAGAGATCCTCATGCCTCTGCCTCCTGAGCACTAGGACTAAAGGTGTATGCCACCATTGCCTGGCAAAAGTACACAATTTTGAATAATTTAAGAATGCTTATACATCCTTGTTTAGTGTTAGTGTTTACAATAGCCAAAATATTGAACCAGTCTTGATGTCCACTCGTATATGAAAAGTAAGGAAAATGTGGAGCTTTATTTTCCTTTAAAAAGAATGAATTAAAAAAAAAAATGAGGTCAGGTGGTGGCCCACACTTTTAATCCTAGCACTTGGGAGGGAGATAGAGGCAGGCAGATGTCTGAGGTCAAGGCCTCTCTGGGCTGCAGTAGAGAAACCCTGTCTCAAAGAAAAAAACAAAAAAGAAAGAAAAAGAATGAAGTGAACTTATTTGCAGATATTATGTTGAACAAAATAAGATAGACTCAGAAACACAAAATATTGCTTGTTTTCTCTAATATGCAGAATCTATAGGCATATATGTTTATTTACATACACACATACTATGAGATGGAAAAGGACTGTTTGTGAAAAACGACTATTTGTGTGGTAGAAAGGGACTCCTCGTGAGAGGAAGAAAGGAATTACAAAAGTCTGTTGAGGGAATATGGGCAAAGTACTATGCTGACTATGTATGAAGTTGTCAGAATGAAACCCATTGTTTTTGTGTGCCGACTGAAACATTTTAAAGGTTCTGATAAGAAATGACGATTTCATTAAGTCATGTAAAATTTATTGAAGTTTTGGAAAAAGAAAAGACAAAGCAAACAAACAAAGAATACAAAACTTCAGCTGGGCATCGGTGGAGCAACACTTTTCTTTTAAAGATTTATTTATTTATGTTACATATATGAGAGCTCTATCTGCATGTTCCTCTACATGCCAGAAGAGGGCATCAGATTGCAGTGTAGATGGTTGTGAGCCACCATGTGGTTGCTGGGAATTGAACTCCGGACCTCTGGAGGAGCAGACAGTGCTCCTAACAGCTGAGCCGTCTCTCTGGCCCCAGGTGGAACACACTTTTAATCCCAGGATTTGGGAGGCATCTGCATGTTGAGCTCAATGAGTTGGAGGCCAGCATCGTCTACACAGAAGGTTCCAGGACAGCCAGGGCTAGAGAAACCCTGTCTTGAAAAACCAAAACCAAACTAAAGCAAGCAAGCAAACACACAAACAAAAAACCAACAACAAAACAAAAACTACCTCAGTTGAAACCTTCACGTGTATTTGAGTATTTTATTTTCTAATATTTGTATTTATCCCATTATGGTTATATAGCATTGAAGAAAGCAATTATTTTTTTAAACATTTATTTATTATGTATACAGTATTTGCTCTACATATATGTCTGGGCAGCAGATCTCAATGTAGATGGCTGTGAGCCACCATGTGGTTGCTGGGAATTGAACTCAGGACCTTTGGAAGAACAGCCAGTGCTCTTAACCTCTGAGCCACCTCTCCAGCCCAGAAAGCAATTATTTTTTAACAAGCTCAGTGAAGAAGCTTTTCTAACACTCCATTTCCTTTTATGGGGAAAATCAGATTTTTGATCTCTGGTGGATAATAGGTTATAATAAATATAATGACTAAATAGGAAAAGTTTTTGGGAAAGGATTCTTGGCCATTTCACTTCAAGAGAAAATGCATCTGTTTAAGTCAGTGACATGGCGTTAAGTAGTAGTTAGACGATTACAGCTCACACTTAATGGGAGATGATTGGGACCGTGGATGGGTGAATTTACTACAAAACAAATTGTAGTAAGTTCTAATTCCCACCCCATCCTGAGTGCTTAGCCAGCATGAGTGAGGGCCTGAGGTTTGATCCCCAGCAGTGAAAAACAAGCAGAACAGAACTCGAAGTCCTTTCAACTAAAAATTTCTATTATGGAAAAATATAACACATAACTTTCTACATTAGCCACTTTCAGGAATTGCTTCAGGGATATTAAGTACTCATAATGCTGTGCAACCATCACCATTATTCATTTTCACCGCTCTTTTCATCTTTTAAAACTGTAATTCTGGGTGCATTAAGTACTATGTCCTCATTTCTCTTTCTGGCTCCTGGCAACCAACATTCTGTCTATATGAATTTGACTGTTCTAGGTACCTCATTTCACAGGAATTTTATGTATGTGTTATTTTGTGACTGGTTTATTTCACTTAGTTAATATAAGCTTAGGGTTCATCCATGATGTGGCATGTGTCAGAATTTTATTCCTTTTAACAGTTAAACAATGTCCCGTTTTTGGAAATGCCATATTTTGCGTACTCATTTATGTTCTGTGATACCTAGGATGTTAACTTGTGGCTATCATAAATAATGCTGCTGTGAACAGTAGTATAAAATACTGCTAGAGTTCCTTACCTTTTCAGCTTATTTGGATATATTCCTAGAGGTAAAATTTCTGGATCACATGATAATTCTAAACTGAAAATGAATTTTTAGCCTTTTTGAGGACCTGCCATCTTGTTTTCCTTAGCAAGTATATCACAAACATTTTTAGAGTGGAGGAATACTAGCATCTTGCAAGGTCTCCCTTTGTAGCCCTCTGCCTCAGTTTCTCCATAGTGCTGGGTTTGTAAATGTTTGTCACCATACCCAGTTCAATTATAGTTACTTTTAAATTTAGCACTATGTAGTGAATTTAGAATTTGGAATGTTTTATAAAAAAATGTTCATCCTGAGCCAGGCAGTGGTGGTGGATGCCTTTAATCCCAGCACTTGGGAGGCAGAGGCAGGTGGATCTCTGAGTTTGAGGCCAGTTTGGTCTACAGAGTGAGTTCCAGAACACCCAGGAATACACAGAGAAAGCCTGTCTCAAAAAACCAAACAAAAATCATCCTGTTTGCATAGTTGTATGTTACAGTTAAAGTAGTACTAGTATTATGCTGTTCTGGCTGGCTAGAGCCAAAAGAGGGCATATACAGAAATACCGTGAGTTAAAAACAGATTCCCCACAGTGTTCTTGTAACAAAGAGGTACAGTCAGATAAAAGGTTCCCATCTTTATTAAGTGTGGTTTAGGTATTTTCCCCAAGACAAGCTCACACTCAGTAACTTTAGATGTCTCCTGGACCTCACAGAGATCCACCTGCCTCTACTCCCAAGTACTGTTTTTTTTTGTTTGTTTGTTTATTTTTGTTTTTTTAAAGACAGTGCCTCACATCTAGACCAGGATGGCTTGGAACTCTGTAGCCATACTGATCTTGAATCCATACCAGTTCTTCTACCTTAGTCTTCCAAGTGGTAAGATTACAAGGGTGAGCTACCATGTCCTTGTACTAATTGTAGAATTCCTTATTTTTTAAAAAAATATTTTATTCTTTTATTCTTTTATTTTTCTTTCTTCACAAAGATCATTTTATCAAACAAACTTGACCCTATTTGATCTGCTTACAGATGGGAAAATAGTCACCTAACAATTATAGTCACTGTCAAATCATTGTAATAATATTAGTTACATTTTATGAAGTTGAAACAAATAGCTTCCATGTCTTTCTTTTTATTTTGTCTTATGAGACTGGGTTTCTCCATGCATCTTTGACTATTTTGGAACTTGTTCCGTTGATCAGACTGGCCTTGAGTTCACAGAGATCCTCCTGCTTCTCTCTAGACATTAAAGTTATGTACCACTATGTGGGGCTTCCAGGTCTTTTACTTTTTTGATTAATGTCATGCTAGAATTTGTTTTTCTATGAAGAAAAAAATTACTACATTTTTTGGGGAAATATAAGATTAGTTTCATAAGTTGTTTTATATATTTGGGAACAAAAGACTAATTTTATAAGTTGGTTTTCTATTTACATTTTTTCTCTTAGTGACAGATAGGAATTATTACTCAAGTGAAAAAAAAATAAGGGGCTCTTACTATGATGTATTGTTTCAGACATTCCTAAAAAACCAAATCTCCTCTATGCTGATAGAAAATATTTCTGAACTTATTCACTTTTATTATAGATTTAGAGGTTTTTTTTCTTTCTGTCAAATTTAGCATTTATTTCAATGTTATATTTATTTTTTATTTTTATTTTTTTAAAGATTTATTTATTATGTATACAGTGTTCTGTCTGCAGGTATATCTGCAGGCCAGAAGAGGGCACCAGATTTCATTATGGATGGTTGTGAGCCACCATGTGGTTGCTGGGAATTGAACTCATGACCTCTGGAAGAGCAGCCAGTGCTCTTAACCGCTGAGCCATCTCTCCAGCCCCAATGTTATATTTATTATAGCATTACTTCTGTTGCTTTATATGTTTTCTCATTTTGGGACTCATACATTAAATGTTAATTTGCATATTTCAAGCTTAGTCTTCAGTGACACTACTCTGATAATTCACATGTATATTGTTGCTGCCATTCTTTTATAACACTGGCCTTTTTTAAGGTTTTTAGAGACAGGGTTTCTCTGTGTATCCTTGACTGTCCTGGACTCATTCTGTAGACCACTCTGGCCTTGAACTCACCGAGATCCACCTGCCTCTGCCTCCTGAGTGCTGGAATTAAAGGCGTGCACCACCATGCCCGGCACACTTGGCCTTTCTAAATGGTATTTTGATCTTTCTTTTTCAGTTTGACACTGATTGTTTCCTTAAAAGAGGATGGTATTCCTTGTGATGATATAGACTAGGTATGAAGCTAAGTATACAGGGAACATATTTCACGGCTGAAGGGTTATCTTGAGTAGGAGATTGAATCTGGTGGTGCAGGTAGTCTAGTTAACCTTTGTCCTTTGTTTCCTTTCCGTCCTTTTTACCCTAGGGACAGATCATACTGTTCTAGTATTTGGATTGTAGATTGTTGAGAAAAAAATTTTGGCATAGAGAATACAATTTAATAGTTTGTAGTTAGAATATGACTTTGAGGTTCAAACCACTTGAATTTAAATCACAGTGCTGCCACTCATTTATCTTGTGATCTTTGATCTTGAGTAGTTTTTTTATACATCTGTCTCAGTTTTCCAATATGAAAAATGAGTTAACATATTTAAAGATGTTAGAATAGATGTCTGACATACAAAGTGTTCAAATTTTGTTATTTTTATTTTGACCATTTATTACATTTTGTGTATGTGTATGTGTGTATATGTGCACATGTGTACGGATGTCGTGGTAAATGTGTGGAGGTCAGAGGACAAATTTGTGGGAGTCACTTATCTGCTTCCACCATGCAGGTCCCAGGGATTGAACTCAGGTCCACAAGCTTGGCAGCAAGCACCTTTACCTGCTGAGCCATCTCACAGGCCTCTATTTCTGATAATTTTAAAAGTATGTACTTGTTTAAAAAATAGCTTCAAAGATTGTAAAACAACTTAAGATATCGTCTATTGAAGGCCCATAACTTTAACTTTTGTGGAAATTGAGACTCCATGAAAGGAAACTGACTTGTCCAAGAGTCAAGGGTTGGTTTGGAACAAAAATCTGTCCAGGTACATTTTTGTAAAATAATTTTTTTTCTACTCAATTTGTCAGAGACTTTTTAGTTTTTCAGGAAAATAGACTTGCTATTCAGAAATTTCTCCAAACAAAGAAGTTTTTTGTAAAATAAATGGACAAATTGAGTCTGGTGGTACATAACCTGAAGTCCCCGCTCCCCATGTAGCTGAAATAGGACCATTTACTTGAGCTCAGACATGCCAGGCCACACAGTGAGATTCCATCTCAGAGCAGGCACAGTGTTCGGCAAGTAGCAGACATGCAAGAAGGAAGGAGAGTAGGAAGGAAAAGGAAGCTGGTACTTTTTTCTAAATTCTCTGAAATTAGGCCTCTGAAATTCTTTTTGTGAAGTAGAAGTGAGGATTCCTGCCATCAGGTCTCTCTGAGAAAGAGGTCCTTAGGAGGCATAGCTGGAGATGCTAATGCTAAGCTGTGTCTCGGAGATCTCATCTAGGATCCCCTGAGGCATGACTACTTCAGTAATTCTGTAGTAAAATGAAGGTCCCATAAGGTTTCTAGACCATCTGAATTGGGTGGAGTAACAAGAGGCCAGGATCATTAAAGTGATTCCTAGATGTCAAGCACTGACACACTGACCTTTTTACACTCTTGAAGTTTGGTTTTGTTTTGATTGTGACTGTGCCCTAGCTCTTCTTCTTCTTCTTCTTTTTTTTTTTAAATAAATGTCTTGATTATGATGTTTTAGCACAGCAATAGAAACTGTAACTAAGAAATTTATTCTTCCTTGTGTATGGGACCTTGATTGACTTTCCCTGAAGGAGTTGCCAGGCAAGACAATACTGATGTCCTCTGCACCCATCAGTAGTCACCTTTAGACCTGTAACCAGACTTTAGTCTAAGGAGGCTCCTAGAGGGGAGATAGAAAGTGTAGTCCACGAGGAGGTTGTAGTGTACAACAGAATGTGTAGTTACAATAGAGTTTAATGAGTTTGCTAATTCATTCAAGCAGAAGTCTGGGGAGTATGTGTGGGAATGGATTTTAAGAGTCTGGCATAATGATGGAAGGAGCATAAAACTACCAGGCTGAGTTTAATATGTGCTCACGGTGTGAGTATTCTAGATTTAACATGGAAGTTTGCCAGTTAAAAAGAGGTGTCCTAAGGTCCATTGGTTGGCCGAAGCATTTGCCGTACAATGACCTACTGAGAAGCAGCTGGAGATGTCTGCTATCCCATGGCTTAGTGTTAATGATTGCATTTTTTTTTTCCAAATAGAAGAAAGGGCTTATTTGGGGCTTACAATTCAGAGAGACAGGAACCCATCACCATCTTAGTGGGAAGCATGGCAGCTCTCAGGCAGGCATGGTTCTGGAACAGCCATTGAGAGTTCACATCCTGATCCACAAACAGGAAGCAAAAAGGCACAACTGGGAATGCTGTGAGTCTTTTGAAATCTCAAAGCCCACCCATAGTAACACACCAATCCAACAAGACTACATCTTTAGTCCTTCCCAAACATTTCTTCCAACTGGGGACCTAGTATTTAAACATATGCGCCTATGATAGTCATTCTTTCTCTTTTCTTAAAAATTTATTTTTGGTTTTTGAGATTTATTTTAGGATTTTGAGATAGGGTTTCTCTGTGTAACCCTGGCTGTCCTGGAACTCATTCTATAGACCAGGCTGGCCTCGAACTCACAGTTTCACCTGCCTTTCCCTCCCTAGTTCTGGGGTTAAAGGCATGAGGCAGTGCTAGAGTAGCTAAGCTTCTTTGTGTAAAACTTAAACCTCTCCACTTGGAAGGCATAGAAGACATGCCTGCCCTTCAGTAATGCTGTAAGATACAGAATGGTGAAAGGGGCAACCGCCTGTTTAAAGAGCTTTGTCATCACTCATTTTCTTGTGCCAGACTTTAGGTTTGGAGATGCTGCTGCTCAGTTGCATGAATTGCATGTGATGAGTTTAGTTGGGCCCCAGAGTGTCAGGGGCCAGGTAGCAGCATTGAATAGTCAAAGGCAGGTGAATGTAGTTATGGTCGTTATGGGAAGCACAGACAAAGTGATTTTTGTGGGGTCATGACTTGTATGGATCTTTGGTACTGGCTAATCAGTCATGCTGTTTCTAGGAATGAAATAAATAAGAAACCTACTATATTTTGTTTGACTGTATAGGAAGAACAATTCTGGTACACATGAAAGAATGGTTACATGCGGATTGTAGGGATAGAGAATTTTGTTTTGTGAACCAATTTCCAGACTTGCACCGGTTTGTAGATCCAGAATCCCTTGAAGGAAGTAAGGCAACGTTACTGAGAAGATACCTTGTTAAAATACTTAATTAAGAGTTTTATTAGCACTTCTGTCTTGACCCAAGAGGGTCCTACAGCTTTTTTTCTTTTTTCTTTTTCCTTTTTTTTTTTTTTTTTAAATACAAGGGCAACTGTACACTGGGAAAGAGGAAACAGACTTTCTGGGTTCTGTTAGGAACTGGCTCTGAATTAATACTGATTTCTGGAGACTACAGAAACGTATCTGTAACCCTCCAGTTAAAAGTAGGGGCTTATGGATATCAGGATAATTAGTTTGGCTGCAGTTGGACTCACAGAAGGTCCAGTGGGTCCCTAAACTCATCCTATGTTTATTTCCCCAATTCCAGAATGTATAATTGTAATAGATATACCTAGAAGTTGGCAGAATTTACATAATGGTTTCTTGCCCTATGGAGTGAGGGCTATTATGGTTGGAAAAGCCAAATGGAAGTCATTGGAATTGCCTCTACTAGGAAAAAAGGGAAACTATATCCATATTGGAGCCCTGGAGAAATTACAGAATTTAGTGCCACCACCAAGGACTTGACAAGTACAGGAGTGGTGGTTCCCACAATGTCTGTGTCTGTCTCTTTAACTGTCCTGTTTGATCTGTACAGGATATCTGTACAGGACAGATGGATCATGGAGAATGACAGTTGACTATTTCAAACTTAATCAAGTTATGTCTCTGAAGCTGCTGTACCAGATGTGGTGTCCTTAACTTGAGTATATTTAACACATATCCTGGTACATGGTATGCAGTTATTGACCTAGAACATACTTTTTCTTGTTATCTGTCCATAAGAATCCCAGAAATTATATGCTTTCAGCTGGGTGGGACAACAGAATACCTTGACAACTTTACCTCCAGAATATATTAACTCTCCAGCCCTGTATCATAACTTAGTACAAAATGATCTTGATCATCTGTCTTTTGCACAAAATGTCACACTGGTCCACTATTTTTTTTCTTTTTTGTTTTTTGTTTGTTTTTTGAGACAGGGTTTCTCTGTGTAATAGTCCTGGCTATCCTGGACTCACTTTGTAGACCAGGCTGGCCTGGAACTCAAGAGATCTGTCTGCCTCTGCCTCCCAAGTGCTGGGATTAAAGGCATTCACCACCACGCCTGGCCTGGTGCACTATTGTGATGACACTGATTAGACAAAGTGAGCAGGAGGTAGCAACTGCTTTGAACTTGTTGGCAACATATATTCACATCAGAGAACGGGAAGTAAATCCAACCAAAATTCAAGGGCCACAGTTAAATTTTGAGGAGTCCATGGGTGTGGGACATGCAGAGATATTCCTTCAAAGTTAAAAGACAAGTTATTTCATCTGGCCTCTCCTATTACCAAGAAAGAAGCACAATGTTTAGGGGGACTATTTGGATTCTGGAGATAGCACATTCTTCACTTGGGTGTGTTTCACCTCTATATACCGAGGGACTCAGAAAACAGCTAGCTTTGTGTGGGCCCTGGAATAAGAGGCAGCTTTTCAGCAGGTTCAGGATGTGGTGCAGGCTGTTCTACCATTTGGATCACATGGACCAGCAGACTTGATGGTATTTGAGGTGTCAGTGACAGATAGGGATGCTTTTTGGAGTCTTTGGTGGGCCCCTATAGTTGAATCAAAAAGGAGACCCTTGGGATATTGGAGCTAGGCTCTACCATCATCTGTTCTCCCTTTGAGACACAGACAGCTCCTATTGTACCTTAATCTCGGAATGTATGACAGTAAGCCACCAAGTTACTATGCGACCCAAGCTGCCCATCATGACTTGGGTATTATCTGATCCACCAAGTCATAAATTAGGATGTGCACAGCAGCAGTCCATTATCAAATGGAAGTGGTATATGTGATCAGGACCAAGCAGGTCTTGTGCGCACAAACGAGTTACATGATGAAGTTGCCCAAATACCTATGGTTTCTGCTGCTATAGTGCCTTTTTCCAACCATGAACCTGGAGTCTCATGGAGTGTGTCCTATGATTGGTTGACTGAGGAAGAGAAGATTAGGGCCTGATTTACTAATGGCTCTGCATGCTCTGCAGGCACCACCAGCTGCAGCATTAACATTGCTTTCTGGGACAACCTTGAAAGATACTGGTGAAGGGAAATTTCCCATTGGGCAGAACTTCAGGCAGTACACATTGTGTACTTTGCTTTGCGGGAGAAATGATCAGATGTGTGAATGTTTACTGATTGATGGGCTATAGCCAGTGGTTTGGTCCGGGACTTGGAAAGAGCACGATTGGAAAATTGGTGAGAAAGACATGGGGAAGGTGTGGATAGATTTCTTTGACTAGGCAGTGGACGTAAAGTTACTTGTGTCCCATGTAAATGCTTGTCAAAAGGTGACCTCAGCAGGTGAGGAATTCAATAATCAAGTAGATAGACCCATTTTCTGTACAGTCAGTATTTCCCTGGCCACTCCTGTCTTTGCACAATGGACCCATGAACAAAGTGACCCGTTCCTAGAGTTATTTTCTCATAAAGTTTGCCCATAAGATAAATGATCCCCTTTAAAAGAAAATCATTGTTACTGCTTTCAATAAAACCAGTACTTTTCTTTGTAGGTTTTAGTAGCTTTACAATCTAAACTGTTTTAATGTTTTTCAGGTAGTAATATATGGTTATATCTCCATAGACTCCAGTTTTCAGAGGGTGTATTTAGGTAGGCCAGCTGGAGCTGATATTTCGGTTGTTCTCTGAGCAAGACTGTTCACCTTTAATGGAGATCTGTCTAGACACCTATCTATGTTAAAAAGACTAGATCAAGTCAGATATGAGTCTGAACAATTACTTGGTAGCTGTAGTTGAAAAAAAAAAAACTAGCTAACATTCAGGTAGTCTAGATTAGGGGTCAGCAAACTACAGCCTGAGGGCCAAACTCCTACCTGGTTCTGAAGATACAGTCCTATTGGTACACACAGTCATTCATTTTGCTTATGTATCCCTGGCTACTTTTGCCCTCAGTAGAGGAGTGGAGTTGATAATATGGCCTACAGAGCCTGAAATATTTTCTGGGTGACTTACAGGAAAGTTTGCTGATCTAGATTAGTGGTGTCCCTGAGGGGACAGTAAGCAGTATCTGGAGATGTGCTGCTGGTATTTAGGGTATAGAGCCCAAGGATGCTATTAAGTAACCATAAAGCATGGGATACACCCCCCCCCCCATGATGAATTATCAGCTCTTAAATGTTGATAGTGCTAAAACTTGATCTAAATAAATGGATCTCAAACTTCATTGTGTAACAGAGTAATTTAGAGGGGTTGCTAAACAGCAGGTTATTCAGTGAATCTGGGATTGGATCTGCAAATCTCAGTTTCATTTGTATCAGATTCCTAGAACTTGAGAATCACTTTTGATCAAGGATGACTTTTGAAATTCCACCTAAGCTTTTTATTCTTTGATTTTATGATCCATTTCTGTGACTTAGAGAAAGGTGTTATTTCCTTGGAGACTTGGTGCTACTTCATCATTCTATGCCTTGGACTCTCATTTCCTTTTGGAACACTTCTATTTATCTGTTCTTTAAGAACTCATGCCCTATCTTTTGTATATAACATACACAACCTACTTTGGCCTAGTAATTTATTCTGTATCTTGTCCATGTTTCTCTCTTAATCTTTTTACATGGCTATTGATCAGTTTACAAATTTTTACCCTGTACTGTCTGTTCTTTGGGGGACCTCTTGCCTAATTCCTAGCCATCTGCTACTGCAGTAACTAGTATGAGACATTTAGTGAATACTTACCAGAGTAAGACTGCTATGAAACTTTCAGTGTGATAGTGATTTCACCTTTACCACAAAAGTTATGCTCTAGTGAGTTAACAGTTAAGATACAGATGGGCCATCCATGTTTCCTAATCCTCAGCATCTGGTGTGTGGATGAACACTGAATGTTGGGACAACCTTTTAAAAGACTGACTCAAAGATTTGAGATTTTACACCTTTTCCTGGTTCATAATGTGATACTAGTTATTGAATGCACCTGTCTCCAGAAAGGGTTCATTTCTTTCTGTCACTTACTGGGCAATAATCAGGACAGAAAGATAAGTTAATACTCTATTTTGAAAAAAATGGGATTGATGTTTTGGGACATGATGTTTGTTTCTTTCATAGTAGGAATCAAAGGCCTGCTTTGCTGGTGTTTATAGTTGATATGGTGGCTAGATCAGAGGGTTCCTTTTGGAATTCAGTCTTCATCTTGTTCAGTTACTTGGATTGTTTTTTGAATTGATTATGGTTATAAGTTACTTCTCTGTTGCTATGATAAAACACTATGATTAAAAGCAACTTATGACAGTTAATTTTGGCTTATAGTTTTTGAGGGATAAGAGTCCATTTTGGTGGGGAACATGACAGCAAATGGCAGGCATAGCAGCAGGAGCAGAAGCTGAGAGATCACATCTTCAACTGCAAACCCAAAGCAGAGAGAACAAACTAAAGTGGGGGATCAGGCTTTAAACTCTTAAAGCCCACCAGAGTGACATACTTCTGTCTGCAAAGATGTACCCTCCCCATACAGCACTCTGGGTACCAAGGGTTCAAAGACCTGAGCCTTTAGGGAACATTTCTCATTCAGAGTACCGCAAAGCTCTTACTCACAGCGTTTGGGAGGCAGAGGCAGGCAAATGTGTGAGTTTGAGGCCAGCAGGCCCACAGTGTATGCTTGGACTCCAAAAAGCCAAACCATCCAACTAGACACCCCCTAAGCCTACAAACAAACACCCCAAAACACTGCAACCCCTCAGACAAAAACAAACAACCCACCACAGTATGGTTGTAACAATAGTCAGGAAGAAGAGAGCAGTGAATACAGGTGCTTGGCTAGCTTTCTCCTTTTTATGGAACCCAGGACCCAGCCCATGAAATAGTAACTACCTACTTAACTTTTAGTCTGGACATCTAAATGGGTTGGACTAATTGTCTTTATTCAGTCCTTTAAAAAACAAGGATTAGGCTCAGTTACTTGAATTGAACTGAGGGTCCTGTGTTGGGACACAGGTTGACAGTTCTTAAGTGGTGTATGTCCTGTTATAAAGACAGTTGTAAAGAACTCTGTTTCCAAATGAATTGTCTGTGTACCTAGGACTGTACTTTGTATACTTATGTAAAGCAGTGCTATAAGCATGGACTCTTTCTTGTACCTTTGAATGTTTAAGAAAACGTAAGTAGATCTTGCAGCCTTTAGATTAGGGCTTCTTAAACTTTTTCTGCTTGCAACTCCTTTTCATCTGAGATATATTTTGACTTTTAGAAACAGGTTTTCCTGTGTAGTCCCTTGGCTGTCTTCAGACTCATTCTGTGGATCCCGCTGCCTCTGCCTACCAAGTGTTAGGATTAAAGGCACACGCCACCACACTCTGCTAACAGAGATACAACTCTGTGTGTAGAGGTACATAAAATAGGCATAAGAATAAATATTTATTGGTCACAAAACATGAAGAAATTTATCTTAAAACAATTTTATGTATACTTTCACTACGTATTATTTTTTATTAATTTATTTTTTCAAGTTACATTTCCTTCCCTTCAGGTCCCACCCTTTCTCCATCTTCCCTATCTCCATCCTCTCCTCCTCAGATGAGAGGAGTCCTCACATATCAACGCCCCCCCTCAGTTCATCAGTCATGTGAGAGCTAAGAGCTTCCTCTTGTACTGGTACCTAATATGGCAGCCCAGCTAGGGTAATGTGTTCCACTAATAGGCAACAGGGTCCATGACTTGCTACTGAGTGGAGTTTTTCATAGGATAGGTTCCTGTCTGTTTGGGTCTGTGGGTTGTAGGATGGTTGTCCTGTGCTATATGGTTAATATCCATTTATAAGTGAGTACATACCAGATGTGTCTTTCTGGGTCTGGGTTAGCTTACTCAGGATGAGCTTTTCTAGTTCTGTCCATTTGGTTGCAAATTGTATGATTTCTGGTACTGAGTAGTATTCCATTGAATTTCACTACTTATTAAAGACAAAAGAAACTTGTATACCAATGGGATGTACACTTGTTTATTTTTTGAAATGTATTTTAAAAAGCATTTCATGTATATAATTGTTTTGCTACATGTATGACTGTGCATTATGTGCATGCCTGATGTTCATAGAAGCCAGAAGTGGGCATCAGATCTCCTGACACTGGAGTTACAAAAGGTTCTGAGCCACTATATGGGTGCTGGGAATCAAACCTGGATCCACTCAACTGCTGAGTCATCTCTCCAGCCCCATACTTTTACCTAAAGCATTAAATCTTGTTTGAATGTTTGAAGTTATGGAATGTAGAACACTTTAAACATTTTTCAGAGTTGATTTTGATTTTATAGTAAGTGCCGAGAAACTTGCTTTGTAGAAATACATAGTAAAAAAGGCAAAGGTTTGTTTAGGGTCATTGAAAAAATTGTTGGCAGTTTTGTCCTAATCACATCATAATTCATTTAATTTTTTTAAAATGAAAGTCAAGTCAGCAGTTCAAACAGCAATTTAAAAAATTAAATCTTTCAACAATACAATTCAAAGGTATACTGATTTATGTGCTGAGGAATGATGGTGTCAAAATATTTTCTTTATTTTCACAACTAATCCTTTATGTTTCTATAAGAGCAGAAAACTGCATGTAAAAAAAAAATCACAAATTCATTACATACTGTAGTCTCCAATCTGAGCTGAGACATTTCAAATAGTGTTGATGATTCTTTAAGGGGTCATGATCCTTAGTTTAAAAAGTTTGGTTCTAAGTTACAGTGTAGTGGTGGTGGATGCAAGTCTGTAATCCCAACATTTGGAGGCGAGGGAGGAAGATCAGAAGTTCAAGACTAGTCTTAGCTACATAGTGACTTAGAAGCCATCCTGGGCTATGAAACTGTACAAAACAGCATAGTGAAGCAAAGCTAAAAACCATTTGTAAAGCTGTGTTAGAGCTATAGGTGTGTACATCCACACTTGCCTTTAATTCCCCTTTCCTTTCTGTTTCTTTTTCCTGAGATGGAGTCTTAATATTTGTTTGGGCTAACCTCATATTCAGGGTCCTGCCTCAAACCACTAGCAGTGTGTGGGAATTGATGATGACTTCTTATAAGGCAGAGTCCCAGGATCATGAAGAGTATCAGCAGACAATGATGATACTTCTATTGCTTTGTGTTTTCTTATCTTTCTCTTACAAAGCTAAGAGTATCTTTGTGCCGTCTAAACTACAGCTTGGTTAAATTTCTACCTCTTAATCCCTCAGACTGGAGATTAAACTCCAGTATGAAGTTTGGAGGGAACAACACACCATATTCAAACAATTGTAGCACACTTTTCTCATCTTAAATTTAATATTTAAATTACTCTAATTTAGTGGAGAACTTTATTTTGTTGACTTTCATCCTTTTACCTAAGTCATCTCTCTAAAATGTGCTCCATCATTTTTTTTGCTCCACATTTCCTTTGATTTCTGCATGATTCTTTCCACTGACTCCTTTTTCTGAACCCCCCCCCACACTTTATCAATTGCAGTCTTCTCCTGTTTAAAATACCATCCACGGATCCTAAGTTCTGTTCCAGATGACTCCATGTTTCTATTCTTTGCTCTCATGAAAGTGCTAATGTACCTTAAAGATCCGTCTTGTCCACTTCCCTTCCACCCTACCCATTTCATATTTTTAGGGAATCCTCTTTTGTTTATTTGTTTGTTTTTATTTTTTTCAAGACAAGGTTCTGTGTAGCCCTGGCTGTCCTGAAACTCACTCACTATAGGCCATTCTGACCTTAAACTCAGAGATCTACCTGTCTCTGCTTTCCAAGTGCTGGGATTAAAGGCGTATGCCACCATTGCCTGGCTTTCTTTAGTTTTAATTAGCCAGTTTTTGTATGTTTTGGTTTTGTATGCTTGGTTTCCAAGGGAGAGAACCTCATTTTTCACTTCTTCCCCTTGCTTTGGAGATGGTATCCAGTCCAGGAGAAAGCCTGCGTTGGGGTAGAACTACTCTGTATGACCTAGACCACCCTCAAACTCATACTCTTTCTCTAGATATTCACCTTGTCCTCCAGTATGAGGACAAGGCCTCAAACTGGATATCCTGCCTGTACCTATTTAGTGCTACACAGTTTGTTTGTTTTTTTTAAACAAAAACAACAGCAACAACAAAACCTATACCTTACCCGAGCTGTACCTTATCTGGGTGGTGCTGGCACATGCCTATAATCCCAGCCCTTGGGAGGCAGAGGCAGGCAGATCTCTGAGTTTGAGGCCAGACTGGTCTACAGAGTGAGTTCTAGGACAACCAGGGCCACTTAGAGAAACTCTGTCTTGGAAACAAAGAAACAAATCAAACCAAAAACCAAACCAAACTAAAACTATACCTTGTTTTTCTGAGAATATACTTTGAATTATATTGTATTCCATGCATTGCTTCTATATAAACATACCTAATTTGAGGGTCCCTTCTGAGGTCACCTACCTAGTACCTTATTCCCTTTTGGAGTCTCTCCCACATCCCTTCTATTTTCTCCTTGTCTTTGTTTCCCCCTTTCCTGTGGTGGAGGTTGGATTTCTATTGACTCA
Organism: Lophiomys imhausi; assembly: GCA_907164525.1. Classification (NCBI taxonomy): domain Eukaryota; kingdom Metazoa; phylum Chordata; class Mammalia; order Rodentia; family Muridae; genus Lophiomys; species Lophiomys imhausi. Next base: position 8,662,682 of record CAJQZJ010005020.1, read on the forward strand.
GCCTGACACCTGACAGTGCACATGGTCCTGGGCAACAAAAGAAAGCCCAGGAAACTGGAAAGGCTTTTGACTTGGCATTGCTTCTCAACACCCCTCAGCTGCTGGACACTGCCACACTTTGAAAGAGGCTAGAAAGATAGCAGCTGAAGTTGGGCCTAGCCCATTTGGAAAGCCAGGGCTCCGAGAGATGCAGAGAACAGTGCCCTGCGGAAGAGCGTGGCCAAGGACCCCGAGAAACTGAGAAACCATGAGACTTGCCAGGGACCTTGAGAGCAGAGCCCTACTGAAGGGCGTGGTGGCAGAGCCCAAAAAGGGGGCATGAGAGATGGAGATGCGAAGTAGATGTGTGCCAACTGTTGATACTGAGGCTGTGCTGACAGAAAAGGCTGGACTTCAAGCAGAGATGCGCTAACCAGTCCCTAGGCTGCATCAGCCCTGAGGTGGTAAGAATTGGGTGGTCAGGCACCTCAGCACATAAACCGAGACCAGCCAAGGAGACAAGAGGCAAGGCTGAGAGATAAGACTGCAGAAAGGAGCTGCTACCGTGAGCTAGCCCAAGAAGGTGGAGAAAAGGCTGGGGAAGGCTATGTCTGCCACAAGTAAGCTTGGGCTGGCACAAGAGGCGTGGCATGGGACCTGCTCAGAGAAATTGGTTGCTGAGGAGAGTCAAGAGCTGTGGCCTGCTGGTGCCACAGATTTGGGAGCAAAGTGGCCTGAGGCTATGTCTGTCCGTGGGCTCGCAGCCACCAAGCTAGTGAGAGGTGTGAGGCACAAGTGCTCTAAGGTTGAGGTGAAGGGACTGTGAAGAGACTGCAAAAATAGGTGGGAGTGCAGCCTCTGTCCCATGAGGGTGTGGCAAGGCCCAGATGAACAGAGGAGGCCCCAGCAAGGCCACGGTGCCAAAGCTGATGTAGGAGGCCTTGAGCCCAAGCTGAAGGGAGATGGCGGCCAGTATGATAGCCAAGTGATCACTGAATGACTGCAGACAGACTGCTGACCAGTTGCCCTCAAAGGACCTGCACTTGAGGATTGGTATCCTAAAGTTAGTAGGGTTGGTGGGGTAGTAGGAGTTTATAGATATTAATAAATATAGCTTAAAAGTTAGGCTTACACTTCCTTTCTTACTCTGGTAAGGTCTTGTTCTGTGATATAGGTTAGCTTTGGACTCTCTGATCCTCCTGCCTCTGTGTCTTCAGTTCTGGGATTATAGGCATGCGTCACTCTGGTTGGAATCTATCCTGTCTATGAAAAGCCAAAGTGCTGTATTCATATGTTATTAGTGGATGCCGGGCGCATGCCTTTAAATCCCAGCAGAGGCAGGTGGGTCTCTGAGTTCGAGGTCAGCAAAGTGAGTCCAGGACAGCCAGGGATACACACAGAAACTCTGTCTCGAAAAGCCAAAAAAAAAAAAAAAAAAAAAGAATAAGAAGAGACAGGTGGCTTAGATCGTTGGAATTAGAACTTTGAAGATACTGGTATCCACATCTTGCTGTGATCCTTTATATGATAAATTGCTTAGTGTATCAGCACAATTTGGGGGGGGGGATTCTTTGAATACATGGTCTCTCTGTGTAGTTTAGGATGGCTTTGAACTCCTGATCTTCTTGTTTCAGCCTCCCAAGTGCTAGTACGGGTGTATGCCACCACACCCACCTGCATAGTTTTTGTTTATGAATTAGATATGTTAATTTATTTAGTCTTTACATCATGTTTTTAGTTTCTGTTTTGATTGAATACTTGCAAATTATAATCTACAGTGGTATGAAAAGTGAAGTATGTAGGGATTCATTTAAGGAACCAGTAAATTAAAAGTACTGTAAAACATGAGGACAGTAGCTTTTATTATTAAGACTCACTATAGTTTTAGACCCTATCAATGTAACTGGCAAAGGTGGACATTCTTACCTTTTGGTAGTTACAACTTTTTGAAAGTCTTGTGTGAAAAATGTGTGATGAAGTTTCCAAGATCTGTTAAGTGCTTGCTCCCTCTTGTGGATAGAAATGATAATGTACGTTCTTACCGATTCCGTTCTCTAATTTGTTACTAAAAGATGTACAGTCAGCAGTTTGTAAAATTTTCCAAAACATTCATGTTTTTGAGGCTTATTAGTACAATTTTACCAATTGTACTAATTTTTTAGTTCACATAAACTCGTTATTGCTCAAGTATTTTTTTTCTTTCAAAGAAAGGGAAACATTTATAACTCTCCAGGATAAAGTTTGTATAATAGTATAGTCATGAACCACATAATACTGTTTTGGTCAAGAACTAACTGCATATACAATGATGGTCCCATAAGATTTTAATAGATCTGAAAAATGTGAAGCCGGGTTTGTGCTGTTGGCATAAACCTGTCAATCATGATTTGTTATTGTTTTAAGTATTACTTAAGTTACTGATACTTTTTGAGGAATTTTGCATCTTTGCTTATGAAGATGATTGCTGTGGATCTGAAGCAATTCTAAACCTATCTGGTGTTGCATGCCAATTAGGTGAGACTGGATAAGTATGTATGTGAGCTGCAATAGTACTTCGTAAACGTAGACTTAGCCTTTCTTTTTGGAAACATGATCCTGCTAATAACTCAGGCTGGTCTTTTTTTGTAGTGTAGGCTCAACCTGGTTTTCTTCTTGCTTCTATCTCCTAAGTGCTAGATAACACATGTGTACTACCATGGGTAGTTTGTGCTGTGCTAGAGATTGGTCCCAGGACCTTATATATGCTAAGCAAGCACTCTACCCCTTGAGTTACATCCCAGCCCTGAGGAGACTTTGGAGAGCAGTATTGTTAGCTATTTCTTCCTCGCCTTGTAAATTTTGTACAAAATTTTCTAGTGGCCTTTTCTAACCTGAAAGTGCTCAGAAAAGGAATATTAAAACATGTCCTCTCGGGGTTGGAGAGGTGGTTCAGTGGTTAAGAGCACTTGTTGCTTTTCCAGAGTATTGGAATTTGATTCCTAGTACCCACATGGTGGTTCATAACTTCTATAACTCCAGTTCTGGGGGATATGGTAACCTCTTCTGACCTCTGTAGGCACCAGACACGCAAATGGAACAATACACATATGCAAGCAAAATACTCATACATAAAGATAATAAATAAGTCTAATAAAAAGTTAAAAATGCATTCTCAGCTAAGTTGGTACAGTATAAGACAAGATCTCATTTTCCTTATACATTCCGTCATTGGTTAAGCCATACCTCATTTACTTACTTTATTACCCTGCTAGAGTCCATGAAGCTGCTGCTGTGACTTGCTTACGGTCCTGTTTCATAAGTGTCACTCTCAGGGACTGCAGTGCATCTGCTAGTCCTTCAGCTACCCCGTGTGGACTCCCATTTATCAGGGAAGTATTGTTTGTGCTTAATACCACATAGAAGATGGCCACCCTGGGAGCCATACTCTAACTCCGTATGTCTCAGCCTCAACTGAATGCTTTTCTCCCTCCCTCCCTCCCTCTCTCCCTCCCTCCCTCCCTCCCTCCCTCACTTCCTTTCTTCCCCCCCCTCCTCCTCTCTTTCTTGTACCCCCCCACCCCAAGACAGGGTTTCTCTGTGTATCCCTGGCTGTGCTGGACTCACTTTGTAGACCAGGCTGGCCTTGAACTCACAGAGATCCACCTGCCTCTGCCTCCCAAGTGCTGGGATTAAAGGTGTGCACTTCCACGCCCAGCTGCTGAATGTTTTCTTATGCATAGCAAGCCAGTCCAGCTGCTGCCATAGCAAGATGGTACACACACATGCAACATAGGGAAGAATGACTATATTTGTGTTGTCCTCATTGCTCCACGCTCAGATGTGTAACTGAATATTTTTATTTATCAACACTTATATTTATTAATGCTTAATAATTACCTATAAAATACCTAAATCCTATAACCTAAACCCTGTAATCTATCACCTATAATCTAAGAACTTTCTAATATCTAAGACCACTCTAATATCTATTTAAGAATACTCTAATACCTAAGAACACTCTTAATACCTATATAAGAACACTCTAATAGCTATTTAAGAGCACTCTAATATCTATCTAGGAACACTCTAAAACCTATCTAAAAACATTTAACTAACAATTTTAACTTTCTTTTTTTTTTTTTTATAAATACTTTATTTTTTTTTCTTCAAGTTACATCTCAGTAACAAACCCCTCCCTATTCCCCCTTCCTAACCCGCCCTTCCACCCTCTTCCCTCCAGAGGTTTCCCCTTTCAGTCCAACAGCTGGTTCCTTCTCTTATAACAGTAAGTATTATACAAAACAATAGATATAAATATGCCACATTTATGAGATTAAATTGGCCCAGTATACCTTCCCAATGTTCAGTTTATACCTATTTGGCCCCTGACTTTAACATTCTACTATCTACCCACCTCCATGAGTTTAAAGGTCTATATGTGACTCAACATTCATACTATCTTGCAACACACTTTTAAGAGTATCTTCTTAGATCTATAACACCCTCTTGATTCCTAAACAGTTCAAAATTTAACTATAAGATTCTATCTGTCTATTCTTCAACCACCTCAGAGACCTGAGAGGGATAAATATATTTGCTTATATAGGAAGTGCAGAGCCTGCAGCTTCCAAAACTAAGAAAGAACATACCAATAACTGCCTGGACAGTTCCCATTTTCTCTCCATACATTCCAGCATCAATCTTCAGGCTTTGGGTCCTGTTTCTCTGACAGACATTTGTTGTAGAGCAGGGATTATGAAGGACTTACCTACCCTGTCTTGGCAGAGTTAGGCTGTCGACTTCCCTGCTACCAAGTTTTGTCCTTTTTGGACAGCAGTCTGTCTGCAGTTGGTGCAAGGGGTTTTTTCATGCCAAGAGATAGGCTTGCCACTAATTCAACCATCTTACAGTGGAGGTTCTTCGATGCTTATCTTCTACTTGGAGTAGAATAGGGGGTGCTGTCAGGCGCTGATATGTCTCGATATCAAAAAAAAATCTTGATTTAAGATAACATCTTTGAATGCCATATTCTGCAGATCTCTAGGGGTTTTTGAAGATGCCCTAACCATCTCTTGTATTTAGATAAGCAAATGTTGCTTGTCTCTTAGCAACTTGATTACTGGGTAGTTTAGAGAATATCTGTGATAGACTGTCATAGTAGCTAACAAAGAGACATGTTTGCATGACTAGGAGTTTGTTTTAACTATCTTAGATCGTTTTAGACGGTTGGTATCAAGAGGTCAGAGCTTCACATTTTATTTTTAAGTATCTCTAGGTATGATACCATTGGGAAGCATTATCTTTAAATTTGTATCAATATACAAAGAGCTATTCAATTGTGGTTAAATATACTCTTAATTATGTATCAATATACCAAGATCAATGCCTATGTAGCCCAATATAATCTTAATATTACATCCATATGCAAGGGTCAATACCATTGTGGCCAACTATAATCTTAATTTTGTATCAATATACAAAGATCAATACCGATGTAATCCAATACAATCTTATTTTTGCACAATAAACAATGGTCAATACCACTTTAGCCAAATAACCTACTAATTTTGTATCAATATACAAAGGTATAAGGGCATATTCAATAATCTGCCCCTTCTTCTTGGACCTTCCTGTGCTATGTCTATATCTCATTTTTCTCAAGCCCATGCACTCCTACCTAGGAGAGGAAGAAGGATACAGAAAAGGAAAAGTAGGAATTCCCTGGGGCTAACCTCCAAAACCCATTAAGACAGGATCATTTATCAGCTTGTAGTCTCTTCCCCTACATAACAGAGTTTTCAGTTATCCTTCAAATAACCAAAAAGAAGGGCGGAGAAACACCCTCCCCACCCTCTGGGCATGGGACGTCGCTCTCTTAAAGTGACTTCCTGCTGATTTGGGTCGTAGTAGACCTGTTTGGGGCCCCAACCCAAATGGGAAAAATGATTAAAAATGTTAGTACACTCCTTTTGTGTTCAGTCCTTCTGTTCTCAGCTGTTTAGATGACCTAAGGGGTTTGTAGGCAGAAGCTGATCTTGCAGGCTTCACTGAGGTTCCGGCCGGAGCATTGTGTAGAGCTGAATGGTCCCAGCGACACTGGATTGCAGTGGTGGTTGCAGGCCCCCGATGGAGACAGCTATTGAGGAAGTCTGCCAGGCAGAATCAACTGGGTCACTCATCCTCCTTGGTGCCTGATTCTGCTCTCTGCTGAGGATTCCGCTGTCCGCCGTCCCCAGGCTCCCCTAATGGACACTTCGATTCTCCTGGAACGATAAGAACAGAGCCCTGCCCCAATCCCAACCCTAGGACAATTGCCCTCTTTTTTTTTTCTGGGGGGGGGATGGGGGGGCTAGGTAGTACTTCTCCTGAAGCAAATTTGGCCTTCTGACAACATACAAAGCGTTATCTTTCAATCCGGGTTAAAGAAGAAATCATTCTGTCACCTTGGAGCTAAACCAGCTCTAGTGTATATATTTTGAGATCCCAAAGGACAATCTGCCTGCATCGAGACGGCCTTTTGTAAGTAGCCTCCAAACCTAGGTCCCTCCAAATCCCATGTGTGTGTCTCTGAACTCTAATTATTGGGAACAGGGACCTGTGTTTCTCATCTGAAGGGATCAAAGATGTGTTCCACCACTCCTGGATCGAAGTCTTTCTCTATTTAGAGTTTGCCCTGCATCAGGCTGACCCTGAGCTCCGGGATCTGCCTGTTTCTGTCTCTAGTGTGTTGGGAGCTGGGATCAAGGGTGTACTCTTCTTGAATGGTGGGACCAAGAGTATGCACCCTCACCACCCCGCTCCGTATGACTCCAGAGTACATAAGACCCCCAACTCTAAGGCGCCCCCCCCCCCCTGTCTCCGCTGAAGTCAAAGGCATGGGCCAATACCACAATTCTCTTGTATTTTACCTTAGCTCCACGTCTTCTCTACACCTGGAGGTCTGCAAATCCAGGCCGAATGGCTGTATCCTCTGTTCCATTCACAGTGTTTCAGCCCTGCCCCCTGCCCTTTTTTTTTCTTTTCTTTTTTTTTTTTTTTTTTTTTTTTTTTAGTTGATAAATTTATTTGTTTGTTGCTTCAGGTTACATCCTTATCATATTGTCCTCTTTTCCCACTTCCTAGGCCCACCCTCCCATGCTCTACCCCCTGACCCTTCCGTCTTGTTCCTCTGGGGTGGAGTGTCCCTGCCTAACAGTCTCTCACCACAGATCAGGAGTCATATGAGGGCAAAGAGCCTCTTCATTCACCAGGGGCCTATGAGGCAGTACTGCCAGTGAATGGTGTCTCATTGCTACTGGGGGAATACTAAAAAAAAAGACCAACAAACACACAAACCCACAAAAACAAAGAATATCAACAAAAAAAGAGAGGAAAAAGAGAAGGGAAAAGGAAAGAGAAAAAAAGAAAAAAAGAAGGAAAAAGAAACAGATAAAAAAAAAATTATGACCTTGTTCCTTTTGATGTGTTGGTTGTAGTACAGATATCCTGTACGATATAGTTAAAATCCTACTATAAGTGAATAGATGCCATGTGCATCCTTCTGAGACTGGGTTAGCTCACTCAGGATGAGCTCCTCTAGATCCATCCATTTGGTTGCAAATTGCATGATTTCATTGTTTCTGATAGCTGAGTAATATTCCATTGTATAGATGTACCACAATTTTTTAATCCATTCTTCAGTTGAGGGACATCTGGGTTGTTTCCAATTTCTAGCTATTACAAATAAGGCTGCTATGAACATAGATGAGGAGACTTCCCTATGTTTCCGTGAGAGGTCCTTTGGGTGTATACCCAGAAGTGGTATGGCTGGGTCTTGAGGCAAGGTTATTCCTAGATTTCTAAGATATCGCCAGACAGACCTCCATAGTGGTTGCACAAGCCTGCACTCCCACCAGCAATGGAGTAGGGTACCCCTTTCTCCACACCCTCGCCAGCATGCGCTATCATTTGAGCTCTTTATTTTAGCCATTCTAACAGGTGTTAGGTGGAATCTCAGGGTCGTCTTGAGTTGCATTTCTCTGATGATTAAGGATGTTGAACATTTCTTCAGGTGTCTCTCAGCCCTTAGGGATTCCTCCTTTGTGAATTCTCTATTTAGCTCCATCTCCCATTTTTTGATTGGATTATTTGGTTTCTTGGCATTTAGTTTCTTGAGTTCTTTGTAGATTTTAGATAATAGCCCTCTATCAGATGTGGGGTTGGTGAAGATTTTCTCCCAGTCTGTTGGTTGCCGTTTTGTTCTAATGACAGTATCCTTTGCTTTACAGAAACTTTTCAGTTTCATGAGGTCCCATTTATTGATTGTTGATCTCAGGTCCTGAGCTGTTGGTGTTCTGTTCAGGAAGTTGTCACCTGTGCCAATGAGTTCGAGGGTTTCTCCTACTTTTTCTTCTAGTATCTTTAGTGTGGCTGGCCTTATGTTAAGGTCTTTGATCCACTTGGAATTAAGTTTTGTACAAGGTGATAGGTATGGGTCTAATTTCATTCTTTTGCAAGTGGACATCCAGTTGGACCAGCACCATTTGTTGAAGATGCTGTCCTTCTTCCATTGTGCGTTTTTGGCTTCTTTGTCAAAGATTAGTTGGCCATAGGTGTGTGGATCCATGTTTGGGTCTTCAATTCGATTCCATTGATCCACTGGTCTGTTTCTATACCAGTACCATGCTGTTTTTATTACTGTTGCTCTGTAGTACAGCTGGAAATCTGGGATGGTGATACCTCCAGATGTTTTTTCATTGGACAAGATTGATTTAGCTATTCTGGGCTTTTTGTTGTTCCATATGAAGTTGAGACTAGCTTTTTCCAGGTCTATAAAGAATTGTGTTGGTATTTTGATAGGAATTGCATTAAATCTATATATTGCTTTTGGTAGGATAGCCATTTTTATTATGTTGATCTTACCTATCCATGAGCATGGGAGATCTTTCCATCTTCTAAAGGCCTCTTCCATTTCTTTCTTCAGGGGCTTGAAGTTCTTGTTATATAGGTCCTTTACATGCTTGGTTAGAGTTACTCCCAGGTATTTTATGTTGTTTGTGGCTAATGTGAAGGGGGTTGTTTCCCTTATTTCTTTTTCGGTATATTTGTTTGTTGTATAAAGAAGGGCTTCTGATTTTTTTGAGTTAATTTTGTATCCAGCCACCTTGCTGAAGTTGTTTATCAGCTGTAAGAGTTCTTTGGTGGAGTTTTTGGGGTCGCTTATGTATACTAACATATCATCTGCGAATAGGGATAATTTGACTTCTTCATTTCCAATTTTTATCCCTTTGATCTCCTTTAGTTGTCTTATTGCTCTAGCAAGGACTTCAAGTACTATATTGAAGAGATATGGTGAAAGTGGACATCCTTGTCTTGTCCCTGAGTTTAGAGGAAATGCTTCAAGCTTCTCTCCATTTAATTTGATGTTGGCTACTGGCTTGCTGTATATTGCCTTCATTATTTCTAGGTATGGTCCTTGTATGCCCGTTCTCTCCAGAACTTTTAGCATGAAGGGGTGTTGGATTTTGTCAAATGCTTTTTCTGCATCTAGCGAGATTATCATGTGGTTTTTTTCTTTCATCTTGTTTATGTGGTGAATTACATTGATAGACTTTCGTATATTGAACCATCCCTGCATTCCAGGGATGAAGCCTACTTGATCATGGTGTATGATACTTTTGATGTGTTCTTGAATTCGGTTTGCTAGTATTTTATTAAGTATTTTTTCATCTATGTTCATGAGGGAGATTGGTCTGAAGTTCTCTTTCTTTGTTGGGTCTTTGTGTGGTTTAGGAATCAGAATGACAGTGGCCTCATAGAATGAGTTTGGCAGTGATCTTTCTGTTTCTATGTGGTGGAAGAGTTTGAAAAGTAATGGTGTTAATTCCTCTTTGAAGGTCCGGTAGAATTCCGTGCTATAGCCATCTGGCCCTGGGCTTTTTTTGGTTGGGAGATTATTAATGACTGTTTCTATTTCCTTAGGTGTTATTGGGCTGTTTAAGCTGTTAATCTGATTTTGATTTAGTTTTGGTAGGTGGAATTTGTCGAGGAAATTGTCCATTTCGCTTAGGTTTTCAAATTTAGTGGAATATAGATTTTTAAAGTAATGTCCGAATATTTTCTGGATCTCCTCAATGTCTGTTGTTATTTCTCCCTTTTCATTTCTGATTTTGTTGATTTGTGTTCTTTCCCTTTGCCTTTTAGTTAATTTGGCTAGGGGTCTGTCTATTTTGTTGATTTTCTCAAAGAACCAACTCTTGGTTTCATTGATTCTTTGTATAGTTCTTTTTGATTCTAAGTTGTTGATTTCAGCTCTAAGTTTGATGATTTCCTGTCTTCTGCTCTTCTTGGGAGTGTTTGTTTCTTTTTTTTCCAATTCACCCAGCTTAGCTGTTAGTTCACTAATATGAGCTGTCACAATTTTCTTTTTGAAAGCACTTAGTGCTATGAACTTTCCTCGTAGCACAGCTTTCAATGTATCCCATAGGTTTGGGTATGTTGTGTCTTCATTGTCGTTGGATTTTAAGAAGTCTTTGATTTCCTTCCTTATTTCTTCCCTGACCCAGTGGTCATCCAGTAAGGAGCTGTTCAATTTCCATGTGTGTGTAGGCTTTCTGTTGATTCTTTTACTGTTGAAGACCAGCTTTATTCCGTGGTGGTCTGATAAGATACAAGGTGTTATTTCAATTTTCTTGTATCTACTGAGACTATCTTTGTGACCAATTATGTGGTCGATTTTGGAGAAGGTTCCGTGGGGTGCTGAGAAAAAGGTGTATTCCTTTGTGTTTGGGTGAAACGTTCTGTAGATATCTGTTAGGTCCATTTGTTTCATGATCTCTGTTAGACTCAATATTTCTCTGTTTGTCTTCTGTCTTGATGATCTGTCCTTTGTTGTGAGTGGGGTGTTGAAGTCTCCCACTACTAATGTGTTGTGATCGACGTGCGCTTTAAGTTTTAGAAGTGTTTCTTTTACAAAAGTAGGTGCCTTTGTATTTGGGGCATAGATGTTCAGTATTGAAATTTCCTCTTGATGAATATTCCCTTTAATGAGTATATAGTGCCCTTCTTTGTCTTTCTTCATTAACTTCAGTTGGAAGTCTGTTTTGTTTGATATTAGGATGGCTACTCCAGCTTGCTTCCTGGGTCCATTTGCTTGGAAAACCTTTTCCCAGCCCTTTACTCTGAGGCAGTGTCTATCTTTTGTAGTTAGATGTGTCTCTTGTATACAGCATAAGGAAGGGTCTTGCTTACGGATCCACTCTGTAAACCTATGTCTTTTTATTGGGGAGTTGAGTCCATTGATGTTGATGGATATTAGTGACCTGGGGTTGTTATTTCCCATTAGTTTGGTATAGGCGGTGGTTCTGTTCCTCTTTTGGTTTAGTTGCTGACGGGTTTTCTATTCCCTTTGTTTTCTTGGGTGGAGTTTTCTTCTCTGGGTTGGGATTTTCCTTCTAGGATTTTCTGTAGGGCTGGGTTTGTGGGTAGATATTGTTTAAATTTAATTTTGTCATGGAATATCTTGTTTTCTCCATCTATGTTGATAGAGAGTTTTGCTGGGTAAAGTAGTCTGGCTGGGCATCTATGATCTCTTAGGACTTGTAGTATATCTGACCTGGCCCTTCTAGCTTTTATCGTTTCTGGGGAGAAGTCAGGTGTAATTCTGATGGGTCTGCCATTGTATGTGACTTGACCTTTTTCTCTTACAGCTTTTAATATTCTTTCTTTGTTCTGTACATTTGGGGTTTCAATTATTATGTGGCGAGAGGAGTTTCTTTTCTGGTCTAATCTGTTTGGTGATCTGTATGCCTCTTGGATTTTTATTGGCATCTCTTTTTTCAGGTTTGGGAAGTTTTCCTCTATGATTTTGTTGAAGATATTTCCTGGACCTTGGAGTCGGGAGTCTTCTCTTTCCTCTATACCTATAATTCTTAGGTTCCGTCTTTTCAATGAGTCCTTGATTTCTTGGATGTTGTGGGTGAGAGATTTTTTAGCCTTCTCATTTTCTTTGGATGATGTACTGATTTCTTCCACTGAATCTTCCATGCCTGAGATCCTGTCTTCCATCTCTTGCATCCTATTGTTGATACTCACATCCGTAGTTCCTGTTCTCTTCCCTTGGTTCTCCACTTCCTCTTTTAACTCTGACTGTGTTTTCTTTATTGTTTCTATTTCTATTTTCATGTCTTGTATGGTTTTGTTCGTTTTGTACATTTCCTTCTCCAGCTTGCTTGTTTTTGTATGAAAATCTTTCATGGCTTTTTCCTTTTCCTGTTCAAGCTCTGTCACCTTGGCTTGGAGCTCTTTAATGGTGTTGTTCCTTGTTTTGATTTGTAGAATTGTGGTTTCTTTGAATTCCTTCATAGATTTAAGTTCTTCTTGCAGGGACTCTATCACTTTCCATATTGCAGAATTGTCAATGTTTTCATGTGTTTCTGTTGGTGTGTGGTCATCCGAATTGGATGAGCTAGGGTGGTTCTGCTTTGTTGGAGTCATAATTCCTTGATTTCTATTTTTTTTTTGACCTTTCACCATTGGATGCATTTAGCTGTCTGTTTTCTGTGCTTGGAACCACAGTGGATGATTTGGTGCAGAGGACGAGTTACTTGGCTATCTGTTGTTGCTTACAGGGGGATTTCAAGGTCACTGTGATTTTAATGGCCAGAGGCACTGTGATCTGGTGCAGCCTATTCCCAGGTTGTGAGTAATGGACCAGGATTGTTTCACGGCTCCCAATTCAGACTTCTCTATGTTGCACTCTGAGTTATCAGCCTGTAATGGTTCTGATGATATGGGCCTGTTTGCCCAGGCACAAATTCTGTGGGCTTTGTTTGTCGTCCCGGAGGCTGACAGGGTCTGGCTCCACACCTGATATGTCTGGATTTTCCAGGATACAGCTATGGCCCCGATTTCTGGTTTCTCTCTAGTCTTCTCGCCACAGGGCTGGACCCTGTGCCTGATTTCCTTCCTGTCTGCGCCGCCACGGTCCCGTGGGTACCCCAAGCCCCGGATCCTCCGGCTGCCTGAGTGCACCTCTCGTCCCAGCAGCTCCGCCGTGGGTGCACGGACCCCTGGTCCCACCCACGCCTGTCTCTCTCCCCAGATGACCTGCCGTGGACTGGCGGGGATTTGGCCCTGCCAGCAGTGCTCTCTCCCCAGCTGTGCTATCCTGAGTGTGGGAGATTTGGCCGCTCCCGCCTGCTTTTGTGTTCCCTGCTTCCTGCGCTCTCTTGGAACCTCCCGCCCTCTGCTTCAAGAGCGGCTGCGGACCACCTGCTGAGCCCCCTGTTTGTTCCTTGCTAAGGCTTCCACTATCTCGCAACCTTTTCTAAGTGGGTATAAGTTCAACCTGATGTGTGGGGAGCCCAATAGGACAGCGATCTATGGCCAAGTGGACCCTGATTCTGCCTGCTGTAAGTTGGGAACGATCTTACCAGGCGCCTCTCCAAATGGGAGTTCCCGAGTCCCCGGTTTAGTGGCCTCCGTGTCTGTGAGAGATGGGGAGAGCCTTGCCCTGGGACTTTTAACAGTCCCTTGGGAGCTGTGAGCGTTCCCGGGGGGTGGGGGGTCTAGCCCCTCCGGTTTTTGCACAGTGCCCAGTAACTCTGTGTTTTTTATGGCTCTTTTTTCCCCGCGTTCAGAATGCGTCAGTGTAGGTCGCCGCCATCTTTGCTCCCCCAATTTTAACTTTCTTAAAAGGATATTAATATTCTTAGTGTAGGTCCTGGTAGAGTGACTTGGTTAAAGGCAGTCCCATCAGGTAATACCTTTTAAACTTAAAAGTCCATTGGGCCTTACTCTGCCAGTTTATAAGGCCAGTTTATTTTCATCGCCAAATTGTGGCTGGTTTATAAAGTCAGTCTGTCCCAACTACCAAACTGAGGCTGGCTTTTTTCATCAGCTGAGACTTTCCTTGATCTCCTTGGCCCTGAACTTTGCTCACCTCTTTGCCCTTTTTGATGCTCTGGAGCCGCACATCAGATGCCTTGAAAGAACTCTTTCTCAGCAAGTTTTATGTAAGTTCAGTAAATGGTGTACCTAGCTGTGTGCTTCTCCAGCATGAGTTTTCAGTCAGTGGGGACAGGAGCAAGAGGGGTGACCATGTGGAGTCTCTGGCTTATAAATTGTCTTATCTTGTGATCCTTGGCAGTCTTGAGGGTCCAAAGTCTCTCAAGATTTCCCAGCAGTCCCATTGTCATGGCAACCGATGCTGTCTTGGGGCTTTTGTGGTTTCTTAGCCACACCCCTTCAACAGGGCAGTTCTTGTTTCCATCTCTGCAACCTCATAGGATGCCATTCCAAACCCTATGCTAAACTGAACTGCCTACTAATTACACTAAAAAAGCCTAACTTCTACCACACAGATGGCTTAGTCTCATATCTTAAATCATATAGCAAGTGATGTGCCAAACCCATCCTTGGTTATGATCTGTTCATTTGGGGACAATTGTATTTCATGACTTTTCCCAGGGAACTGTGAAAAAATTCAGTATAGATAAGGAAATGACAATAGACCAAGGAAACAATTCTTAAGTCTAGCTTGGTGAACCATTGAGTTTATTGGGGTTACTTACAAGAGCATGAGTTACTTTTTAGTAGAGCTGCCAACAAGTTACACGGATGATGTAACTTTCCAGTGTAATCATCCAGTGATGCAGCTTTCATGAGTCATATGAGATGAAGCTTTTTGATGATGCAGTTTCCTGAGAGTCATCCATGCTGCTTCAGTAAACTCATTGGTTCACCTGACACTTGGATGGGTGTTGTCAATGTCCTGGTGGCATGAATATGTTTGTTCATCACCAACTAGGAGAAAAGCCATGCAACAATTGAAATACAATAAGTATACTATCTCTCTCTCTTTTAACTCATTTAGGAGGGATCAGGAATGGACAAATAAAATGCTAGGTAATTTTATGTAAGATACAGTTAAGCAGAAAGAAGTTGTTTCAGACAACCACTTGGGAGAAAAAGAGAAGGGCCTGTTGTCATGATCTTCATACACATGTTTTGTGCTACTTACCTGAGATGCTTGAAATGACAACTTAACATGTTAGTAGTATTACAGATTTTGGGAGTATTTTTTTTTTTTTACTTTATTTTTTATTTCTTCAAGTTACATCTCAATTGAAATCCCCTCCCTACCCCGCCTCCAGTCCCACCCTCCCACCCTCTTCCGCCTCAACCCACCCCTCCCCTTCCTTTTTTTTTTAAGTTTAAGATATATCTTTTCCCCCCAACAGCTCCCCCTTTCAGTCCAACAAATGGCTCTTACTCTTATAATAATAAATACAATACAAAACAACAGAGGTAATTAGGCCAAAATTATGAGAGTTATATGGCTTGGCATACAATCCCAATGTCCAATCTATATGTATTTGGCACCTGACTTCAACATTCTACTGTCGATCTATCTCCATGAGTTTAAAGTTCTATATCCAACTCAACTTTCATCCCAATTTAAAAAGCATCTTCTTAGAACACCCTCTTGATTCCCAAACAACTCAAAATTTAACTATGAGACTCTAGCTATCTATTCTTCAACCACCTCAGAGACCTGAGAGGGACAAATATATCTGATTATATAGGAAGTGCAAGGCTGCAGCTTCCCAATCTAAGAAATGACATACCAGTGGCTGCCTGGACAGCTCCCATTTTCTCTCCATACATTACAGCATCAATCTTCAGTCATTTGGCCACATTTCTCTGACAGACATTGATTGTAGAGCAGGGGTTATGAAGGACTCTCCTACCCTGTCTTGGCAGAGCTAGGCTGTCGACTTACCTGCTTCCAAGTTTTGTCCTTTTTGGACAGCAGTCTGTCTACAGTTGAAGCAAGGGGTTTTTCCTACCCTGTCTTGGCAGAGTTAGGCTGTCGATTTCCCCGCTACCAAGTTTTGTCCTTTTTGGACAGCAGTCTGTCTGCAGTTGGTGCAAGGGGTTTTTTCATGCCAAGAGAAAGGCTTGCCACCAATTCAACCATCTTACAGTGGAGGTTCTTCGATGCTTATCCTCTACTTGGAGTAGAATAGGGTTGCCGTCAGGCGCTGATATGTCTTGATATAAAAAAAAATCTTGATTTAAGATAACATCTTTGAATGCCATATTCTGCAGATCTCAAGGGGTTTTTGAAGATGCCCTATCCATCTCTTGTATTTAGATAAGCAAATGTTGCTTGTCTCTTAGCAACTTGATTACTGGGTAGTTTAGAGAATATCTGTGATAGACTGTCATAGTAGCCAACAAAGAGACATGTTTGCATGACTAGGAGTTTGTTTTAACTATCCTAGACCGTTTTAGACGGTTGGTATCAAGAGGTCAGAGCTTCACATTTTATTTTTAAGTATCTCTAGGTATGATACCATTGGGAAGCATTACCTTTAAATTTGTATCAATATACAAAGATCTATTCAATTGTGGTTAAATATACTCTAATTATGTATCAATATACCAAGATCAATGCCTATGTAGCCCAATATAATCTTAATATTACGTCCATATGGAAGGGTCAATATTTGAATAGACTTTCCTGATTGAATGTCCCTAATCCAAAACTCTACAATCTGATGTTCCAAAATGTAAAACATTTTGAGTGTCTGATGCTGAAGAGATTTCAGCTTTGGTACATACTGGAGTCTCAGAATAGGGATATTGAATGGATGAAGGACTTTTAGTTTTAAAATCTGAGTCTTTTTTCTTTTTTCATCTTCTTTCTCCTCCTTCTCTTCTTTTTCTTGTCACTTGTCAAATTAAATGTGGTTAAATGTAAACTTTTCAAATTACTTTGTTTTGATGCACAGTCCAGTAGTTTCATAGAAACAGTTTATTGGTGGGCATAAGACATTAAGACTTGTGGCGGGCATTTGGGGGGGAAACATTTCAATCATATATTTTTGTTTAGAGGAGAAAGTAACTTATGTGAAAAAGTACACTTGATTGGTGTGTTTAATTCTGTATACTCATATACCTGTGGTATCATAAGCAAAATTCCCTCTGGTGTATTTGAAAATGAATAGAAAATTCTAACTTTAAGATACTTCTATGATTCAATCATAATTGTTAATATTTGGTTTTGATATTTCTGTGAAATGTGCTTCAAGTAATGAGAACTGTTGGCTTTTTCATCAGAAATCCATGTTCTGATCCGATGCTCTGTAGACTAAGTATTTGATTTCTTTGTTATTATAGAGTGATAATGTTCTGGGAAAATAACTCATAGGAGACTTCATAGGAGACTAATTTTTAAAAAGTGATTTATTTTTATTTTATGTGTTATATGTTTTGCCTGCATGCATTATGTGTACCACAAGTGTGCCTGGTACCCACGGAGGCCAGAAGATGGTTATCAGATCCCTTGGAATTAGAGTCGCAGATGCTTGTCAGCCACCATGTAGATGCTTAGAACTGTACTACTCTTAATTACTCAGCCATCTCTCCAGCCCTAAGATGAATTTATTAACCAGAATTGTGCATGCGTGCGTGCAGGGTCTCATGTAGCCCAGACTAATCTTTTGAATTGCCTATGTACTGGCTTTGAACTATTGATCCTCTGGCCTTGAACTACTGACCTTTAACTTCTGATCCTCCATCTACCTCCTTAATGCTGGGGTTATTTATCAACCAGAATATTAATTTACAAAGGAGTGGCTACTTCATTTGGTAAACAATGAAGCAGAATTGGTTTGGCAGATGGCTTACTCAGTCTGTGGTAAATCCAGAGAAATTCCTACTCAATTTCTAGTGCTTGAATATTCATGTCATTGTTTAGTACTTTTTTAGGTGGTGTGTGTGTGTGTGTCTGAGGGAGGGAAGGAGGGAGGGAGGGAGGGAGGGAGGGAGAGAGAGAGAGAGAGAGAGAGAGAGAGAGAGAGAGAGAGAGAGTGTCTTACTATACAGCTCCTGGCCTGGAACTCTGTATGTAGACTAGGTTCACCTTGAACTCAGAGATTCATGTGCCTCTGCCTCCAAGATACTGGGACTAAAGACATGCACTGTCACACCTGTTAGCGTCTTTAAGGTACCTTCATAGTGATTATTTTGGAAAGTAATAAGCAAATTCTAATTTTATGATACACTTCCTCTCCTCCTCTTTCTCCCTCTCCTCCTCTCCTTTCCTCCAGTGGTTCTGCTATAGCCCAAGCCTGCCTCAAGCTTGTTACAAAGTAGGATTACATCGACCTTTCTGTCTTTACCTCTCTAGTGCTGAGATTATAGGTATGCCCTAGCACATCTGGTTTGTCTGGTGCTGGAGTTTAAACTTAGTTCTTTGTGCACGGTAAATATTCTACCAACTGACCTGTATACTTGGTTCCCCCAAATTTGTAAGCTTTTCACATTGTTCCCCATTCCCTCCCCTGCTAGAGACCAAAACCAGGGCCAGGCAGATGCTTTGATGCTGAGCTATATATGTAGTAGGTGTTTTTTTTCTCCAGCCCCAAGCTCCCAGAAATAAGACTCAGACTCAAAATATATTTAGAAATTCAATAGAATTTATCAAGTAGTGCACAAATTAGTCCTAGCTAAGGATATATCATATTAGTACATAACATTTATAAAAACAGATAAATTCTATAAAAGTGAAAATGAGAAAGTACTTGTAGTTTGGGTTACTAGAGCCATGGTGAAACACAATGACCAAAAGCAACATGGAGGAGGAAAGGGTTTATTTGCTAGTACTTCCACTAGCAAATAATCTGTAGTCCATCACTGAAGGAAGTTAGAACAGGAACTCAAACAGGGCAGAAACCTGGAGGCAGGAGCTGATGCAGAGGCCTTGTAGGAATGCTTCTTACTGGCTTGCTCCCCAAGGCTTGCTCAGCCTGCTTTCTTATAGAACTCAGGACCTGGTGGTACTGCCCACAGAGAGCTGGGCCTTCCCACTTCAATCATCAGTCAAGAGTATGTACCACAGGCTTGCCCACAGCTCATTCTGGTTGTGCCATTTTGCCAATTGAGGTTTCTTCTACCAAAATAACTCTTCCTGTGCCAAACTGACATAAAACTAGCCAGCACAGTACTCATAAGGAAGACATTTTTTTTCACTGTAGATAATACTCAAAGAGATAGAATAATTTACTTTAGGTTGTCTGTTATAGATGCCAAACCTCTATTCTTTTTACTCTGATAAAATAAAAATAACTTCAGGCTGGACATAGTAGTGCACGTTTTTAATCTCAGCTCTTGGGAGGCAGAGGCAGGTGGATCTCTGAGTTCAAGGCCAGCCTAGTCTACAGAGTGAGTCCAGGACAGCCAGGGCTGTTACACAGAGACAACCCTGTCTCGAAAAACAAAACAAAACAAAAAATAAAGCTTCTATTCACTTGTCACACATAGTTTATCATAACACAGAGTTACAAAGAAAAAAGAAACAAATCCCTTAATTCCACACCTTAATGTAAAGATGACATTAATTTAGAAAAAATGAAAATAGTCAAAAAGAAAAAGAAACTGATTTTTCTCAAAATTGTGAGATGTAATTTCTTTTTACATGCAAAATGAAGTCTTTAGTTTTCATTAAGTTAGTTTAGAGCCTTTTGGGTTGAAAAAAATTGGAAGACTTTTTTCTAAAGTATTTCTTTAGAGGCTTTATTACATTGAAATGCATTATAACTTTCTCCGAAATGGATCATTTGACATGAAACTTGTTTTTCCATGCATTTCTCAGATAGTTAAAATTCCTTGATAAGTGCCAGAACTATTCATAAGAAAGAATAAAGTTTAGAAAAACAAATGGATAGTGTTAATGAAGTAAAAATCTCTGTAACTCATACAAAGTGTGGAATATTGCTTGTTTGTGCCAGCCACATGAGTCTTTCAAAATAAGTGGAGCATCTGAAATGTCCTAGAGTAATCAGAAAGATACTGAAGGACATTGCTGAACAGAACTTTAAGCTTCAATAGCAATTAGTTATTTCCAAAAGACTTAAGAACATTTAGAGAGATATTCAACACCCAAAATATGAAAAAGTCATAATATTTGGGCACAATCACAAGTTATCAAGTATACAAGAATCAGAAAAGTATTGACCCATAATCACAAGAAAATCCAATCAGTATAAATAGACCTATAAATGATAGACTTAGTAGTAGAAGTAGTTATTGAATGATACTGTATATCTTTTCTCTCTCTTTTATAATTTTTTTACATCCCAACTGCAGTTTCCTCTCCCTCTTTCCAGTTGTTCTCCCTCCACCTCTCCTCTGCCTTCCCATTCACTCCTCCTCCCTTTCTCCTCAGAAAAGGGCAGATTTCCCATGGATATCCACGAAGCATGGCATATCAAGTTGCAGTAAGACTAGTCACTTCCCCTCAGCTGGACTGGACAAGGCAGCCCAGAATGAGGAAAAGGGTCCAAAAAGGAGACAAAAAGAGTCAGAGAGAGCTCCTGCTCCCACTGTTAGGAGTCCTACAAGAAGACCAAGTCACACAACTGTAACATATGCAGAGGGCCTAGATCAGTTCTATGCAGGCTCCTTGGTTGTCGATTCAGTCTCTTTGAGCCCCTGTGAGCCCAGGTTAGTTGATTCTGTGGGTTTTCTTGCTGTGTCTTTGACCCCTTTGGCTGCTACAATTATTCCCCTCTCCAGCAGGATTCTCCGAACTCTGCCTGATACTTGGCTGTGGATCTCTGAATCAGTTTCCATCACTTGCTGGATAAAGGCTCTCTGATGACAGTTGGACTAGGCACCAATCTATGAGAATGACAGGATACCATTAGGTGTCATTTCATTGACTATTTTTTCCTCCCCCCCCCCCAAATCATGTTTGGTTCTATTCTAGGTCCCTGGCTATCCAGCCTCTGGGTCCCGGCCCTCCAGGCAGTGTCAGGGTGGGCTCCTTCTCTTAGTATAGGTGGCCACTCCCACAATTTCTGTGCCACCTTTATACCAGTACATCATATAGATAGGACAAATTGTAGGTTGAAGGTTTTGTGACTGACTTGGTGTCCCAATCCCTCCACTTGAAGTCTTGCCTGGTTATGGAAGATGGCCGGTTCAGGCTTAGTATTCCCCATTGCTAGGAGTCTTAGCTAAGGTCACCTTCATAGATTCCTGGGAGTTCCCATTGCAGTAGCCTTTTAGCTCATCCCTGCAATGTCTCCCAATTCCAGTTGTCTCGCCGAGTACTTTCTCCCTCCATGCTCCCGCATCAGATACATGGAAACACACTGAAAAAGGCTGGGTGGTGGTGGTGCATGGCTCTAATCCCAACACTTGAGAGGCAGAGGTAGGTGGGTCTCTGAATTCAAGATCAGCTTGGTCTACAAAGTGAGTTCCAGGACAGCTAGGTCTGATACACAGAGAAACTTTGTCTTGTAAAAACAAAAACAAAAATGAAAAACAAACAAAAACCATGCTGAAGTTTCATCCTCAATCAAAATGGTACTCTTTAAGAAAAAAGTAACAAATGCTGGCAAGCGTATGGACCAGTGTTACTTCTGTGTGGCAACTCTATAACTCAGTGGCTGGAAACCACAGGAATTCTGATTGAGGTTCTTCCCAGTGGTGGGTTGATCCTGTTTATTTGAGTGGATTTGTTTAGAAGTTGCACATTTATTTGAGTTTGTCTCAATATGTGGGCTCAGGTGTTACTCATTTGTATTCAGTTTGATATCTTCTCATAGGATATTAGAGGAACCTCTCCTCAAAAAAAAAAAAATCTTAGGATAATAACATTTAGCAGTATAAATAGAAACTCATGAAGCTTTTGAAGACACATGGTCGTAGTTACCATACTACCATACTTTGCTATAGTTTCCATAGGAAAAGGCTCAAGTCGTATATTCAAGCTCAAAGTCAATGAAAGATAATCCTTAGTGGGAGGAGCTATAGTTGTGTTGAAGGTTGAAGAATTGGATTTAGTATCACATCTCTTTTTATCTTGTGGTTACGAGCTTCAGCCATTTGAGCATGGTGTGGTATTGAAAATTACATCCTCTTTTGTTTGGAAGATGTTAAACTTCTATTTTTAATGGATGTGGAGATAAAATAAAATTGTAAAAAAAATTGACACAGTCAATACAGAGTATTTCAGTGTGCCTGAACTTCTTGTATACACAATATATTCAAAATACAGCTAATTAATAATTTATAATATCTTTTAAAGTCCCTGCAACAGTACAAATTCCCCAATTATAGCAAATTTTATTGTTCTTATCAGCATCTCCTTTTAAACAGTATATAATTATAGTTATGTGTTGCATTCATGACTGTATCTCTAGTGTAGAGGAATACTGACATTTCTTGGGATGGAAATAACTTTTAGGACAATTTTGTAAAATGTTGTATATTCTAGATTTGTCCATTTATTCATGATGTTTCTTGACTTGTTCCTGTTGTTCCTTTAAATCTAGGTCCTTGGTTAGAATAGTTGAACATTTTTGGCATGTGTGGTTTATGGTTGATACTATGACTATCATCTTTTATCATATCAGGAAGCTTTTAGTCTGACATTTCATATCACAGGTCTGTGATATTTTGTTTGATCATTGGTCCAGATGATGACTTATTGGCAAATTAGCAAGTAATTTGCTAATCTGGGGTGATACTTTGGGATTTCCAGATAAAAATTCATTTAAGGCTGGGTGTGGTGAATCCCAGCACTTAGCAGGCTATTCTGTCTGAGTTTGAGGCCAGCCTAGTTCACATAACAAGTTTCAGGACAGAGCTGTATAATAGAGCGACCCTGTCTCAGATGACAACAGAAACCATTTTAAAGAATTGACTTGTTCAAAATCTTCTATTGACTTCTTCAAAGTCCTCCACCCCAGCTTACAGGTTCCCCTGCTTCCAGGTACCTGTTCCCCTAAAAACCCTCGAATGCCCCCCCCCCCCCGTTGCTTCTCTCTGCTTTCCTGAGACAGCCTTGGTGGGTTGGAATAAACTTTTCCCTTTTTATCCTGCCCCCAAAGAATCAACAAGGATTGGACAGATTTTTATTACTCCATTATTTTATTCAGCTATTTGAATTTTAACTTTTTATGTGTAGAGAATGTATGTTTGAAAATATTTTTTATATATCATATATAAAATACGTTTACTGAAGGACATTTTGATATAAATATTGTATGTTGAATGTATTTTCCCTTATGCATCTCGTTCTCCCCTCTCATCACGCCTCTGTTATGGTCATTCCCTAGACAATTTTACTTTACTCTCATATTCCCTAAAGTCACGAGATCTTATATATCTCTATGGAAATCTAGAAACCAAGTATGAGAGAAAACTTTTGTCTGAGACTGACTTCATTCACTTTCTGTGGTCATCTCCAGTTGCTTATGTTTTCTTGCAAATGATACAGCTTTGTTCTTTATGACTGAAAAATTGTCATTAAGACAGTTTCATTGTGTAAACATACTGAGTTTTTCTACTTCTCTGTTATTGAACACTTAGTCTGGTTCCATTTCTTAGCTGTTGTGGGTTGCAGAAAGTGTTGATGTGTTAGTATTTCTGTGACATGTTGACTTGCAATCCTTCTTGGATATACTCAGAGTGGTAGCTGAGTCATATGGTAGGTTTTTGTTTTTGTTTAAGAAATCTCCATACTAATTTCCTTATTGGCTAGACTAGACTAGTTTATATTTCTCTTTCTTTCTTTCTTTTTTTTTTTTTGAGATAGGGTCTCTCTATGTAGCCCTGCCTGTCCTGGAACTCACTCTGTGGACCAGGCTGGCTTCGAACTCACAGAGATCTGCTTGTCTCTGCCTCCCAAGTGCTGGGATTAAAGGTGTACGCCACCATGCCTGACTGATTAGTTTATTTTTCTGCCAGCATTATATTAATCAAGGATTCCTTCTTGTCCATATCCTTGCCAGTATTTGTTACTTATTTTCTTAAAGAATACTATTTTGATTGAGGATGGAATTTAAGTGTGTTTTAATATGCATTTATCTGATGGTTAGTAAAGTCAAATATTTCTTCATATATTTATTGACTATTTTGTTTTTATCTGTTGAGAGCTGTCAGCTCATTTCATTAGGCTATTAATTGGGGTGCATGATTTCTTATTTAGATTTTTGAGTTCTTTGTATATTCTAGATATTAGTCTTTAGACATACACCTAGCAGAGATGTTCTTCCACTTAGCAGGCTATCTCACTTAAGCTATGTGCTTTGCCTTGAGGAAACTTTAATTTCATGAGGTCCTATTCAACCTTATTTTGTGAACGAGTAGAGTTCTATCCAGAAAGCCCTTGGTTGTACCTATGTCCTAATGTGCTTTTCCTGTGACAGTTTCAAAGTTTCATGTCATACAGAAAGGTATTTGATCTATGTGGGGGTTGATATTTTTGGACAGGATGAGAGATAGGGATGTCGTTTCATTCTACATCTAGATATTAAGCTTGTCTAGCATCAGTTTTTAAAGAAGTTGTCTTTAGTGAATTTTTTTTTAAATAGCAAGGTGGTTCTACCTATGTGGGTTTATATCTGAGTCTTCTAGTTTAGTGCATTTATTTATGTATCTAGTGCCAATATTGTGCTGTTTTTATAACTGGTTCTGTAGTATAACTTGGAGTCAGGTATAGTGTTTCCTACATCAGTGTTCTTTTTGCTGAGGATTGCTTTTTGGATATAAGGGGTGTTTTGTATTTTTATATGAATTTTGGAAAAAAATTGTTTTATGAAAAATAGCATTTGGATTTTGATGAGGACTGAATTGAATCTGAAGATGGCTTTTGGTACAGCCATTTTCAGAATATTAACTCTTCTAGTCCATGAGGTCTTTCCCATCTTGCATTTTCTTCTATTTCTTTCTTTGATGTTTTATAGTTTGTTTTTTTTTTTTTTATTCTAGAAAACTTTTACTTTCTTGGTTAGTTTTATTCCCCGGGCATTTTATTATATTTATTTTGAGGAAGTTGTGAATGGTATTCTGTCCTTGATTTTTTTTCTCAGAATGTTTGTTGATAGATGTATATACACATGTGTGTGTACACACGCACATAGTTATTTCATTCCAGCTAATATTCCAAATTGTTGACATTTGGAATAGGTTGTGAACTCATGAGTCATCTTTGTATTCTTTCCTGCCATCACAGAGTAGTCACCAAATTTAATTTGATTTTTAATGAATGGAGGTAACCAGTAATAAATTTTCTCCAATTGATTTGTATTTTCATCAGTGACTAAGAGAGGCAGCACTGTGGGGTGAAAGTGTTCTGGCTTAGGGGTTCTTTTAATTTCCTAGCTCTGTGATCTTGAATACTGCTTAACCTCTGGTGGCCATTTTAATTGTCAGCTTGACACAATCTACAATCCCTGAGACAACTGAGACAGACCAACCTGATCTAGTCTTCTCAGCTGATTGTAGATTGTGTCAAGCTGACAATATTCATGATTTTGTACCCTAGCCTGTATAAGAATAAAGAAAACTAGCTGAGCACTAGCCATACATGCGTTCATTCTCTCTGCTCTTGAGTGGGGAGGTGATGTGAGCAGCTGTCTTATCCAGGCTGTTTTTATCACCTTGACACAAGTTAGAGTCAGATGGGAAGACGAGCCAGTTAGCACATGTCTCTATCAGAGCTCCTATAGACAAGTCCATGGACTTTGTTGTTGTTTTTCTACACATTGTTTCTCTGTGTAGCCCTGGCTGTCCTGGACTCACTTTGTAGACCAGGCTGGCCTCGAACTCGAAGAGATCCTCCTGCCTCTGCCTCCCAAGTGCATTTTCTTTACTGTTAATTGATTGAGGAGGACCGAACCTATTGTTGGTAGTGCTACCCCTGGACAGTCCTGGTTTGTATAAGAAAAACTGAGCAAGCCATGGGGCAGCAAACCAATAAGCAGTGTTCATATATAGGCCCTGCTTTAGTTCCTGGCTCCAGGTTCCTTCCCTGCTTGAGTCCCTGACTTCCCTTCATGATGGACTGTAAGCTGTAAGATAAAATGAACCATTTCTTCTTGTAAGTTGCTTTTGATCGTGGTGCCTTTATCTCAGCAATAGAAAGCAAGCTGTGACATGTCTTAAGTATCTTCTCCTGTGACTTTCCTGAAGGAAAGACTGTAACTTAGAATTGTGATTTAAAATAAACTCTCCCCCTAAGTCACTTTTGTCAGAGTATTTTATCACACTAATGGAAATAAAACCAGGACAATATCTTTGAAATATTGATTTCTTTTTATTAAAATGGGCATAAGAGCTACTTCAAAAGATTGCTAAGAGGACTGAATGAAACGTAAGTTGCTTGACTCATTAATTTGTTAGCTTTTTGGTGTAAGAATTTTAATAGGTATATGTTTAACTTCTGTGATTATTATGAGGATCAAAGGATAATATAAATTGCTTGGCTCATAATAAACAATGTGCTACTTAGTTCCTAATGTCTTAAGAGCTGTATACTGATGATAACAGATAGGTTTTGAATGTTCGTTTTGGCTTTATATTCATAATTTGAGAACTGTACTACTTGAGTACTCTATATTATGATAGTTAAATTTTGTTATCTTGTTTCTGAGTATTAGGGGAAAGCGAAGAGTAACCACCTCCAGCAGGTGTTCTGTGTCTTCTGCAGAATGCAGTTTCTTGGATTTCTGCTAGTTTTTCTTTCATTTTTTGTGTTCTGGCTTGGAATTGACATTTCAGGCCAGGATGGCCTAGAACTCAACACAGATATGACACCCCTGCCTCCTAAATGCTGGGATTAAAAGCATACACCACCATTCCTGGTCAAAAACTGCATTCATTTGGGCGCACGTGCATGCATGTGTGCTCCCAAGCTGTGCCCCACATGTGGAGTCAGAGGACAGTGTACAGGAGTTGATTCTCTCCTTCCATAATGTGGATCCTAGGAATTAAGCTCAGGTGGCCAGCATTGGTGCCTTTACCTACTGGGTCATTTCTCTGTCCCTGCAAGTAAGAATTTTCAAATTCTATGTATGAGCCACTTAATGTCTTGACTATATATGCATATATATGTATATATATGACTTGATATATATTATATATATGTAAGACAAGATATATAATATTTTGGCATATATGCAGCTTAAATTTTGTCTTATACCATTTGCATGTTTTAAGTCTAACTTCATTTCTAAAATCCTAACATGCGTATGTACTTGGTTTGCAGGCATGTACTGGTATTGAAAACATCGATGAAGCTATTACATTGCTTGAACAAAATAACTGGGATTTGGTGGTAAGTACTTCATTCTTTGACTTATGTTCTAACTTTATGAATTCTTGAATGGCCTTAACGTTTATTGTAGGTGGTTCAGCCAATCTAAAACTTAGCTGAATGGCTATATCCCATTTTTATCGTTAATATGAAATCATAATTAAGTTCAATATTAAATTACTGGATAATTTTGAATGTTTAGATAATTGAAATGATTATAAAAGTTTTTCTTTTGTCTTTTGCTGTGTCTCATGGCTATCCCTCCATGTAATGTTTTGGCAGAGATGCTTGGAAGAGAAAATCAGTGTTCCTGAATGATGAGCACTAGTCTGTGCTCCCTTCTTGCTTCTTGAGGCATCACTGTTGATTACTGCATTTTAAAAGGTTATTTAAGAATTAGTAATCTGCTGGGTGTGATGGCGCACCTTTAATCCCAGCACTCAGGAGGCAGAGGCAAGAGGATCTCTGAGTTCAAGGACAGCCTGGTCTACAAAGTGAGTCCAGGACAGCCAGGGCTACTCAGAGAAACCCTGTCTTAAAAAACCAAAAAGGAAAAAAAAAGAATTGGTAACCTACTGTGCTTTCTTTATGAATTGTAGGAATTTTATCATAAAGGTAGTTTAAGTTTAGTTTTTAAAAGCTTTTTGATAGTAACAAAAGGAAATGTATAACATAGCACTAGATATTCATACCTTGCAAAGCAAATTAGAAATCGATGGTATTTCCATTAAGATGGTACATATATATCCCTCAGTACCTTGGAAATATTAAATTAAATTACAGTTTTGAAAAAGTGATTTTTCTTTATTCAGTTTGCTTTTTTTGACACAAGGTGTCACTATGAAGTTCAGCATTTCCTTAACTTCCTTAGCAGTTCAGATTGGCCTCAAACATACAGTCCTCTTTCCTCAGATTCCTGTGTTCTGGATGACAGCTGTATTCCATTGTACCTGGCTAGAAGTGCTAATATTTAAAAATCAGAATTTAAGATGAGTGCTTAAAGTGAGATATATCCTCACTTTTATATGTTACTTGGATTTACATAGTTCTTCTGTCAGTGTATTATATAGATCTTCCTTTGTATTAAAACTGTCTTCACTCAGTCAGACTGTAAAAGTGACATTCATCGTAATGAGATGAGAAGATGAAAAATTTATAAACAAAATAGTTTAGGCTGAGCATTCCTAATCCATAAATCCCAAATCCAAAGATAACTGTTACAAAATTGAAACATTTTATTGTTGACATGCCACATCGAAAGTTTTAGATGTTGGGGCAGGTTAGAGTTCATATTTTTGGATTAGGGTTGTTCAAACAATAAATTCTATGCAGATATTCTAAAAACTGAAAAAAGTTATATATCTAAAAATTGTTTTTGGGTCCTAAATTTCTTAAATTTGAAATCTTAAATTCCAAATAAAATATTCTACCTGAAATTTCTTTTAATCTCATAACTCACAGATGAAATATTCATTTCAAAACTTTATGTATATCACAGTTGTTTTTATAGTTATGTCACTAAACTTTTACATTGAAAATAGGATTCTTTTATATTAATATTTTTATAATCTGTTCATTTACTGTTACATTAACGTTTTTCTGTCTAAGTGTGGGCTTCTTGTTTTTCTAAATGTTTGCATAGCTCATCATGTTGTAGTAGTATAAAAAATAGTTTTACCACTCTTGTTCTGCAGGGCTTTTAAGATTGTTGCTATACTTTGCAATATTATAAACATTACTGTAGAGAACTTTTTACATATGTGTATTATATATTTAACCTAATTTTTTTCTGGAAGAAACTGAATATATTCAATTCATAACTGAATTTTTAGTTGATAATGCATGGATATTTTTAGGAATCTGGATACTTAAAGTCTAATGAACTTCCTGTTTTACTAACTTACATTCTGACAAGTATGTGGCAGTGGCTCTTTTCACCTCAGTCAATGCTGCTTCTGTCCCCTCCCTTCTGTCTCTGCCTCCCTGTTTTTATTTCATGGACTTGTTCTCTGTCTGTCTGTTTTGTATTTTGGTACAGGGAAATTAAGTAATATTTTTGCTATCTTGCTGGGTCTCTCCCCCAGCAGGTTGGGCGATGGAGTGAAGGGCTGGACCAGCCGGTCCTCACTCGGGGCGGGGCTGAGCTGAATGGTGAGTGATGACTCAGACCCCCTACCACCTCGGGGAGAACACACTGAGTCAGGAGACGGGAGAAGCATCGAGGCAGGATCTTGTTTTTATTGTTACAGGCAGTTTCCTTTATAGGGTAGGAAAGGGGGTGGGGGGCAAGGTGAAAGGTAGTGTGAGGTTACGTAGACGGTGACGGAAGAGATGAGGTATAGAGAGGGCCAATAAACTAAATGAGCGTGGCTCCAGTCAGGCAGGGTTAACTCCAGAATGATATAGTGCAGAAGGGTCTGGACTTCCACATTTTTGAGACAGGTCTCCAAAATTGAGTCTGGCTTGGGTAGGCACTATAGGCCCCAATCTGGCTGATTTAGGCCCAACACTGTCTAACCTGGATTCATGCTTTACACTGGATGTTTTATATTCCAAGAAGGCATGGTATAGATGTCAGTTTCATGATGAGGGTGGTGGTAAGAGCCAGTGATGGACTTGGAGTGATGCTTCTGGGCTGCTGTCCTGAAACCTCTTTGCAATAGTAAATACATTCTATTTAGCTTACGTGTATTTGAGGTATTCTTTTGGTCAGGCTGATACAAATCATAGGGGAGGTTGCCATGCCCACTAAGCCACTCTTGAATGGCTTTGCCAAGAGGAATGAAGGAGAAAGAAAAGGAAGACCGAGAATAATGGGCTATACTTTGATATGGGAACTTGTGATTAGGAGTGTGTAGGGATCTAAGTTCTTTGTTTATCTTCATCTCTTTTTCTACTGGTCCACATTCATTAGTTTTACAATTTAAGATGTTTATTGGCTATGAATATTGTCTTGACCAAGCCTTTCTAGAATATTGCATAAAAATTTTCCCAGATAATGTTGAGAATATGAGTGGTGAGTGACTTTTCATGTATTTCTGACTAACTTGGTTTTGGAAAGAATTACCAAATACCCTCTCCTTTTTTCTACCCCTTCCTCCTTTCCTTCCTTCCTTTCTTTTCCCTCCTTTTCCTCCGTCCTCTTCTGGTTTCTGTTCTTTATTTTTTCTCAGGTTTCTAGGGTGTTAAAGTTGGGTCTTACACATAGTAGGCAAGTTTCCTACCATTAACTTAGGCCTCTAGTCTTTTATAACTTTAACTTTTTCATTCGAAATCATCTTTTAGCTGGCAGTATATCTTCCAGTTTTATTTTCATTGCAAGTTGCTGTACTTTTTTTTTTTTTTCCTGCTTGGTGTAGTTTGTCATTTTTCCTGTTTTTATACATCATTCACTTATATGTGTATGTGTGTGTAAAATGAAACTTAAGTAAAACACATAGAACATTACTAGTTCAACTGTCATGAAACTTTTAATATGCTGTACTCCATTTTCTCTGTTTATTTTGTGTCAGAATTACAACTGTCTTTCATTGATATATATCATGAATTTTATAGAACATTTTGAGTAATTTAAGATTTTAACTTAGGATGTTTATTTTTAAATTTCACACACACACACACAGAGTTATACCTTTTCTTCATTTCTGTGAATAATTACTAGAGACCTGTAAAGAAATATGAATATGGCACTGTAATCAGGAATTGTGGTGAACTTAAAAAAACTATTATAATGAAAAACTTATTCACTGAATGAATGTCATGAATCTATTTTTTTAACTAGATAGGGTGATGATTTAAAAAAAAATGTAGCAAGTTGGATGTGGTGGCATATAATTGAATCCTTCAGGAGGCAGAGGCAGATTTCTGTGAGTTCAAGGACAATCTGCTCTATGTAGTGAGTTCAAGGTCAGCCAGGACAACACAGTGAGGCCCTGTGTTTAACAAACAAGGAAAAATAAAAATAAAAAGGAAAAGAAATATGTAGCACCATGATCTCTAATAAACATTTATTTTTTGTTGTTGCTGTACCAAAATACTTAGGACTGGTTATCTTATGAAGGATAGAAGTTGTATTAGTCAGCTTTGCAGTCTGTATCAAACCTGAGATACTCAACTTAAAAAGAAGAAAAGCTTATTTGGCTTATAATTTTAGAGGTTTTAGCTCATGGTTGGTTCACCCTGTTGATTTTAAGCATGTGATAAGGCAATATACCATGGCAGGAGCATATTGCAAAAGAAGTGACTACCTTGTGGCATCCAAGGAACAGAAAGGGAAGGGCTGGGGTTCCCAGTTTCTCTTTGAAAAGCGTATCTTCAGTCATATAACTTCTTTCTGTTATGGTCCATTTTGTATAGGCTTCATGACATCCACCTAACATCTTAGATGGGGTGGGGAGGGAGAACAAACTCCAGATCCTGTAGTTCCATGTCTGGTGACAAACGATGTAGGTGACTCTGTCCTTGCATCTTTGCTGCCTGTAAAATACTTCTCGCTCGTGGCTTGGATTCACTCCCTGTGTGTAGCTCTGTTTGATAGATGTCTCATGTGTCTGCATATCTAACATCTTGTTAGTCTCCATTGCAACCCAGGCTTCACTTCCACAGCTTCATGCAGTGGCATTTCAGGCAGGGACTCTCCTGTTATGCATGCCCCAATGGTTCTTTGAAACCATGGTGGAAGTCACAACTGTTTACTTTAAATCCTTGCCATGGGGCTGGAGAGATGGCTCAGCCGTTAAAGGCTAGGCTCACAACCAAAAATATAAATCCTTGCCATGTGGATGACACTGTCAGGTTCATCTTACAGCTTGGGATGGACCCTCACTCCCCTGAGCCACATTAGCAGCAGCTTTTGATTGCAATGCCTTCCAGGAGCCTTATGTTTGCTTTCACAGGGTGGAAGCTTAGGTAGGTGGGGTCTTGCACCTTTCTCTTTATTCCAATGCAGATCTGGCCTCAGAGACCTTTTAAAAACAAAGCCATTCTGGCATTATCCTATTAATCTGTTGTTAATCTAGTAATGCATGAATCCATTAACAAGGACAGAGCCTTTATGTCCCAGTCACCTCTCAAAGGTCCCACTTTGCATTTAATTAATATGTGACTTTAGTGGTTAATCCCAGCTCCCGTTTCCCCCACACCCTACATACAGTGTCTCACTTTGTAACTCTGGGTGACCTGAAACTCATTGTGTAGACAAGGCTGGCCTGAAACTCACAGAGATCCATCTATCTGCTTCTGCCTCCTGAGTGCTAGTGTTAAAGACATGTGCCACTGCACCCAGCTAATGCTTAATTTTCTTTTTTCTTCTTCTTTTGATTCTAAAGTTATTTTTATTTTTATTTTTTTATTGAAAAAAATTTCATTTTGTGAATTTCACATCATGCACCCTGTTCCCTCCCATCTCCCACCTTCCCTCAGACCCACCCTCCACTCTTGCAGTCTGTCCCAGCATAAAAAAATAACAGCTCATTGTGGAAGCTGCAGTGTATCTCAGTATGTCCCACAATATTCCCCTTTGACCACACATTGTGCTTGCAAATGTTCATTATAATGATTCCTTGGTCTGGTATGAGGCCTCTGGTTTCCACTACTCTTTCAGTACTGGAACCTCACTGGAATTCCTCTCAGATATGCTGTAACTATCCTGTGTCATGGAGATCCTGCAGTCCTGTGTTGTGGAACTGGCCTCTTCTTGCACGTCAGCATTCATCCATGGGGTAGATGTTGGGGTGGGCCAACTCAAAGCCCTGGTTTTGGACCTGCAACCCCAACTTGCAGGGCCAGTTCTACTATGGAAAGGTGCAGGGCCTGCTTTCTAGAGTGCTGCAGCATGTGAAGGGCAGGGACAGCTTTCCTGTTCTTGTGACCTCATCTTGGGCCAGATATTCTTTTGGCTAATGGTGGTGAGGGCAAAAGGGAGGGAAGGGCATTTCTCCCAACACTACCACATTAATGCTTAATTTTCTAACACAGGAAATTTTGGGGGAATACATTCATGCTGTAGTCCTAAAAGTTAAAAGTGTGTTGAAATAAATTGGTGAGACCCGTTGTGTCTAATTCTTGTTCATACATTCAGGATTGAGAATAACTTTCTTACAAGGTAATATTTATAAATGTGTTACTATTTTGTTGATTTGGTCACACAAATAACAAATGTATCTGTGAAAATACAACCTAGTCCCAAGAATTTAGTCATTAGTCACTTTCCCTGATCCTGCAAATTATTTGAATATATAATTATTCATAAAGAAGTGCTTCTAAGCCCTGTGTTTTCAGTATTCTACAGTTGATAGTATTTATTTTCAAATGAGTAAAGGTTATATATGCTAAAATTCTGAAAATAAAATAGCATGAACATTACTATTCTGGAAGTGTGTCTTGCCTTGTGTTTCACTTGATATGTACCATACAGTTCCTACTACCATCTACCTCAGATTATTATCATTTGCCACATTGTCCTGTCCTATGGTTAAGATAGAATAAATATCATTGCAGTGGAGATTATTTCTTAGAAGATGACTTGTAGTTTCCATTTATATCCACAACGGTCAGTATATGGAGAAGAATGACTGATAATGAGTTAGAATCTTTTAACTGAAAATGACCCTTAAATATGGAAATGTAGGATGTGATGCTTACAGATTATCATCCCGCCTCTAGACCTGATTTACTGTTCAGTTCCTGTTTTCAATATAAAGAGAATTTAGACTGCAGGAAAACACAAAATTATGTAATTTATATAGTTTTTCATAACTTAATGTTAGACAGCTGAGGATAGTGGAGAACATGGGATTAATATTGGTTAAAGAGCCCTGGATTTTCTGCCTGTTTATTTAGTGAGGGCAACTTGACCAAGTGGCTTCTCTATTAACCTCTTAACTTATTCGTACTGAGGAAATGGTTTAGTTTAGCTTGTACTTGAGCTTTGATACTAAATGAAATAACTTATGCTGCATCTATTATATTTTAATTCTTATAAAGGTTCTATGATAAGAAGTCCACTATGAGTGCCATTATAAGCAAATATTTTAAAGAACTTCATAGATTTAAAGTACTTGCTCATATCCGATTTATCAGTCCTTTAAATACTGTAGTATGGATAGTATCTGGAAAATACGCTTGGCCAATTGTTTCAAGGAGGTCATGTGTATGTGTGTGCACATGCATGCATGTGAGTGTGAGTATGTGTGTGAATCTCTTTCAGTAAATTAAAATTTTGAGTAAAATCTAGCAGGCTTAGTAAAAGATACTTGACATATATTTGATAATTTAGAAAGTGAAATAAAGTATAAGTGGTACTAACCTAGACATACTGTATTTTAAAATATCTGTGTTTGTAATAAGTGATTTTTGAACTTTTCACTCAGTTTTTGCTCCTTATTTTGTAGAAGAAAAACAATTCTGAGTGCATGCTTCTATCTTAACTACATATTCCAACCTGATAAAATTGAGCCAATTGGTATCTATGTTCCTGATTCATCACGGAATTTCTAGTTTCTAAAGATAATTTTGTATTAATAGAAGCTTAAATTAAGTCATGTACTGTAGATGTAACTTTAAAACTATGCTTATTAATATCTATAAACATGTACCAACCAACTCCAGATGTCACAGGTCTTTAGGGGCAACTGGTCAGCAGTCTGTCTGCAGGAACACGGCAGTCAGCAGTCACTGAGTGGTCAGCTGGCTCTGGTGTTGTTACTGCAGCCTCACTTCCACTTGGGTCAACCTCCTCCATCTGTCTGGCTCTTTAATGATGCTGCTGCCTACTGGCCCACACAGCCAGTTTCCCTCAGCCACTCTGCTTGGCCTGCCCAGTTCTTTGTGAAGATCCTATGCATGGGCACCTGTGTGCATTTGCACACATCACATGTACTGTACTCTCACATAGAACAATAAAAAGAGAATGCTTATACATTCTCTTTTGTTGAAAGGATATAAGTGACTTGCAACTTGATTTGATGAACTTACACTAATTCATAAATACAGCTAAGAAAATGCAGTGTATTACACCTTTAATCAATCTGTGACAATCGGCTGCATAGAAAATGTCTATGAAAGTATATGAGTATCTCTAAGGTATTGCTTCTAATATGTTGGCATTTTAATTTTTTTTAACGAAGAAGTTTATTTTATTTTTCCTGATGTTAAAATTAAAGCTATCATTTTACATGTCAATAGCTTGTGTACTGAGAGGTCTATATTTTCGAAACAGCAAATTCAGTAGCACTTTCAAAATACCATGCTTGAATTTTGAATTTGTGTTTCCTTAAGAAGTTGATTTACTGTTATTGTAATATGTTTTATTTTGTATATATATTGTAACTATAGTTTGTTGCTACTGTGTTTGCTTCAGATTGTCAGTATTTTATTTTATTGTCTTGAGCAATGAAATAAAATGAACTTTAAAAGATTTTGACTTGTTTGGGTGGTGAACAGATCTTTCTGTAATCCCTCATAGACCTGGAAGTTGCTGTGTAGACCAGGCTGGCCTTGAGCTTGAACCATTTCCTCTCTGTCTAGGATCACAGGCCTGAGCTCCACGCTTAGCTTACGTTTAGAAATTCTTTTCTGTGCTTTTCTGCCTTTCTTCATGTCTTTGTTAATTTTTTTCTTGACATCTGTTTTTTTTTTTTTGTTGTTCAACTTATGTTTTCATTAATTTCTGAGGAGATTTTATGTATTTCTTAAAGTACCACCACCTTTTCATTTCTCTATCTTCAGTGTTGCTAGGCTGAATTTTTGATTCAGCTTATCTTTATCCTTATTTAATTATCTTTAAAATGCTTGCTTGGAGCATTGATTTTTTTTTTTTTTTGCAGCGTTTTTTGTTTTTAAAGATAAGGTTTCCTTGCATAACTATGGGTGTCCTGGAACTCACAGAGATCCAGATTCATCCACCTGCCTCCACCTCCTGAGTGTGGTATTAAAGGCCAGCACCACAGCCACCTTGCTTGCAGTTTTGTTTTTGTAGTGGTTTTTTGGGGGAGAGAATGTATATGCAAAAAAAAAAATTTCCCTCACACAAATTTTATTTAAATTTCCTCAGTAACCAACATATGTAGATGTTATAATCAATTTTATGCTTTTGTAAGATTAGGAAATGAGCCGGGCATGGTGGCGCATGCCTTTAATCCCAGCACTTGGGAGGTAGAGGCAGGCAGATCTCTGTGAGTTCAAGGCCAGCCTGGTCTATAAAGCAAGTCTAGGACAGCTAGGGTTATTATACAGAGAAATCCTGTCTCAAAAAACAAAAGAAGAAAAAATAAAAAACCAACCAAATAAAACCCAAAAGATTAGGAAATGAGCTTAAAGAAGTGAATTGATATGATTTAAGATTTATTCTGAGATTTTAATTTAGATCTTCAACTTTCTAAAGTCTTTCTGGTCTACCTTCTTTTCACTGTACCTAAGCAGTGTTTCTCTTACTCTCTGAGACACTACTATTGCTTATGCCACAATTTGGATTACTGAAAGAACCCACTTAATCTGTCTTTTCTGTTACCTTTAAGTAAATCTTCACCGTTGACAGTGATCTTTCAAAAAAGCCGGTCTTTTCATTGATAGTATTAAAAAAAACGGCTAAGAAAGTAGTTTGAATGTTGTGGTTTATATCTTTTTCCTTATTTTTTAAATGCTTTGTATCTATGCCACTGACACTGTATCTATGCCAATCACATTGTATCTAT